>JAKSZT010054055.1:21698043-21833409 GCA_026826555.1 Tolypeutes matacus
TTTATTTATTTATTTATTTATTTATTTATTTATTTATTTATTTATTTTTTTACCGGGAGGTCCCGGGGATCGAACCCTGGTCCCTCCATATGGGAGACGGATGCCCAACCATTTGAGCCACATCCGTGCCCCCCCCCTTTTTTTAAGATTTTATTTATTTATTCATTTATCCCCCCCTTGCTGCTTGTGCTCGCTGGGTCAGCTAACCACGCCGTGCGGGCGGGCTTGCCTTCACCAAGAGGCCCCGGGAACCGAACCCGGGGCCTCCCGTATGGTAAACAGGAGCCCTACTGATTGAACCACAGCCGCTTCCCATGTAGGAGAATTTAAAGGAGAACTATTTTAAGTTTAGGTTTGAAATATTAGAGAGAAAATAAAATGAAAAAGACAGTATAGAAAAAAAATCACATGCCTTTTCTTCTACCAAAATAGGGTCATTTATCATCATTGTGCATCAAATAGTCAAGGAGTAAACAACAAAATACTTAATTATGCTGAAAAGTCTATTGTACCTTAAATTGCACTTTGCAAAAGGACATCAAATCTCTCTCAGATTGGCTTACAAACCACTGAAAAACTAAGATTCTAATCATGCCTCACCTACCATGTATACCAGCATCTATTACCCTGAGAGTTTCATTTTCTTAATGTAAAGAAACACTGAATAGTTAGCATTGTGTTTGATGATGTGCAAGATAATTATATTATCCTCAGAGCTGAAAATTTAGAGATGAGTCCACTGAGAACAGGAAAGATCAAGTGACTTGTTCTCATAGTTATTTAGGTAAAGTGGTAGAAGTAGAACTGGAATTTAACTTTTCAAGCTCTAGTACCTTACCACATCCCACAAAAAGCCGTACCTGCCAGACTGATAGATATGCCTTCTTTTCCTGTTCCCATGTTATTCCCTCTGGCTAGAACATTTTGTTTGCCTAATTAATTCTTAGAGATCTTTTAAGATTCAGTTGAAGTTTTACTTTCTCTGGGAAACCTTCCCTGAAGCCCTCCCCAGATTAGGTTAGTTCTTCTGTGCACCTCCTGCATACCTATATGAGAATACTTATCAAATTATTATAGATATTAATACCTATGTGTTTCTACCACTAGAACCTGGAAAAACTGAAGGCAGCATCTTTTTTTTTTTTTATGACACAAAGGTGGTGTTCATCAATGAATGAAAGCAGCAGCAGGACTACCTGACCAACTGGATAGAACAGGCTCAAATGATTCAAAGATGGGAAGCGGCTATGGCTCAATCGGTGGGGCTCCCGTTTACCATGTGGGAGGCCCCGGGTTCGGTTCCCAGGGCCTCCTGGTGAAGGCAAGCCCGCCTGCACGGCGTGGTTAGCTGACCCAGCAAGCACAAGCAGCAAGGGGGGGATAAATGAATAAATAAATAAAAATCTTAAAAAAAAAAAAAAAAAGATTCAAAGATCATACTAGGATTTTGAGCCTAAGACTTTGAGTTGAACTGAATCTTTTAAAAATATGAGATACTAACACAGGACTAGATAACTAATATAACAGGCCCTGTGTGTAAGAATCTTACAAAGGTGGTACCATTAACAGAAATACCAAAGTTGAGAGAGGAGCCAGTTTTGAGGTGAAGATGAATGTAGTTTTAAATAAGTTGAATTTGTTGATGGACGGATAAATACCTGGAAATGCCCACCAAGAAATTATATAAATGCAACTAAAACTAATGAGACGATTTGGGCTGGATGTACGGGTTTAGGAATTATACCATAAAGGTGATAGCCGAAATCTTAGAAATCAGGAACAAAGAAAAGTATACAAAAGACTTAGGACAGATAATCAAGTACCCATATTTAACAGGCAAGTAGAAAAAGAGGAGCTAGGTGAGATTAACATGAAAGGAAGATGGAATTACAATAAGCTACTCAAATAGTAGTGAAGAAATAGTCCATAGTGTCTAATGTGACCAAGAGGCAAAGAAAAGCAGAAGAAAAAAAGACCATTGGATTAGGTAATAGATAGTCACTGGTGTCCTTCAAGGCAATATATTTGAATATAATTTGAGGAGTTAAGGGCAAAAAAAGTAGAGAGCACATAGAACCAGCACATAGTGTCTATGTATTTGAGAAATGAAGGACTGTAACATTATGAAGCTAGAGGGGCAGCAGGGCCAAGTGCAGTTTTATAAAAGAATTAAGAGAGATCACTACCTCTGCTAAGGTTTCAAAGGCTATAGGGTCAGTTTTAGGATATTCAAGAGTCGTTTACACCAGCCTACCTACTTTGCCAGGCATTGTAATGAAAAGCCAAATATAAATGACTCCAAATGATACCTAATTATCACTTTCTTTCTTTCTTTCTTTCTTTCATTATAAAACCAGTGGTAAGAGGAAACATTCTGAAATGGATCCCAAATATTTCATCTTAATTTTCTTTTGTGGACACCTGAATAATACATTCTTCTCAGAGACAGAAGCAATCACAACAGAGAAGCAGCCACCATCTACTTTATTTAGCTCAAAGTCAGATGTTTCAGCTAATACAAGAGGGTCAACAAGAGGGCCCATTCCTTTGGGCCAACCAACGCAATCCAACAACACTTCTACTGGACAACAAACACCACCTACTGAAGTCACTGCTGTACACCCATTTACCGATAACATCACCAGACAACCAGTACCAACAACCAACACGTCCTTCCAACATACAACAATACTGGGTATCACTTCTGCCAGAAAACTACCACCATTTACCCATACTTCCACTAGACAACAACCACCACCATCTGTCTACACCTCCACTCAACAACCATCATTATCTATCCATACCTCTTCTGGAAAACCAATACAACTGACTGCTATTAATTTAGCCACAAAACCAAGATCAACTGTCAAAAATTCACCCAGGATTACACCAGGATTCTTCCTAGAACCTACCAGTAACATAAAAACCCCACATAAAACTAATTCTAATTCAACAGCTGCCATATTAATTGGTGTAATTCTAACTTCTATGTTGGTAGCTATAATCGTGATTGTACTATGGAAATGCTTGAGAAAACCAGTTTTAAATGATCAAAATTGGGCAGGTAGATCTCCATTTGCTGATGGAGAAACCCCTGACATATGTATGGATAACATAAGAGAAAATGAAGCACCTGTAAAACGCACATCAATTGTTTCACTTATGGCCTGGAAACCAAGCAAGAGTGCACTTTTAGCGGATGACTTAGAAATTAAGTTGTTTGAATCAAGTGAAAACATTGAAGAGTCCAATAATCCCAAGGCAGATAAAATAAAAGATCAAGTAAATGGTACATCAGAGGAGAGTGCTGGTGGATCAACAATTGGCACTGCTGTTTCTTCTTCAGATGATGCAGATCTGCCTCCGCCACCTCCCCTTCTTGATTTGGATGAGCGGGAGAGCAAGCAATCTGACAAACCTACAATGATGATTCTGTCTCCTCCTCCAAATGAGTCTACTGATCTCCCACCATATCTGGACGGTCTCAGTAAACCCTGTGAAGATCATAATTCTGAGAACAAACAGTCATTTCTGCCTCCCCCAGACTCATTTAACTTGCCCCTGCCACCAGTAGATTTTATGAAAAACCAGGAAGATTCCAACAATGAGATCCAGTGCCAGGAGTTCTCTATTCCTTCCAACTCTGCTCAAGATCTCAGTGAATCCCTGCCATCCCCACCAGCAGAACTGTTATAACTATCACAACTTGCTTTTTAGCTGATTTTCCATCCTTTTCAAAGAACACCATCTTTTGTTTATGTGATAAAATGTATAAATGGCAACTGGTAGCTAATTTTGATTTTAATTGAGGAACTACCTGAAAACTGCTCAAAGCCATGTACACAGGTAGAGCTCATTTAAAAAAATTATAATAGTGATTTATTTACTGGCTATCATACTTAAGTTTAAAGTATAGTACAGTTTACACATGTGAATGGTATATAAGTCAGTAACTTAATCTTTTTGGAAACAAGTAGTCTACATAGACTTAATATTGGTCAATTTTTTTTTTTTTTTTCTGAAAAGCTAGGTATTAAACTTACCTTGAATAAAAAAATATTATTTTTTCCATTTCAAAGTTAGGGAGGGAAAAGGATGAGAGATTAAATACATAACACCAAGTTTAAAACAAAACTCCAAATTTTAAATTAATACTCCAAGTATGTAGGAATTAGAGATTAAAATGCATGCTGAGAATAGAGAAATTTCCTTTTTAGTCTCACTGGAAACAGTAAATCAAATATAGTAAAATATCAAATTAGGGGTTTTGGTTGGGGACATTTACCCTGAAAAGAATATGAGCAAGCACCACAAAATGTAAACATCCTTCTCTCTTCTTAGGGAGCACAAATTTTAAAACTAACCTCTTTAAAAAGTTTTGAATTTATATGCTTTAAGCACCCAAACAAAATCAAGTCTTATAAAGGGAACTAAAACTCTACAGGTTCATTCCAAATTTGGACCTTTGTCAGAATCGAGGTAAAGATGCCAGCCTCTGCCTATAGAAGTGCTCCTCTGCCCACCAAGCACAAATTTCTCCATATTACCCCGACCTCCACTCCAGGAGGAAATAGTCACTTAGAATGAAATGTGGTAGCCCTAGGTAGTTTAGCCTTGGAGAAATCTCTCATGGTTCTGGGACTTTCATAATAGAATACAGAATTTATTTGTATGTAGCCTGTCTTGCAAGAAACTAGCAAAGTTCCATCTTCAATAAAAACAAGCAGACTTTTGGATTTTGAAATTTTATATGCGATGTTTCTCTTAAATTCTTTTAAACCATCCCTACTGATCATTACAATTTTTAATCTGCAGAAACACTTCTTTGAGCTTTTTACTTTTCCTGAATAAGCATGATGTTTAATGTCCTATTATACTAGTTCTCTTCTGTTTTTCACATTAAACAATTTCTTTCATTTGTTTTTCAAACTTTGCTCTTTAAGGCTAATATCTGCAGCAGCAATCAGGAGTTTGAGAATTTTCTATTATTCTTTTGAATTTTAAGTATCTTAGAGTAAATAAATATAATGTTTTTATATTTGGTCAAATCTTAAATCATCAAAATTCTTTTCAATTTACATTTCAGAGGGTTATCTAAATGGGCTCTTTTCATATTTTTGCTCTTTTGTTTTTTTTTTAAGATTTTAATTATTTATTCATCCCCCCCTTGCTGCTTGTGCTCGCTTGGTCAGCTAACCACGCCATGCAGGCGGGCTTGCCTTCACCAGGAGGCCCCGGGAACCGAACCCAGGGCCTCCCATATGGTAAACGGGAGCCCTACTGATTGAGCCACAGCCGCTTCCCTTTTGCTCTTATTTTTATCACTTTCTCTCGTGATTTCCTGAAGGATGGGTATTGGGAAATACAGGGAAATATCAATCCTCTTAGATAATTCAGGAGCTGATGGTCTGTTCATAGTTTTTTCTGATTTCTTCAGAAATCAGGAAGCTTTTCTCCTTCTGTTCCTTGTACAACAAAAGAAAAGGCCACTGGCTTTTTTTTTTTTTTTTTAAGAAATTCTCTGCTAGAGGGAAAAATAATTCACATTTATGGCAGGTGATTTCCCCCCCCCCCATTGAGGTCAGTGGTAGCTGAGAAGCCAAACAGAAGCAATCCTTGCTTAATCATCAGAAAGAAATGTAAGCTAATAAAAGAAATACAGGAGAGAAGAAAATATTGGAACAAAATAAAATCTGCAGAAAAGATTAAAGAATCAGAATCCAGAACAGAAAGTTTATTTCATGACTATGACAAAAGAACAAGGAACAAGGGAATAAAAGGAAGACTGAACTACATATCACAGGTTACCAGTGTGCTCTTACAAGATTAGCATTAACCAGATTCAGAAACAACCCTGAAGATCATCTAGTTCTTTTTTTTTTTTTTTTTTAGTAACTGCTAAGAAAACAAGACAAGAGAAGGTGACTTGCTTAGGTGGTACTAAAAGCTGAGCTTGTCCTGGACTCCTGGTTGAGTGAGCACCCTTTTCACTAATATAGGATAGACCACCACCTACTTCAGGCACTGAAACACGGATTTCACATGTGTAATCTCCCTGATGGGGGAGGGGGTGCAATGAATTAGATGAGGGTGACCAGTAATTGTTATTACCTGGTACTGATCAATAGGTAAAATGACAAAATATTTGGATACCTATAATAAAAACACTGTGGTACTGGTGCATGATTAGACAAAACTGGTGCATGATTAGACAAATTGACTCAAATCTCAAATCAGTGGGAAAAAGCATTGGGACAATTGGATAGACACTTGGAAAAAGATAAAATTGGATTCATGGTTCATTCACACTATATTAGGATAAACACTAAATAGACCAGGAATCTACATATAAACCATGAAATAATATAGTTAATAGCAGTAAACATAGGTGAATTCTTTCATAACCTAGAAAACCTTCCTAGCTGTGACTCAAAATCTGGTGGTGGTGGTGGTGGGGTAAAGTCCAATTACATGAAACATATGAATGCCAAACAAACAAACAAACAAACAAACACAATAGACAAAGGGCAAACTGGAAAAACATATTTGCTACTTAAATCAAGACAAAGAGCTAACATATCTAAAATTTAAAAAGTTCCTAAATATAGAGGGAGGAAAAAGACCCACAACACAATAGAAACATGTGTAAAGCATATACACAGTCACAGAAGAAAAAATTAAAATGTCTCTTAAAAAACATATATAAAGATATACAATCGCCCTCATAATAAGAAGGAAATATTTTTAAATTACACCAAGGTACTACTTTACCTATGAGATTAACATAAATCCAAAGTTTAATAACAAAGTCTATAATGAGGCTATGCAGAAATAGACATCCTTATACACTGCTGATGGTACTGCAAAATGGTATAGTTTATAGAGAAGAGTTTCATAATAGCCAGAAAAATCCCAAAATTCCCTTTTACCCAGCAATCCTACTTCAAAGAATATTTCTCAAAGATTCACTGGCAAAAATATGAAATTACTTGGTGCAAGTTTATTCACTGAGGCACTATTTATAATAGCAAAATAATGGAAACTATCCAGATGTCCCTCAATAGGGGCTGGTTGAATAAACCACAGCACAGTCCCAAATGCAGTACTATGCATTGTGAAATGAATAAGATCTCTACATAATAATATGGAGTGATCTTCAAGATATATTATTAAGAAAAAACCCAAGATGTAGAGCAGTATATACAGTATTCCACCTTTTATAAAAGAAGGGGGAGATAAGAACATATAATGAATATACATACATGCATATTTTTGTACTTTTGCAAAAAGAAATATTGTTAAGATAACCAAAAGCTAATAAAAATAATCACCAATGGGGGAGGAAGGAAACAGGGTAGAGGAGACAGAGTAGCAGATTTTTCGGAATATACTTTGTTACATAGTTTTGACTTAAGCAATCCCTAAAAACTGAAACAAATGAACCTAACTTTATGTCAAGTTGGTGACACAAAAATATAAAGAAAAGAAGTATTTCAAGTTGCATTAGAACACAGAATTGACTATATGTCCTTAGTGAAATACAGTCTAAGAACAAATAGAACTGGCAAAGAAATATTAAACTTTATTCAGTACTCTGAATTATAATTGCTTGTCTAATACTAGTATTACCTTGAAACTATTGTAGGATGATGCAAGTAAGCAATTACGTTAATGCTGTTAGGAACTCTTCATGGGAATTACGGGGGATAGAACAAATTAACTTCACAAGGAAGCAAACAAATTCAGAATAAGGGACATTCTGCAGGACAACTGACTTAGTTTTGGCAACAAGCTAGTGGCAGCATGGGAAAAAAGCAGGGTAGGGGCTGGAAAAGGGACTAATTCACTGAGATTTTGACCCAATAAGTGCAATCTTGTCAGTTTTTCCAAGCCTTTAAAAAGGTTTTAAAATATTTTATTCAGTACTTTTAGTTGTTTTCAGCAAGAAATTTAGTATGAAGAGCCAATAATATTACCAAAATTGGACAATATAATACTTTTGCCTGCAAATAAGTAGAACAAATGTTATCAACTTAAGAAATAAAGGAAAAACTGATCAGGTTTCCAAACTGTTGATGAACATGGGATACCTGTTGCCTGGCAGGTAGTTTGTTATACCTTTAATAATGTTAGGGTAATATATATATCCTAGGACAAAGTGCTTCACAAAAGAATATGTAACTTAATTTACTGCCTAGTCTAGACTATAACAGTTGCCCAAATAGCTGTAGTTCCTGACTTTATAGGTTATTTAAAGACAAAAACTTTTAATGTGTCTGAATAATATCTAAAATAAATTGTTACAAACACTTAAGCCTATAAAAACCACTGTTCTTTTTTGGAGTAAAAACATTTTATTTCATGAGAATTTATAAAAGCATAAGATAAAGACAGATTGTTAAAATCCACATATATTAAAAATGCTTCCTCCTTTTCTGAGAACTTAAAAATAATTTTTGAATAACAGTTAGCAAACTGGTATGTCCTCATATTTGAATTGAGAAACAATGCCACTGCTACATTGGAATTATCTGTTACATGAAGCAGAGTCAAATCCTGATGATACAGCTTGGACCCAAAATCATTTGAATCCATTAGTTAATGAAATAACATGTCTTTTCTTTTAAACAAAAGTACTGGTAAGTATAATGGAACTGGAAAACTCTACATCCACACTGATATAGTGAGGTTTTTGAAATTAAAAAAAGAGATTAGGTGTTCAGTAAATTCATCCTGTCACATCCCTTTAAGTGTAACAGTGTATATACTAGCTGAAATAGAAGAAATCGAAGTGTCAAAGCAACAATTCCCTATTTCCACAAAGGGACAATATTGCTGAATGCAGCATTTTTTAACACATTACTTTTCAGCACTATGATTGATGACTGGTTTGAAATCCATAGAAAGACTCTTAAGAGCCCAAGGCTAAACCCTCAAAGTAAAGTGGGACTAAAGTACCTAATCAATAATAAATTTCTAACATTGCAGACTTTTAAAATGTAGATAATTGCCCAAGGAACATTAATTGTGTACAAAAGGTGACTCCTATAGTAAAGTTTCTTTTCTAAGAAAATAAATTTTGCATTTTAATACAATAAATTCTATTTGGGGTAAAATTCAAATAATGGTACATGTAATTTAGAGAAAAACAAAGGATTTGGGACTCAGGCTTAAAGGGATTTTTCCTACACATAATATGCTAATAATCGCTGGCTTTTAAATGCTAAGAATTTGATAGTAAAAATACCATAACACTATTTGCTTTCTTGTCTAAGAAAAATTGGAAATTCGTAGATTTGAGTTTTAAGATTTATACAATCAATCCACTAAAGGGTGGAGTAGAAGATATAAATCTCAATTTACAAAACTTATGACCAAAGTTTTCCTTTTGACATTATTTCATGCAGTGTTAAAACCATAAATTGCTTTCTCAGAAAGAGGAAATGTGAAACACTGAAGAAATCACCCAAAATTGATGCTGTTACTTCTAAAACAAAATCAGAGTTAATTATTTAGTGCTCAAGGAGCATATTGTGTACAACACTCAATTGTTAAGACAATAGATAGATGATAGATGATGGATAATAGTGGGAGAGGGGAGAAAGGACAGGGGAGAGGGGACAAAAGGCAAGGCGTAAGGAATAAGGGGAGAAAGAATATGGCAAAATGTTAAAAGTTAGTAAATCTGGGTATCTGGGTAGGGAGCATATTGGAGTTCCCTGTATTGTTTTTGTATTATTTTTATAACTGTCCTGTAAGTCTGAAATTATTCCAAAATAAAAAGTTTAAAAAAACCAAATGGTCATTGACATAGTACCAAAAATGTTGGTGAAGAAAAGAACACTCATACCCACTCACTGTCCAAAATTAGTTTCACGGGAAAAAAACCCTTAGTTCAAGAGGCATAAAAAAACATGTTTATTACATCATATGAACTGATAAAAACTACTTTTAAATGTACCCTAGCTTGTGTGTAGCCTGGGTCTAATGATCCTTTGTAACAGAAAGATGACAAAATGATCATATTTAAGGACTTCTGTACCTCCTAAAAGGGAAGATGAAACATTTAAGTGGTTGATAAATTTGAAAAGATGATTAAACATAATAATCACCCTGATGGGAGAGAACATAAAAATCAGACTGTATTACAATATTTCTAAAAGTGACATGACTGTACCATTTTAGAAAAGAACATAAAAAGGCAGGTTTTACAAATAAATAAACTAGTATCTTGGAAAACCATCCACGAGGAAGGTCAAGTTCATTTTCAACATTTTTCAACATATAAAAAGAATTAGGAATACAGGCCTTAAAAAGAACCAAAAATTCTTAATGAGTCAATGCTAAAATGTGAAACACAAGCTCAGACAAATACACAGAAATGAGTTAAGGGCCAGGTCTAATGTGCATGAAGTATTCCACAACAGCAGGCTTAAGATATATAGTTATGTTCAATACTGAACATTTTTTTAAAAATTGTCCATTTTGTTGCGTGTGCACCCCTTGCAATAAATTTGAGTCAGCACCAATGACAGCTCTGCAGTCCTCCTATGTGGTACTGATCAGGTGGTTGCAGAGCTTCAGCTCACAGCAACACAATGCAGCTAAGCAGGCAAGCAAAGCCCACAGCCAGAAACGATTTCTACTCTCCAGAACAAGGCGACCTTTAAGCTTAAGTTTCTCGGAGAAACGAGATGCTGATGTTGAAGACAACACTATGGTAAGCTGTTCTTTAAAATTGGTAAAAGACCTACTTCAGAATTTTTTTTCTTTTTTTTTTTAAAGAAAAAGTCACCATTAGGATTGAAAATATACCCAATAGCAAATGCATGCACCAGAAATTTGCTGCAGCGTGAGTTGAGAGATTTCTTTTTAATATTCATTCACTTTGTAAATATGCACATGATTTTCCTTTGGAATCAGCACTGAAATATACAGGAAAACATCATTTTGTAAAATGTGAGGTTTAAAGGTATGGTATTGGTCTGGATTTTTCAAATGCCTTAAAATATTTTATAAGGATATATTTATCCTAAAAAGACAGATGAAATTTCAAAGTATTGCTTTAATATCTAAATAAAATCTCATCCTACATGCACACAGATTGTTAAATTACTATAGAAATTTAAAAAAACAAAACACTAAAACAGGGACACGACAGCCATTTTTTCCCATCTGAGTAAGAAAGGATATTATCGAAAATAGCAATAGCTTAAGATTCTGACTATTTGCATAGAATGCCATTTTATAATATTAAGACTCTGGGATGATGAATAAAAAAGACTATGGTTAAAAGAAGGGAGAAAAAAAGGGAAAAAATGCAGGAGAGAGGGAGGACAGAGTCTCTCTCTACTACATAGCCCCAATTGAAGGATTAAGCATTTGGACTATAAATGAAGGGGAGCTTTGTTAGTTTAATCACTGGAACAATTATAAAAGGACTCAACAAGAGGTTTATTGAAAATCTTGCCTAATGCTAATCGACCTACGCAGATGCTTAAATTGTATTTGCATATTAAAAGAAGGATGTATCTGTTTATTTCCAGGCTTTGATGGAATATCAGATATTGAAAATGTCTCCCTGCCTGTTCATCCTTCTGTCTCTTACACCTGGTATTTTATGCATTTGTCCTCTCCAATGTATATGTACAGAAAGGCACAGGCATGTGGACTGTTCAGGCAGAAACTTGACTACATTACCATCTGGACTGCAAGAGAATATTATATATTTAAACCTGTCTTATAACCACTTTACTGATCTGCATAACCAGTTAACCCAATATACCAATCTGAGGACCCTGGATATTTCAAACAACAGGCTTGAAAGCCTGCCTGCTCAGTTACCCCGGTCACTCTGGAACATGTCTGCTGCTAACAACAACATTAAACTTCTTGACAAATCTGATACTGCTTATCAGTGGAACCTTAAATATCTGGATGTTTCTAAGAATATGCTGGAAAAAGTTGTCCTCATTAAAAATACACTAAGAAGTCTTGAGATTCTCAACCTCAGCAGTAACAAACTTTGGACTGTTCCCACCAACATGCCCTCCAAACTACACATCGTGGACCTGTCTAACAATTCCTTGACACAAATCCTTCCAGGAACACTAATAAACCTGCCAAATCTTGCACATCTCTACCTGCACAACAATAAGTTCACGTTCATTCCAGATCAAGCTTTTGACCAACTCTTTCAGGTGCAAGAGATAACCCTCTATAATAACAGGTGGTCATGTGACCACAAACAAAATATTACTTACTTATTAAAGTGGATGATGGAAACAAAAGCCCATGTGATAGGGACCCCCTGTTCTAAACAAATATCATCTTTGAAGGAACATTACATATATCCTACACCTGCTGGAGTTACTTCAGGCCTGTTTGCTGTTAGTGGGATGCAGACAGTGGATACCATTAACTCTCTGAGTATGGTAACTCAACCCAAAGTGACCAAAATACCCAAACAATATCTAACAAAGGAAACAACATTTGGTGCCACTCTAAGCAAAGACATGGCCTTTACTAGCAGTGATAAGGCTTTCATGCCCTATCCAGAAGATGCATCCACAGAAACGATCAATTCACATGAAGCAGCAGCTGCAACTCTAACTATTCATCTCCAAGATGGAATGGCTACAAATACAAGTCTCACTAGCTCAACAAAATCATCCCCAACACCGATGACCCTAAGTATCACGAGTGGCATGCCAAACAATTTTTCTGAACTGCCTCAACAAAGCACAACCCTTACCTTACGTAGGGAAGAGACAACTACAAATGTAAAGACTCACTTATCTTCTGTGGCAAATGTTTGGAAAGTAAACACTTCATTACTCTTAATGCTCAATTTTGTGGTTGTGCTGGTTGGCTGAGGGTCTGTATCTTCTGAAACTAATGAAACAACTCCTCTCTGATGTATAGTTGGGGAAATATGCCCCTATCTAACCAGTGATTCAAACTATCTTAAGTATTCAAGAAAGCCAGTCTTACATTTCTGACTCTGATATAAATGAAGTAACTTGTCTTAAATTTTAAAAAAGTGCACAATGTCTTGGTACTTGCTGCTATTTTACTGTCTTAAGTAAAACTAATGAGTTTCCCTTTTTTTTTTTTTTTTTAATGAAATGCTTTCTTTTTAAGGCCTCAATCTATTGCAGAAAATATAAAGCATCTACACTTTAATATGTATTTTATGTAATGTTTACACTGTCAAACAACTGGGGAAAAAATAAAAGGTCTATCCTAATAACTGTGTCATTTGGCTTTCTGGTTATACCAATTTAATCTACTTAGTAGAATCAAAATGACCTAACCATTTTGTTCTAGAGTACCTTGTTGGTAAAGTCTTTAAGGTAAATGAAATGTTGGAAGCATTCAAGGATTTTGCCATTAAAGTAAAACTGTGATTGCCACCCAATGAATGGTTATGCCACATCATTATTTTGTACACAAGCCATAATTGTTTTAAATCTAAATGATGTCCTGCTTCTGAGGAACTCTGGCTACTTTACAGATTATATAATGGACAAAGGCGCTTCAAAAAGCTAGAAGACACTAGGCTTTGCATTTTAATAAGGAAAGTTTAATGGCTTTGTCTTTTGCATTTAAGAAAAGTATAAGAAAACACAATATAACGAAAAGTATTCATTTAAAGAAATGTAAAGGAACTGTTTTAGTGCATATTTAACAGATCATTAATTAATGGAAAATTTAAATATTAATAATGTTAAAAGTCTATGTGTAGGAAGGGAAAATTATCTTTTGCATATTAGTGGTTAGAATCTGATTTACCTGAATTTAAAATGAGATTCGTGTAAGGATAAAATTGTGGGGTCTCACAAACACTAGCAGTACTGATAGAAGGAGTGGGGGAGGAAAAGAAAGAAGGAGAGGAAGGGATAGGATTCATTTGGTGCTACAAGCAGGTGATGAATCGAATAAAGCAGACAGCAGGGCTAGGGCTGGGCACGGGACAGATTTTGACACTCCAAATAAAATGGTACTGGTACTCCAACTAGAAAATTACTGAGAATTTTCTACAAATATAAAAAGAAGCCACTTGCGAATCAGTGACAAACATCAATAACAGCCAAGAGTCAGAAATAGAAGCCTGAAAAATGGCTAGGTTAAAATGCGACACAGTGTAAGTGAAATGAGTGAGCCATAAATGCGGTACTTAGTTTGTGAAACATAAAGAAAAATCTAATTTTGAACATTCCTAGAGTTGGGAAGAGTACGGAAAGAAATTTTATATGTTCCTTCTTGAGGAATTTTAAAATTAAGATATTTTTATTTTCCATGTTTGGGAACATTTCTATTCAGAAAGAAAGAAAAGTAACCCTCTAACATGTTTTTTTTTTTCTTTTCTTTTTAAGGAAAAATTACAATCAAGCTTTGATGAAACTCTTAGCTCTTATGCTATTTAGTACAGTGGCTCTGGAATATTTTTCTATCCTAGCAAACCAAACTGGCTCACTATTGCCAGGGAATTTCACCATGAAGAAAGGAGGTTATTTGAAAAAGTTACCTAAATGATTTTAAAATGCATTCCATCTCCGAATGGGTAAACTATTCCCACTCCCTCCCAATCACTAATTTAATGCCTTCACTATCCACAAGAAAGGTTAATTGCTTAGCTATTCTCTACTCTACCATCCCCTCACACTTTCATTTAAAAAACAAACAAGCAAACATATATCCTGAGTTCCACACAGTAAGTTTCACTTTGAGGGTACCAAAAACTCAATGTTATCACAGAAATCCTATGAGGAAAAATGACAAGGTGAAATAACGGCTCATGGCATTAGCAGCACCTATGGAATATGTCAATCCGGAAACGTCTGCAAAACACAGAGGAAAAATTCAGTAAATTTATAAGTACAACCTATGTCAATTTCTCAGATTCTAAGTCCTCAGAAAGTAGTATTATCTACCTTAAACTAATCAGATAGTACGTCCTTCTGAGGAAATTGTGTTCTTATCATTGTTAATGGAGGAGGGCTCATTATTTGCCACTAAGACAAGTACTATTGTATTACAGGCTCCACAAACATTTCAAAATGCATTATTACCCAGCATCTCTCTATCAAATTCATCAGAAGTAGCTTAAACACTATGTTATTTAATTAGGGTGTCCTGGTGAATTAAAAAAGAGTAGTGTGTTTGGCACATAGTGGTAGGCACACACTTTTTTTTTTTTTTTAGGCACACACTTTTTGAGTGAATGTTTAGGGTATGGTGCAGATTTAAACAAAAAAAAAAGGAGCTCCTATAATGTGCATTCTAAAGTAAGATTATCAATGAATGAGCAACCTGCAAGAGAATTAACTTGACTGCATATGTAATTTATAATGGAAATGATTTTTTAACATCACAGTCAATCTATTTATTTCAGAAAAGTAGCAATCAATAGTTGCTTATGAAGTCTCAGAAGAGAGGGCAATGATTAATATATTATTTTTAAAAAATACATCTCACCTCCCCATATCTCTAAGGCTTGGTTCTATTTTACAAGTAACATTTGTTTCTTGGTGAACACGATACTTACCAGTCAGGAGGATCCCAATAAGGGCAGAAACACAAAAGCAAATGCAATGAAGCACAGAATAGTGGTGAAGAGTGTGAGCTCTGGTACCAGAGGAGCTAGACCTAAATCCTTGCCTCTGCTACTTCTAAGATGTACAAGCCTGGGCAAGTTATTTCACTGCTTTAAATTAGTTTCTTCATCTATAGAATGGCATAGCAGAATTTATCATATAGTGTGTTTTTCCCCTGAGGATTAAATAACAAAATTTGCATAAAGCCTAATCACAGTGTCTTTGTCCATGCACATTTCTATGTGCAGTAAATGCTGCTACTGTTATTGTTACGTTTATTATTATAACATCTGTACATCCAAGCCCAATGCTATGAGAAATTCTCATGTATGTAAGAAGAGCAAGGGAATTAAAAGATGTGTTTGTTTCAGTTCCTGCTCCTCTACCCTCCAGGTATTAGTTGACTAGTAAGCCAGAAGAAAGTCAGAAAAATAGCTTAATCACAACAGAATGAGAAGTTGTCCTTGATGACTAACTTAAAAGATCACAAATATGTGCTTCAATAATCTTACATAATAATGCTCTGAAATGATAGCAAATCCCTTGAACCGACATAAAAAATGTCAGAAAAAAGTCGACCTGAAATCTTTTATAAGATTACTCCTTATAAAATATATTTTAAGAACTAGGTAAGGAATGATATCATGTATTTAAAACCACCATCCAACATCATATTAAACAGTGAGAAGTTATATTTCTATTAAAATCAGAACCAAAACAAGGATGGATGTCCATGATCACCAATCTTGTTAACATTTGGGAAGTTCCATAATGAGAAACAGAAATAACAAATAAATTATAGGGAAAAAATATTAACAGGTGAAATAAATCTCTATCCAAAGCATTCCTCAGGAATACTGCCAGAAGAATAGCTAACTTTAAATAACTAACAAATTAAATATTGAAACATCAATGGCTTTCTTACATACTAGTAACAAATAATTAGAAAATGAGGGGGAAAGATACCACTCACAACAGCAACCACCCAAAAGATACAATGCCAAGAAATAACATTCACATGAAATGTGCAAGACCAAAAGGGGAAAAGCTAAAAAACATTAATGGAAAGGTTAAATGAAGGTCTCTTCATTCATTTATTCACTCACTCAAAAGTATTTATTCAGCACCTGGAATGTACCAGGCACTAGGGTAAGTAAATTATAGGAGACACAACTTCATTGGATATCAAAAAGAAGTGATTATTTTCAATTTAAATATGGAGCATGCCAACTCTGATAAACATTTCAATGAGATTCTTTTTGGAAAGTGACATAAAATATTAAAGTTATCTGGGGGAAAAAAAGGTAAGAACAAAAAAAGAAGAATAGAAGTATCCTAGCCTTGGTTGAGAGGGAAACATTATATCATCCATAATAATTAAGACAGAATGGTAGTAGCATAAAAATAGTATTAAAAAAAAAAAAAAAAAAAACAACCAGAAATGATACCACAATTAGAGTACATTGAAAAACTCAATATATGACAATGCTCTGCTCACTAGCTGTGTAATCTTGAGCAAATTGGTTCTCTGTGCCTTCACTTCCTAACAGTTGTTGTAAGGGGGAAATGAGATAATATGTATAAAGTGCTTAGAACAGGGCCTACCAATAGTACGTTTGTAAACATTATTAGTTTTAGAAGGAAAAAAATCACAAATCAAAAGGGAAAGATTCAATAAATGAATAGTTCTGGGAAAAATGGAAAACGGTCAATTTAGTATTTCATGTGATATGCCAACAATAAATAAAATAATTTAAAATACATTTTATTTAAGTAAACAAAATAATTTAAAAATATTTCTAAATCTCTGGGGCAGAAAACTCTTTTTTTTTTTTAATTAGAAGAAAAATCACAAAGAAATCACCAATAGATTTGTCTATACAACCCCTCAAATTTCTTTATGCTGAAACAACTAACCTAATAAAAATATTCAAAGAATATAAAATAAAGAAGATTGTTAATCAGGAGCTCATAAAATTGACAAGAAAAACAAAGATACCCAATGGATAAACATACAAAGGACACAAACAAAAGTTTACAAGATAGGAAACATGGTGATTAGTAAATATATGGGAATGAGGCCAAGTATTTACTAATATAGAAATGCAATAAAAAGAAAAAGTGATACCATTTCTCACTACTAAATCAGCAAACCAGCTTTTCTTAAAGTAATCAGTGCTGAGGAAGGTATAGTGAAATGGCCACATTCACATATTGGTACAACTCTTTTGGACAGCAATTTGGCAATAATCAATAACCTAAAATATTTTAACCTTTAACCTAGTAATTCCAGGTAAATTTCAGCATCCTTTCTAGCATTGAGAAAAATGGAAACAATATTAAACATTCAACATTAGAAAATTGGGTAAGTAAATGATGAACTACTGACCAGAATATGAAGTTACCATTAAAAATATTTGTGTTCATTTAAAAAAAACACAAAAACCAAGAACACAAAAAATAAATAAATAGAATGTTGGCTGCGAATATTCTCGCTGTCCTGATTTTGTGATAATCAGGATAGGTAAACGTTTGCTATATTAGAAACCATGCATGTGTCCCCAGACCTAGTTTTTCACCCTAGGTCTGGTTTTTAGAATGCTGGTGATAAACCAAGCCTGATTTATTATATGTCCATCCTTTATGGGAAATGACTGTAACTCTAGGTATCTTTGGTCAACCTTAAGAGATATAGCAGGGGGCAGATGTGGCTTAAATGGTTGGGTGTCCATTTCCTATGTGGAGGGAGGACCTGGGTTCGATCCCCAGGATCTCCCAGTAAAATAAAGAAAAATATAGAAGGTGCGCTATCAGGTCCTGCGAGTGGGTGAGCCCCTGGCCCCAAGAGCGGGTGAGCTGTCAGGCCCTGCCAAACCAAGCAGCAAGTTGATGACATAACAGGAGAGAGAGCAGGGGAGAGCCAAGACAAGACACACTGAAAAACCAGGAAATGAGATGGCGCAGGTGCCAGAACGCCTCTCTCCCACATCGGAGGTTCCCAGGATCTAATCCTGGTGAAGACAGGAGGAGAAGGATGAGAGGAGAGGGCAGGAAACAGACACAGAGAATTGCCCAACGAATGGGCACAAAAACAGCAAAAACGGGGTGGGGGGGGGAGTTTAAAATGGACAAAAATTATATACATTTTTAAAAATTAAAAGATGTTCAAAACAAATAAATACATTAACAATAAAAAAAGGAATGTTGGGAAGGAAAATAATAAAAAATATTTATAGTTTTTTAAAACGTTTGTAACATGGAAAAATGCAACTATTAGAAAGATAATAAAAAATTACAGGAGCTATACACACGCTATAGAATTATGCAGAAAAACAACAAAAAGAAACACACTAAAATGCTAATACCATATACCAAATATGTTTTATTATCTGCCTTGTCCTTGAAAGATGCCAGGGATCTAAGAAAAGAACTATTGAAATAGCTGTCCAAGGGGTCTAGATTAAGTAGGAAAAGAAGAGAAATGAGAAAACAAAAAATGAACAGAGAACTGGAAGGGCTGGTCAAGAAACTAGAGGCCGTTATGAAGGTAAAGATCAGAGAAGAGACACACAATAAAAATTCTTAGAAGCACATACACATTGCATTAACTTATTTTAGCTCTACATGGTCAACTGAAGTCAGGACTGTTCCCTCACAAGTCCAACCAAACCAGCTTTTTTCTCTTTTTTTTAAAAAAAAAGTTCAATAATTCCCCAGG
Organism: Tolypeutes matacus; assembly: GCA_026826555.1. NCBI lineage: Eukaryota > Metazoa > Chordata > Mammalia > Cingulata > Chlamyphoridae > Tolypeutes > Tolypeutes matacus. Next base: position 21,717,361 of record JAKSZT010054055.1, read on the forward strand.
TATTAAAGTGCGAACTCAATATATTTAATACCATAATACTGTCTGATTTGGCTCTTGCTTCCCTTACAGTATTATTAAAACTTTCTAGCTCTATCATATTCTATCATCCAAACAAATGAAATACCTTTCTGTCCCTCTAATTCACCATGCTCATTCTTGCCACCAGGCTTTCACAGATGCAGAATGTCCTCTCTGGTACACTCCTCTTCTTCCCCTGGCAAATCCTTATTCATCCCTCTGATTTCAGCTTAGATATCACTTCTTCCTAGAAGTTTGTTTAGCCATCCTTACCAAATTTATAAATAAAAGAACAAATAACAGATCAAAGGTGTAACTGGTAGGCTGATAATGACCCCCGTAAAAAAGACAAACTTCTACTGGCCTTATTCTAGAGTCTAAGTTTCATCCATTAAGGTCTAAGTCATAGCTTCATAGTCCAGAGGGAAAAAAAAAGAGATCAAAGGAAAGTACAAGAATGAAGGGGGATTTGCCTAGCTGCTACTTGTCATATAAGAAACCAGTTCTTGAGGGGAGTGAATGTGGCTCAAGTGGTTGAGTGCCTGCTTCCCACATGGGAGGTCCCAGGTTTGGTTCTCGATGCCTCCTAAAAATAAAAAATAAAAAAAACAACAAGCAAACAAACGAAAAACTAACTCAGGGGAGCCAATGTGGCTCAGTGGTTGAGCACCAACTTCCCATATACAAGGTCCCAGGTTCAATCTCTGGTCCTGGTACCTTAAAAAAAAAAAGAAGAAAGAAAAGAAAAGAAAAGAGAAAGAAAGAGAGAGAAAGAGAGAGAGAAAGAGAAAGACAAAGAAACCAGGTTCTTGGTAGTGGGAGTTACCTTTGGAACGATTTCAGAGAAAGGTTAGTTCTGATACTGTGTACAGTTCTGCTCAAGAGAAATAAGTCAGAGAAACAGAAACAAATGCCACCTCTACACGTTAATAATGTGTTAAGCAGTTTGATTTGCTTCTCACTTTGAAAACTGTGAGGCAAACTGAGGTCTTTAAGAAGCTTGATTTTAAGAAATGTCATTTTGGTTCAACAGCCCTAACTCCATTAAACAATTTAGGAAACAACTGAGACATATGCTCAATTCATTCATTTATCTTTCTCTTCAAATCCTGGCCTGCTATTCTGAATTTGTTGAAGTTATGGATGAGGTCAAAGCACAGAAACTAAAACACACACATGCAATAGAAAGAGCAAAACTGGTTCTTGTCTGATCAAAATAATTCTATTTAGAACACACTGTGGTTTAACAGAAAGAGCATGAGATAAGGTTTTATCACCTACAGACTGTGTTGTTATCTTGGGCAAGTTAATAAATGTGTTCTATGGTAAAAATATAGTTAATAAGTACACCATGAGACTGTTTTAAGGACTGGATTAAATCGTGTGTTATTAAAGCACTTTATAGGTGTTAGATAAATATTTAAAGGTTACTACTGCTCCTGTTATAAGAGATTCTTGAGTAATTAATTAAATAGATCAGAAATGGAAATGAGTGAACCCATAATGCCACATAAATACTCATGTATCTGCCCTCTTGAGATATTCTTCAAATAATTAGTTTACAAGGTTTGTTATTTATCCCATGGGAAATAGGATTTAGCAGTAAAAATTAGATATCTGAATATTTCAAATGGGTATCACAAGGTCAAGGATCAATAAATAAATCTGATGGAAGGCTAAATTAGGAAATGCAGTTTTTCAATTCATGTTATTTTGTTGCCCATAGTCACAGTTCAAACAAATAAACTAAACACTCTGGTAGGCTGAGGGAGCTCAAATATCTGTCAAATGCTTGCCTCAATAGAAAATAAACTAAGATCTAATGGCTTTCCATTGAGAAAGAAACAAAACAGCAGTAAGGAAAAACAAGGATGCCATACACCACAATAACCACTGGAAAGGCCCTCATTTGCCAACTGAAGCCTCAGCAACCACTACTGTTTCTGAGATACTTACGGAATATATGAGTAACTGGCACATGGGCCACATTCATTTACCAGTTCTATCACTTAGATATTGGACATTCAGTTGTATTTCCTCATACCAACTACAAATAACCAAAAACAAACAAACAAACAAAAAACAAAACAAATAGGTGAAAATTAATTTCATCTATTTATAGGCTTTAGTATGTCCTCATGGTATGGCTTTTCCACGATGGTCATATGCATTCTCCCTTGCATTAACGAAGTATGCTTGGATGAAGTACTGAGCCTCTTGTCCTGACTCTAAATTCTACAAAAAAGGTGCAGAGGATTAAATATGAACTTAGAGACATTCTGTAAAAGCTAAAGTCTCTTTGAAACATATTAAAATCAATAAAAAACCAAGATGTGGGAAGCAGATGTGGCCCAAGCGATTGAGCTCCCGCCTACCACATGGGAGGTCCCTGATTTGGTTCCCAGTGCCTCCTAAAAAAGACAGCAAGCTGGTGCAAGGGGCAGGCTGATTTAACAAGACGATGCAACAAGAGACATAAGAAGAAAAACACAATGAAAGACACAGCAAAGCTGGGAATGGAGGTGGCTCGAGTGATTAGGTACCTCCCTCCCATATCGGAGGTCCTGGGTTTGGTTCCTGGCGCCTCCTAAAGAAACAAAGAAGACGAACAGACACGGCAAGTGTAAACAACGAGGTGGTGGGGAGAAATAAATAGATAAATCTTTAAAAATAAAAAACAAAATCAAGATGTCACCTAAAACCAGTAAAATATCTTCATACATTAACTATGCATTGACTATAAACTGATTTTAATTTTAGACTGTCACAGATGATACATCGAAATTTCTGTATTCCTCTTCAAAAGAGTCATATTGTGTTATTATATTGCTACTCCATAGATGATGTCATTACTAAAAACATCTTTAGGGCTCCCCTTTTCAAATATCATTAAGAGCCAGTTTATAAATCAGACAAGAAAAACCTCATTTTAGATTAAAAAAATATTACTAAACTTGATCTTTCATCATGTTTATCAAATCTTTTAAAGTATGAAGAGTTTCCTACCACATTCTAAAAGAAAGTGCTTCAGATTTTGACAGCTCTTCCAAAAAATCATTTCCCTAAGACATTGTACTCAAAGGTAACATGGTTTTAAGAAAGTTTATCACTCCCAACAGTGACCCTCTTGAAGGGAACAACAGTCACTTGGATACATGGATTCTTAGAGGCTTGTTTTAGAATTTTTCCAAGTTGCTTTGCATAATTAAACCTCGTAAGTATATCTCAGGATTATTTCCTTTTGAGGATTACATACTTAAAAGAGTTAAACCATAATTGATTCAAAAAAACAATTACATAGCAACAAAAGGTCTGCAGCCACTAAACTTTGTTTTTTTTTTTTGTAGTACGAGTCATAACCACCAGATTATTCAGTATGTATCAATTACTACAATATCTTTGTTTAGTAAACTGAAGTCTTGTTTCACTAACATCCAACACCACTATACTTCCATAATTCAAGTATACAGTAAACAAAACCTCTCAGGAAGTCTTTTCGCTCAATCCAGAACACCAATTTTAATCACTATGACTATATCAAATCTGCATCCCTCAAAGTACAGACAGTCATGTATGTCTACAATTAAAATTGGTGATTAGCTTTAACACTATCATTGAATGTTTATATAAATACAATATAATTAAAAGGTAGGTTCATTAATTAAGTGTGCTATGAAATGCCACATACTCTGCTAGATTCTTTGCACCCAGATGAAGACATCTGTTTTTTTTTGTTGTTGTTGTTTTTTAAAGATTTATTTCTTTGTTTCTCTCTTCCCCGTCCTCATTGATTTGCACTGCGCTCCCTGTCTTCTTTCTGTGTGTTCTTCTGTGTCTGCTTGTCTTCTCTTTATGGGAACTGATCCTGGGACCTTCCGGAGTGGGAAGAGGTTGCTCAATCTCTTGCGCCACCTCATTCCCCTGGTTTGCTGTGTCTCTTATTGTCTCTCTTCTGTGTCTCTCTGCGTGGGCCAGCTCTCTGCCCAGGCCAGGTCACTGCATGGGCCAGCTTACTTTTCACCAGGAGGCCCTGGGAACTGGACCCTGGACCTCCTATATGGTAGACGGGAGCCCAATTGCTTGAGCTACATCTGCTTCCCAAGACATCTGTTTTAAGACCTAGGTGCTAAAAGTCTAATATGCAACCAGAAAAATTATATAGAATTTGCTGTGGTACAGGAGGGATTTATTAAGGTTTGTCTAGAAAGACAGACAAAAACAGTAGAGAAATCTGAAGTCACACATATATCGCTGGTGGTAACATAAAATGGTATAGCCACTTTGGAACACAGTTTGACAGTTACTCAAAAAGTTAAACATAGAGTTAACCATATGATCCAATAATTCCATTTCCAGGTATATAGCTAAGAAAATCTAAAACATGTCCATATAAAAACCTGCACAAAAATGTTCATAGTCGCATTATTCATAAAATCCAAGAAAATGGAATCAACCCAAATAGCCATCCATTGATGAATGGAATAAACAAAATGTGGTATATCCATATAATGGAATATTATTTGGTGATAAAAAGGAAAGAAGTTCTAATACATGCTACAAACATGGATGAACCTTGAAAACGTTATGTAAAGTGGAAGAAGCCAGTCACAACAGACCTATTATATAATTCCACTTGTATGAAATGCCTGGAATAGGCAAATCCATAGAGACTGAAAGTAGATTAGTGGTTGCCAGTGGCTGGAGGGAAGGAGGAAAGGGTGTGACTGTTAATGGGTATGGGTTTTTTTTCTTTTCTTTTCTTTTTTTTTTAAAAACAAATCAATTTTATTGATACATATTAATAAAGCATACAATTCATCCAAAATATGCAATCAATGGTATTTGGATAATCACACAGGGGTTTCTTTTTGAGGTAACTCTGTAAATACACTAAAAATTATTGAACCGTATACTTTAAAGGGGTGAATTTTACAGTATGTGAATTATATCTCAATAAAGCTGTTATATATATATATTTATTTATTTAAAGTTAAAGGACAGGTTTAAAGAGGCAGAGGACAGATTATCAATATGGGTTCTGAATCAAAAGTAGGAGTCTGTCCTATGTTAAAGAAAGAGTATTCCAGGCAGAGATTAAGCCTATGCAAAAATATAGAGGTATAAAAAAAAAAAAAAATATATATATATAGAGAGAGAGAGAGAGAGGTATGCCAGGATGCCAGGGCATGGCAAAGTAGGGCAATGGTAAAATGGTTAGAGTAGCTGAAGCATATGATGAGGCATACAGTATAAAGTCTGGAGTATTCTTCTATAGATATAACTTCATGCTGTGATCACTAACCAGTCTTCCATTATTAAAGTTAAATTGACTAATTGAGACAAGTGTTTTTCTACCACTACAGAGAAGGTGCTATACAGAATATTCATTTGATATTTGAGAGCTCTGGGGCAGACTTTATGGTCTTGCTGGCTCCTAGAGTCTTCCTGACAACTGCTCTGAAGACACCCTCAGCAACATATCACAAACATACTTTCCTGGGGATAGCCCAGAAGTACACGTAGGCTTACTTGGAACCATATCGATAATCATCGTCAGATTTCCAGAACACAGGGCCAGCATCTAGCCTCTTACCAAAAGGACTTTCAATCTTCTGCTTTAGATCTGCAGTCTTACAAGCAATATGAGCAGTATAACAGATAATGAAGAGATGTATATGAGATGCTAAGGAATAAAGGCTTTATCTCATAAGTTATTTTTTTGAAGTGTGGTACATATACAATTGGGTGGGATGTGAAACAGGAATTTAATAGTTCTACATTTCTTTTTACATTTTTCTTTTGTTTGCTAGTTTTCTATTTATGGCAATTGATACTAATTTTCCATTTATGATATAAAATTTCCTTTATTTAAGAAAAAAGCCAATAAATATTGAGTAAATAATAATATAGATGGTATGAAGATATGAAAAATATCCTAAAGGTTGTGAGTGACTGACTCAAGTATGGAAAATTTACCTATCGAGTTAATAGAGGGTTTCAGCTGGAAATGACCTGGTCATATTTTAGAAAGATCATTCTGGTAGTAATGTGGAAGATGGAGGGATGAAGTAAAATACTGGTGGCACGTAATCCAACTAGGAAGCTACTTGCAATAGCCTGGACCAAAGGTTGGCAAACTATAGCCCACTGGCAATATCTTGCCCATGAGCTGTTTATGGCCTGTTTCTGTATGGCCTGTGAGATAAGAATGGTTTTTACATTTTTAAAGGGTTGTTAGGAAAAAACCCACGAAACTTTGTTGTATTTAAAAGGGACCTTATACATAACGCACAGGTGTAGTGGGCACAGACACAGCTGTAATATACTCAACAGAATTTTCTAAAAAGCAAAGAGGGCTTCCATTGTCAATATAGTGTTTGTATAAGTGCCTTTCAAGAAAAGGCTCAACATCTTTTTCATGGGACAAATACACCCAAAAGACCAGAGAGAAAAGTTACAGAAAGGAAAAGTGGACCTAACTGTTTCTAGAGTAACATATTAAAACTGCTACTTGAGGGGAGTGGGTGTAGCTCAGTGGTTGAGCACCTGCTTCCAAGTATGAGGTCCCAGGTTCAAACCCCAGTGCTCCAAAAACAAACAAACACAAAAAAACTGCTACTTGAAATTCTCAAAAAATGGTAGCATGAACTTTATGAACTTTATGAACTTTCAGGTGATTTTATAAATTAGATCACTATTCTCCATTTTCATCTTAGAGTTTTGAAAGAATCAGTACGTGAATTGTTAGAAAAGATACTGCTCTTGTAATTGTTCACTAGGCCCTAAGTTCTGGCTCTAAAATGAGAAACTCAGATTCACCAGATAGAAAATTAGTAACATAGTTGTTATTCTTATACCAATAGGGGCTACAATAAACCAACAAACTTGGTATCTTAAACATTATCTGAATCTTGTAGGGTAAGAGGTACTTCTGAATTCAGAATTGTTCAGATTTTAGGAAGAGGATATAGTGCATTTCCTATTTGTAGCAGTTAGGGTTCCAGCAGGAAATCATGTGAACACTCAAATTGGGATAATTAGAGATTATTTATAAAAGAGAGGATAGGGTTTAGGAAAACCACAAGAGACAATTGAACCTGAAGGGGTGAGGGAAGGGAACAGTTACCAGAAACTAGAGACAGAGAAGCCTGTATGAAGAGGGTTGCCTAACAAGAACAGAAGTCTTTGTGGAGGGATGCAGCCAGCCCACAGTGACCCCACAGGGAGGGAGCCAAGAGAATACATACCCTGACCTTACTCTCTTTCTTCCCTTGAGTCTCCTTCTTGTATTCCCCAATGGAAGCCAGGGAGGAGAGAAGCCCACACATATCGGCCTCTCAGGGTACAGTGCAGGGTGGAGAAAAACAGCAAGTGGATTTGGAGAAGCAAAGGCAAGATATCTAGCATGCAGTCATATTAGTCTGCATAGACCAACCTTGTCACAAACAACTCTAAAATATCTATGGCTTAAAAAAACCAACAGTTAATTTCTTGTTTTCATCATGTAATCAAGTGGTTCTACCATCTTACAAAGCTTTGACTATCCCCCAACTGAACCCTCTATATTTCAGGTGCTGACAGAAGAGAACAAGAATAGAAGATTGGTGAGAAGTTAGAGACCAGACCTGAAAGTGACATACATCATGGGAACCTATATTTTACTGATCAGAACTGAGTCATGTGGTGCCACCTAACAATGTTGCTAGGTGTGGTATAGTGATGTGCCCAGAACGAAGTGGAGAAACACAAATATGCTGAATACTAGTTTCATTAGGTATTATCTAACACCCCAGTGGCATCTGGGACAGCACCCTAAAATCAATCCCACTAATATTTCTGTAGTGAAACATGAATAGCCACATTAAGTGGGATAAATAAAGACAATAACAACAAAGTTAACAAAAGCTTCATAGCAAAGTAGATCAAGTATTTCCACCAAATAAGTTGTGGTACCAAATATTTTTGATAAAACTTTAGATTTCTAGAGGATCTTCGTTTTCAGAATTGTAGATAAGGGATTATAAATGTGCTTCATGAGCCACATTATTCAAATAAGAAAACCTCTCAAAACAGCAGCCAGAAAGTAGAGGTGGGACTTAAACTCAGGCCTGTGACTTGCAAATTTATGCTTGCGATGCAGAGGAAACTGCAACTGGCCAAATAATTCATTTATTATTTTAGACATCAATAATGGTATCAGTCCTCAGGCATGGAGAAACAAACAGGAGGGATTTTGATAAATTCCAATGTTTTTTTTGTGTGTCCTATTCTGTGTAAGCACTCACTGTGCTAGTAGATAGGGGAAATATTATACAAAGAATAAGAGGTGGTACCTGACCACAAGAAAGTCAGAATATGGTGGAAAGAAGATTTAGAATACATCTAAAGTAAAAAGCAGACTCTGATAGGTGCCCTAGAAGTATAAAGTCCAATAATGATTGATTCTGAAGGGTAGAATTAGGGAAGGATCATGTAAAAGGTGCTAGCATCAGAGTTAGACCTTGAAGTAAGAACAGAATTTTAGAAGAGGAAGGAAACTACCTTGAGCAAATGGGGAGCATGCACAAAGATATAAAGGCGGGAGGTATTTAAATGCTTGGATAATGGCAAATGATTTTTGTTTGGGAGTATTTGAGTGCTGGAGAGCTCAGAATTTTACACTTTATCATCATTGAAGCCTGTGCAGCTTAAGATCAATAAGAAAGAGTAGTGAGAAATACAATGTTGGGGAACCATTTGGCTAGGTACTGACGTAATTATCTGAGAAAGATTTATCTGTGTACAAGAACAGGAAGGGAAAAATTTGAATTTTGAATATGCTGAGATTGACGGCTTTGAAGCACTGATAAAGAGTTGTATAGATTTAGTTCTCAAAATGTCAGGATTGGAAAAATAAATGAGAAGTCACAGGTAGAGTCTGCTCAAGGACAAATTATTATTATTATTATTTGTTACCTCCCACGGAAAATCTGCAGAATGAAAAATAGGTAGAAAATGGGTAGTACCAAACTTCTTTGCCTTATCTTTAATTTAAAACATATACTCCAGTTGCCAAGAGGCTTTTCTGTTTACTTCATAGATCTGCCCACACTAATCTCCAGTTAAAAGAGGTTTTATATTATATGTACCAGATAAATAAGGTTTAGCACACACTGGTTCTATTTATTCAGGAGGGAAAAAAAATCTTCACAGCAAAGTAAAACAATTGAGGAACATGTACTGACCTGTAGTTCTGCCATTTATGTAGCAATTTCCTTGTATGCTAACACCACTGTTTACAGCCCTGCAATTTTTAAAGAGCACTGGCCAAAGTGATGAAAAACATTAGCACAATACAACCCAACTTCCCTGTATGCTAATTATCAAGGAAAAGGACTGATCAAAATACAAAATTCTGTTAAAGAATTTACTTTATGTGCTTCAATGTGGGTGGTTCAATATATTAAAAAAAAAAAACAAAACCAAAAAACCTCAGGATGAAATATTGCTTTCATATCTTTTTTTAGTTTTTTTTAAAGTTAGTTTTATACTAATAAAATTTTAACTTCTTTTCTGATAGGTTTATTTATCAGAATGCTTTATTCCTGAATTATTTTTAAAACTTCAAAATAACCATGGCCAGAAACTACCGTACATAGCATATACACTGAAGCTTAAAAAAAAAAAAGACATCTATCTTTAACATACTTGCTTTATTTTAAATTCTGGCTATGACAGCTGGCAATATAGCATATGCACTTACAGTCAATCCAGTGAAGAAATTCATCAATGTATCCATGAATATGAGGAATAACAAAGTGATATTCACTGGGTTCTTTAAATAAGTGAGCGGATTTTTGAAAGATTTTATGTGAATTCCTTGATCCCTGCCAAAGGCCTTTTGTATATACTAATTGTTGGTAAAGTACTCTATAGGATATTTCCAAAGAGCAAATGACAGGTCAGTTGAGAACATGTGACTTTCACAGTAAGTGTATTTAAACAGCAGGCAATAAGTGAGAAATCAGATTCCCCACAGGACACTGGAGAAGATCTGAATTTTTAATCTTCAAAGAAAGAATATCAAAAGGTAATATTAATTTGAAATCTTCTCAATTATACATTAGAGCCAAATGTGACTTTTAGTATATATTAGGTTTCTAAAATTAAAGTTTGGGTTTTAGGTTAAAAAGAAAAAAAGATGACTCTTTACCTATGTCCAATGTAGGGTGGTTGCATTACCTTGAATGTGGCAAGCCATTAGATTTGTATAGGGGTTAAAAAAAATTCAGCCTTATTTAAAAATGGTTCACGATATAAAACCTTTGGTATATGTATTTACCATGCTTTCACAGTCCATATCTACTAAAGAACATTGAACTAACAGTCAGACTCAAGTTCTAGTTCTGGTCGTTATTTAAATATGCATCCTCAGACATCTTTGAGCCCATTTGTAAAATGAAGGGGTTAATTTGATCACTTCTAAATTTCCTTCTATCTTGAAAAACTAAGCAATTCTCTAAGAACTAGCTTTTTTAAAGGAGGGGGGGGGGAGATGAAGGTAATCTCATGCCAATACTGGCAAAAACCCAATTTTGCTTTAACCTCTTTTAGTCTTTAGAGTAAACAATTTATATGTAATATCCTAATTTGTGATCTAAACTTAAGCCTTGAATCTTTGGAAAGGGCCAAGAAAAAAATCCCAAGAAGAAAACGTAAACATTTGTTTCATTACTTGTTTTGATACTCTTCTTTACAAAATTGCCTTTCATCCTCTACTTCTGCCCTACCCTATACTGATCCCCAGCCCCTTTATTTATTGTATTGGATGTCAAGCATTTTATTTTTTGCTTTTTTTGTTTTAAATAGAGAGACCAAATTAAACTCTTTTTTAGTCTTTGGATTTTTCTCTAAGTTGGTGGCCCTAGGTAGAAAATAGGTCCTATGTCAGCAGATGCTGAGAACAAAGAAGGGGAAGGAAGCTATTTATTTTTTCACTAATAGCCATGAAAAAATAACATATCTCTATAACAAACTTACTAAATAAATAGAATCAAGGATATTTACTTGCCTATTTGTTTGTGATCCAAATGTCAGATTAAATTTATGTAATTATTTTATAACAGAAGGAAAATGATATTCAAGCCATATCTGACCAGCTTGCTGCTCATGTTTGTTGATAACACTTTGGGAACAACAAACCCAACATCGACAACCATAAATCCCATGACAACCCTGAATTCCAAGATGACCCTGAATCCCAAGACAACTTCAAATACCATGATGACCCCAAATTCCAATACACCCCTGAATTCCCAGACAAATATGAATTTCAAGGTGACTTCAAATTCCAAGATGATCCCGAATCCCAAAACAACTTTATCTCCCACTATGACCCCGAATCCCAGGACGATCCTGAATCCCAAGAAAACTCCGAAGACAGCAGTGGCTCTGACGACAGCAACAACCATGAATACTATGAATATAACAAGTGGCAGTGGTAGCACCATACTCAATCCAACAGACAACATTCAGTTTCTTTTCTATATAACACCTTTTCTATTTTGTTTGCATTCAGGCTAAAGTGACCTTTAACTGCCTGCATTCTTATCTCAGTTTATCTGCTGATTGACAACCAAGCATGCTAAGAAAATAAAATCTATTTTAATTTTTTACTTAAAAAATTAACATTATTCTAGCTTAATTTGAACTTTACAAATTTTAATTACGGAAGTTTATTACCTAAATATGATGGTTTCCTACATTAAAAAAATTATGCATTATACTATTAAATGCTAAAACAAGCAAAATGCCATATTTGTCTTTTAAATGTTTATAAAACTGAATTGAAACTCAAGATGTACACATTAAAGGTATAAGAGAAGAAATTATGTCAGTGGCATTTAACCTAAGTATGCCTGTGTGTGTGTGTGTGTCAAGGATGGAGAATGAGTGGAGGTGTGGGGAAGTGTTTTTGTATTATTTTACTTATTATGAAATAGGCAAAAAAAAAGCAGTGATCCTGTAAGGAGAAACTATAGTGCTCTATAAAACACTCTCATCTGTGTTACCATATTTCATGAATGTGTAATAGTAATATGGTATTACAATTAAAAAAAAAAAAGGTGCCCATTCTCCTAAACTTTATAATACATAATACTGCTGCTCCAATGACAAGATCATTTGCTTTAAGCAAACCCTTTTTTTTTTTTTTTTTTTTTAAAGATTTTATCCATTTATTCATTTATCCCCCCCTTGCTGCCTGCGCTCGCCGGGCCAGCCAACCACGCCGTGTGGGCGGGCCCGCCCCCACCAGGAGGCCCCGGGAACCGAACCCAGGGCCTCCCATATGGTAAACGGGAGCCCCACTGATTGAGCCACAGCCGCCTCCCTAAGCAAACCCTTAAAGGAAGTTTCCTACATGGGAAGACACTGTGTATCAAAAGGTAATTTATAAATCAGATGCTTGCAGTTCAGAACTAGTTTTCCCCACAGAAATATATCTCATAACTGCTAGTTAGATTTTCATGCTAGTCTACAAAGGTTGATTTAACCTTAAAAACCTAGTATAACAGTGATAATAACCATGTTATTAATGGGGCATATTTTTAGTATATGGTTCCGTCTCTCAGTTTCCATGCACTCTAGGTAGAAATGACCTCATCATTGAGCTCTGGGGCTGGGAACATGATACAAACCTAGACAACCAAGTTATTCCATCCCCTTTGCCATAATGATTGGTTCAGGAATTGGCACGTGACTCAATCCAGGCCAATAATACCAGTACTGTGTAGCATTTACGTAATCTAAGCATCTTTAAAAATATAAATAAATAAACAAATAAATAAATAAAAATAAAATAAAAAATAATACCAGTACTTTTTCTTGTACAAGCTTAAACTGCTGGCCATGGCTTGGGAAGAGCTGGCTGGGAAAAAAAACAAAACAAAAAATGTAGAGTCGAGAGAGAAGAATGACATTGTGCAAAGCTCTGCATCTAGTCATGCAAGTAGCTAGTCCATCTTTTTGTTGGTATATGTGCCAATAAATTCCCTTTTTCGTGTATACAAGTTTGAATTGAGTTTCTGTCATTTATAACAAGCAAAATAAATTTAATACATTGTATGCCACATGATATTGATGCATCACCATTTATTCAATCATTCCCCCTTGAAGCATAGTTATGTTGTTTTCTTCCTTCCTCCCTCTTACCCTTCCTTTCTTTGCCACCATAAACAATGCAACACAAATTACGATTGTATTTATGGTACTTTAACCACGACAGGGCAGGAGCATAAGCATATGGGAAGGAATGGCAGGAAAAGATTAGAAAAGTAAATGAGGCCAAAAATTATGGAGCACTTTTGCATGCCTGACTACAGAGCTAGAACTTTATATGGAGAGCCAATGGTGCTGTTCAAGACACTGGGAGAGAAAAGATTCGATCTGTATTGGAAAAACGCCTCCAGAATCAATGTGAAGATGGCCTGGAAGTAGTCATTTTTGAGTTAGGGAGGGGAAAGAATGCTTCTTTAGTACAGGGAAGAACATATGGTTCGTCTGGAATTTAAACTGTGCAGCACTGAGAATGAGTTACTAGCTGGGACAAAGTGGAATGAGTACAGAAAGAGGAAAATCATGAGGTAGAGTCAAGATTATGAAGCCATGAGAGAGAATTTTTAAAGAGTATAAGCTGGCTCCACTCTAGTTCAGTCTCTACCTGGGCAAGTTCTGCTCTAATTCATGCTTTTCCTGATATCTAAATTCTTGAGAAAATAAGAATGACTTCTTTGCAATAATAAAGGCCTAACTAACACAAATTAATTGATTTTCCAGGATCTCATAGGTAAAATCAAGACCTAGTGATTGACAATAAGGAACATAACAGAGAGGGAAAATTTTTAAATGATTAGGGTTTCTAGAGAGGAATTGTGCTTCTCTTAGCTACTATGTGCTACTTCATCTGTCCTGGAGTAAGGCAAAAGGTAAAGCCAGAAGAAGCTCTAATAAGTTGATGTAAGAAACTGAAAGAATCAAGATCTTTTGAAATTGGTAGGGTCATAGCCAAAAGAAAAAAAAAAAAAAAGAAAAGAAAAAAGGAAAAATCTCAAACATACGCTGCACAGAACTTTTAGGTCACAAAACATTTCATGAGCGAGGTGGACAGGACAGTTTTTATAGGTATCCCTCCTACCTATTTTTTAACCCATGAAGAAACAGATTCAGAAAAATTAACACAGTTAATGAGCAGCAGCGCTGAGAATCCTTAGCCCCCTCAAACCAGTGTACTATAAAGGCTTCCTGGAAATCCCATTGATTTAAACTGAGGGCACCTGCAACAGCCCATCCTCTATTCCTTTGACATTTTTTAGTCCACTTAAGAGAAGGAACACAATCATACAGCTTCACATCCTGAAGAAAAACGCCAGCTTTGATGTTTTCCAGAAATCTTTGCTATTATAAATTAACAGGAATTAAAAGGGAGGTGGGAGCACTCATATATCTACCTCTCTCACCAATGTTTCATTTTTCATTACTAAGAAAAAATAGATAAAGTCAAAATATCTCCTGGTTGTATTAAATGCTGGGGTTGGAATACAAATATGGTTCATCTCAACTGGAAAAGAAAATTAAAACTATCTTAGACAATTTAGAAACAGCAACTGAGATAAAAGTCTGAGGGAGTGGGAACAGATGTGGCTTAAGCAGTTGAGTGCCTGCCTCCCACATGGGAGGTCCTGGTGCCTCCTGAAAAAACAAAAACAAACAACAAGCAAAACAAACGAAAAAAGCAATTCAGGGAAGCCGATGTGGCTCAGTGGTCAAGTGCCGGCTTTCCATTCCACATACAAGGTCCCAGGTTCTATCCCCACTCCCCAGTACCTCAAAAAAAAAAAAAAAAAAAAAAAGGAAGGAAAGAGTTCCTGATTATGTCAGAATATACCTGGAAACACAAGATTCTTTGTGATTTTTTTTTACTCTTGGTAATTAATCCATTGTAGATAATATTTTAAAATGATGTAGGAAAGAGAAGCCAATATGAAACAGGCAGTCTGAAAAACATTTTCTAATATATTGAGCATCGTTTTGGGGACAGGATGGCTATTTACCCTGGAATATACTCCCAGGTAAACTTGTTTTCAATTCTTGCTAGGTCAAATGGAAAAAAATCACACTTGCTGGGTCTCTATATATTTGCTATCATTTTTAAAACTGTTAAGAGAAACAAAAACATAGCATTACTTACCTCCGTGCAACATAATAAAAAATAGGATTTCCAGCTTTGGAAGTCCCAGCTTGGTAGAAAATACTTAAAGTTTTCAAAGCCTTGAACTCTTCTTTTTCATGTACCTGGTGCCTGAAAGAAAAAAGAAGAAAGCAACTCATAAGCTTAATACTGACATTTGAGTATTTTCTTTTCTGGTTTATGGATTTTTAATTAGTGAGAAAGGCCTTTCTTACAGTTAAAAAGGAATTTGCCCATGTGTTCTTCTTTGATGGATGTGAAGTTTTTCCTCATGATGGTATGAGCATTTTTTTCAGAATGCTATTCCGCTGTCTTAATACCATTTATTAAAAGTCCATCCTAATGTCCCTGATTTTGAATACCACTTTTAACATATACTAAATTTCTACTTTAAATATATTTCCGAAAAAGCATGGTTTAATTTTTATATATTCTGTTCAAAATTTAGTATGTTTCTTTGATCTGAAGATCATGCCATTCACCAATGCTAGAAAATTCTCATCCATTACCTCTTCAAATATTAGTTCTTCTCCATTCTCTCTAAGCTCTATTCCTGGAACACCTACTACACATGGTCGGACCTTCTCATTCTGTCTTCCACATTTCTTATTGTCTTTCATAGTTTCCATTTATCTCTTTGTACTGATTATGAGTAATAGGACTAATAACAGGTACTTATATGTAAATCTTTAATGTAAATTAACTGCTGAATGTCAGATTCTGTTTTTTTTTGCTTTCTGTCTCCGACATACTATAAACAAAGCACCCAACCCACACTCACTTATGGAACACTTACTAAGTTTAAAGTACAATGAAAGATACTCTAAATACAAAAGGACCCAGGAAACTATCTTTACTATAACATCATACAGGTGAGTGTCTAACCATGACGATGTATTAGTTCACATACTAAATCCCTCTAAATGAGATTCAAAATAAAAGGCCCACAGAAATTGTATAACAATACTGCAGTTTATTATATTTCCTAAGCCTCAATCTAAAATAAATTAATACCATTAACTTTTAGGAGGGTTCTGAAAAATATAGTGTAGTAGAAAGAGTCTAACACTTAGAATCAAAGGTTATATACAATAGGTATGGAACCTTAGGCAAATCAGTAATTCACACTGAATTGTAATTTCCTTAACTATAATATGAAAATAATGTTGTTTGCCCTTGCTTATAAGTAGTAAATGAAAAAACATATCAAAGCAGTATTCAATAAGATACTATTATATTTATAAGAAAATCATCTTAAAAAACAAAAGCATATTTCAACAGTGTAATGAGTAGGAGAAACATGGCAATGTGCTAATAGTGCAATGAGTAGGAGAAACATGGCAATGTGCTTATTAGGTACATCCCTCCTCCTAATCTTCTTTTAAAATATATATATAAGCATATCTAACAAGTAGCTGGTGGTAAATTTTGCACCTCAACCGAAAAGAAAGCAATTATCAATTCAAGGATGTACTTTACCTCGTCATAAATTCCTCAAACTTTGAACTGGTAAGATTAAGGCTGGACCAGTGAGTATCTGCCACAGGTTTGTGTTCTGGAGGACCCAGGTATGCAAGAAGTGTTGCCATCTTATCAAAAGGTCGCCTTCCAACAGCTTTATGATCCCTAAATAGAGCAAAATACTTAGTAAAATAGTTAATAGTTCATATTTAGAAGATTCATTTATTTAGATTGTCATTGGTTGCTTTTCTTTTTGTTTTTCACTATCAACTGGTGATCCCAGCTGATTCGTAAATAGGACCGATAGGATTTCACTAACCATCTTAGAAATAGGACCACACCATCAAACTATAAAATTTATACAAATATATATCTCCCCCACCCCCGCCCCAGATGTCTTAATCCATTACTACTAAAGGGACAATCAGTAATTAAAAATAACAATCTGATCCACTTTTTTCCTCAGTATGAAAAGACTCCACCTTAAGAAACCACTATTTGGGAAATGGTCATATTGTCCTTGATAAAAATAAACATTTAAAACTATATAAGAGATTTTTACCCACAATAAAAAATAAATAAATTAAAATAAATAAATAAATAAAAATAAATAAAATAAAACTATATAAGAATAATAAGATCCCATTTCCTAAAAATTAAGAGGCCTGATAGTGCCAGGTTTACTAAGGATATGTATTTAGAAAGAGGAATTCTCACACAGTGCTGATCAAAGTATAAACTGGCACACACTCTGAAAAACAATTTGGCAATATTACATAAAGTTAAGGTTATGCATACCTCAGGACCCACCAATTCTAAATTTAGGTAATACACAAGAAGACAAGGACAAAGATATTATATCACTATTTGCAATAGTGAAAAACTGGAAACAAACATAAGTGTTCATCAATTCAATATAAACTATGATATAGTCATTCAATGGATTACTAATGTAAGTTAAATAAGTAATAAATCCCAAATATAATGTTGAGTGAAGAGGTTATGTTCAATATATCATTTCTATAAAAACTTAAAATGCACAAAAACTATGCTATGCACACACAAATTTTCTTATTTTATCAGATACATAAATATGTAGGAACAGTATAAAAACATATTAAGGAAGCATACCCACCAACTTTAAAAAGTGGATATCTCTGGAGAAAGTGGTTATCTCTGGAGTTGTGGGGAAAACGCATTTAATTGTATCATTTTTTTTCCCCTCCAAGAAATAAACTGTTATAAAGATCTGAAGTAATATAGCAAAATAATGTTAAATCTAGGTGGTAGACATGGACCTCTGATATATTATCTTTTTTTTTTTTTTTTTTGTATGTTTGGAATGTGTATAATTTTTAAAAAAACAAATTAAAAAACCTAACATTAAACTATAACTACATGTGAATTACATAAGAAAAAAAGAATGTCTGCATTTAAAAGGTCGACAGTCCATTTTAGTGTCACATAGATAAAGCATCTTCATTTTTCTATTTTAGGGGCACGCATCAGCCATCCCCATATCTACTGCAATCCATCAACCATTCATAATGGATTAAAATTTCCTCTCTTTAAACACCTATCTCCTAATCTCATCAAGCCTTAGCTTCATGATCTCCTACCTTTCCCATGAATGAGCAAACTGTTTGTATTGGCATTTAAAAATAATCTGGATTCATTCTACCTTTATAAAGGAAATTTGAGCTCTTTATAAACATATGTAACTCGAAAGGACAGCAAGTAGGTACTTTAGGGTAAAAGAGATTTTAATTAAAAACTGTTCATGAATAAAAAAAAAAAAAAAGAAAAAAAAAAAAAAGTTAGAAATAGTTCCAAATAATAATTTCCAAATACTGGGTATTTTCTATGTAAAATATTTTCTCTGCATATACTTAGTGAATCACACATGGGTCTGTTATTGAATTAAAACACTGGCAATGTTTTAATTATTAAAATCTTAAGAATTAAGCAGCCCTTCAGATTATTGCCAATACTCATTTGTTCTAATAAGTGTAAACTTCTCTGTGCCTTATTGCACATTATATTTAACAGTCAGCAAAGCAGAGAAAACCAAAGGGCTCATTTGTGACTTCTTACTTGACATTAAAAAAAAAGTCAGTATCCTCTAGGCTTGTTGGTAATTAGGCTTGTTGATCATTTAATACTACTCAATGTTTTGCTAATATTAAAAACCATCAACTGGGGCATATCATAAAGGCACCGCAGCAAGGAAGCCTGGACTCTCACCCAGTCCTTCCTGCCTACCGGACCTCAGAGAAGCATCAGGCCTGATGGATCCCACGTCGTTTGTGGTAGGAAGGATGCAGCCCAGCTCCTAGGACCAGGTTATTTTGCCACCCCTCCACTGTGCATGTCCCTTCACTATCACCATCATGTAGACTCAGCTCCTCTCTCACTGTGCCTGTGCTCTTGTCACTCCTGCCCTCCCAACAACCATTGTGCCCCCCACCCTGGGCCTTTTCTCTACCTCATTGTTTCTGTTTACTCATGACAACTGTTGCCTGTTGGCCTTTTTAAAAATATATATGTGTCTATTATAGTGTCAATATCTGCACATTTTGTATGATTAGTAAACTATTATTTATCATTGTCAAAAAACAAAAAAAAAACAAAAAAACAAACCATCACCACAACAAAAAACCTACTCATAATAAAGAGTAGTCTACATTTCTCTTTCCAAAGCATAGTACTTATGGTTTAGATGCAAAGTAAGAAACATTATTTACGACCAACAATTTTGCTAATATAATTTTAAACTGAGAGTGTCCAACATCCCCATGATTGGGAAATCTCACCTATTGCTGGAAAGATACTGGCCAATTTTCTCTTGATTGTTCCAGAGTAGACGATGTAAAGCAAGCACATTGCCATCACTGATGAAGGAAAGACTATGATTTACTGCATCACTTGTAGGGCAATCAGATGCTATATCAAGGAAAAACCTTCAAAAATTCAAAAGTCATTAGAATTTTCTAAACCAGATATACTCTTTCCTATGTTTGAATTAAATTTACATGAAGTAACTTTGTGAAGTAACAGATTACTAATATGGAGAGCTTGTTCACACTATGTAAATGTCATTAAACAAAATGAGGGACAATGAGAAAGTTGGTTTTCCATATTTGATATCTGTCTTCAGTTTCAGAGTAGGCTTTGAAGAGAAACTAGTATTTTACAGGTAAGAAAATGGAGGCCTGGACCAGGTAAAATACCTTCCCAAAGTTACACAGCTTGTAAGGTCAGAGCCAGGATCAAAATCTTTATGCTCTTAACTTTCTGTGGATAATCAATCTGCTATAATATGAATACTATATTGACATTCACTTTTCATTCCAGTATGGCATGCAATCTAACAACATACCTTTTAAACTCCAATTTCCCTGACAGAAAAAAAGTAGATATGATGATGATAAATTTGAAGAGAGATTCGTATAAGTCTAGCTTAGACTGAGTCAGATCAGTTAGAGTCATGCTACATGAAAAGTAGAATTTTGAACATTGATTTATATTTACAAAGCACTTTCTCATGAATTATCTCATTTGTTTCTCTAAAAACAACTCTGAGACAGGCAAACACAGTATTATTGCTGGTTTACAGATAAACCAACAACTCAAAGAGATTAAGTGAAGCAACTACTTTTGGAAACTAAGTAGAACTTGAGTTTTTTTAAATCATAAAACTTTAACAGCTGTTTACTTACTCATCAACAAAATCTTATGAGTTTGCATTACTTGGTTTAAAGTTTAATTTTTCAGGTCAGACACACTTCCAATTGAAGTATCAAAACTATTTCAACACCAAAATAATTCTGTATATACACTATTATGCATTATCTGTACCATTTTGGTTTTAGATTTTACTAGAATGAATCCTTCTCTTCCTCCTGTCCCCCATATTCCAGCAACCTCAAATCCTTTATTTTAGTAGATATGTCAAAAATAATTTCTAAAATCTGAAGCCGAGCAGGCATCAGCATCCCAAAATCCTCAAGACTGAGGAATGAACAAACATAAGAGGGGAATGCAACCATGGACCAATGTAGACTTATTATTGTAGTAACAGCAGAACTTGGAACATTGATATAAAGATGGTGGTTACCAGAGGTTCTGAGGGGAGGGGGAAGGAAGAATACGTAGGACATAGGGCATTTTTAGGACACTGGAATGTTCTGCATGATATTGCAATGATGGATACAGGCCATTAAACATTTTGTCAAAACCCATAAAACTGTACAGTGCAAAGTGTGAACCATAATGTAAACTACAGACCTTGGTTAGTAGCAATGATTCAATATTTGTTCAATTGTAAAACGTACCACACTAATGTAAGATGTTATTAATAGGGAACAGTGTGGGAAGGGGAGGGGGTGGATTATATGGGAATCTCCTATACTTTCAATGTAACTTTTCTGTAATGTAAAACTTCTCTAAAAATAAAGTTTATGATATAAGAAAAGTAAAAATAAATTTCTGGTTTCAAATGATACAAAATGGAAATCACTACCTAACTATGGATTTGTTTCATCACTGTCTCTTATAGTAAAATAAAGTAAGGTAAACCATGTTTTTGACCTGGAGAGGGCAAAAGAAGAAAAAACTACACAGAAGTTTCATGTAGGTTAGGTACATGGACTTAAGAGAAATTGTAAATATTTAATTCAAACAGAGCAAGGGATTAAGTAGCAGGCTGCTTACCTTCGTGCTGCATCGAAGTTGCTTTTCACAAAATCATTAAAAGGCCGCATATGCTCTTCTTTTGTGAAGAGAACATGATTGGCAATACTCTGAAGTATCTAAACAATAAAATGGGGTTTTTATTTACTTATTTTATCAAGTCTTCACATGTGTATATTCTTTAAATAATACAAATTTTCTCATTCATATAATTTTTACTGAAAGTTAAAATCAATTACTCCTCGCTCTATAAATTTTATTATCTAGATGTTTCTATTCTTTCTCAAATACACAAATATGTACAAATATATATACACACATATCTGCATGTATATGAATATATATTTAAAAATTTAAAGGACCTTTCCAATAAAAAAATCCTACAGGGTACATTTCAGCCATAAATTCAGAATTTCTAGGATATCACATAGAAAACTATCTTCAGAAGACATTTGCTAAAAAAATTTCCTATGATAATATGACCCACCAGGTATCAGTCTAATGAGTTCATGTGCAACATAAACAAACAAAACCATGTAACTGAAAACCAAGAGCAAAAGGAAGTACTTTATGAAAAACTAAGCGAAATTTAAGATAGTTGGATTATCAAAATAATTCTTCACCTTTGACATTAACTTCAAACCCCTTTCGATTCTAGGTGGTGGCTTTTTATCTAAAATTCCTGCTTCATATGGTGAGACAATGGCAGGATTGATAAATCTGAGAAACATGGCACTTCCTACTGCACCGATGCTGTTCTGAGGAAAACGCTGGCTAACCACCTAAAAATAAGGAGTTGAGAAGTGAGTATATAGTTTGAATTAAATTAAGTAAATGGGAAGAAAAAGCTCAGAAGTCAAACTTAGCATAGCACAAAAACTCTGCATCAACCAATCTGCATGAACAACACATATCTATTTCCCCCCTACTCCCAAAACATCCATAAATAAAGTTTATCTTCAATTCTAGTTGTTCATTGCTTTAAAGCACCATTAAGGAAAGAAAAACCTAATGGATGTGTTATAGAGAAGAGACCTAAAGAAAGATCTTAATTTCATCATTATTGTTCATACTGCAGGTTTGATAAACAACAAAGATAAAACTTTCACACAAATTTTCAAATTTTACTAAGACTACATGACATAAGAGTGTAAGTCAACTCTTATAAGGCGCAGCTAAATTTTCAACAGCATACTCCCAAAATATCCTATACCTAATAATAAGTATGTACAATTTTGGCATGTACCAGGTACAATTGAATTTCTTTAGCAAAATGTCTATCATATACAAAACAAAATTTAGTTTTCTTGGATTTCCATTGAGAGAAAAAAGTTACTTACAAGTAATATTATTGCCAGTTCCTTTTCTTCACCAGCATGCTTTATATTATAAGGATCTACCTATTATTTAAACCATAGAAGAAGGGGAATTCTTGGGGACCTAAAAGAAAAAAAGGATCCCACCAGCAGAAGAGATAATGCTTATGTCTATCTCAATTTATAATTCTGTCAAATAAAGTTAAGGAGTCAAGAAATGGTTGCCCACACTGAAAATCAATGTGAACCCAGTATTTCAAAAAAGACTTTCTCTTTTTCTCTTTATCTTAGAATTTATGTTTTCATATACTACACAAACATTAATTTTAAAGAATATTTAGGTAACATTTTAATCTTTACAATTGCTCTTGCTCAGTGCGGTTAACTGCTGTTTAAAGTAACAGAGACTACAACAGTAGAGTCATAGCATTCCACTCAATATTCTCCGATTCTAGAGGTAAATATGAATTTCAAGTATATTGGGGTGGGGGGAGGAATGAGAAAATAGGATTTATGTGCAGAATCTCACATAATCCTATTTTTCTTTAAAATGTCTCAATAAAGTAGTATTTCTTGTCATGAATTCACAAGGCTTACTGATTCTAGTTAACTCTGGAAAGAATAAGAATTGTTTCATTTCATTCTACTCCATTTAATGCTTATCTGAGCCACAATTTAAACGTGTTCTTATCCATTGCCTAAAATAGCAAAATTAATTTCTATAATCTCTGATATGGAATTAGTAAAAAGAAGATTTTAGGTAATCACTTTTTAGGCAAAGAAAATCTTGGGAGCAGAGGTACATCATAACAATATATTCTCACCTGCATTAACACTATAGGTCAGGAAGTTTTGTTTGTACTCTAGGTGCTTACTGCATGGAGAATAACTTTTTACACTTAACTAAAGAGAAACTAGTAAGGAAGCCTAAATATAACAGCCTCGTAGAATAGCTTTAAAACCTAAATACTATTTCAGAGTTATTTAAAGCTGAAATATGTATTTAGAAATGAAATTGAGAAGAAAATTCAAGTGCTTTTTACTCTTTAAGAACAGTGTTTTACCCTTTGAGAAGGAGGAGCCCCTTTGAAAATCTGATAAAAAAAACTTCAGAAAAATGAATTTATGCACTTACAGAGAAAAAATTCTCAGTATAATTCCAGAATGTTCATAGACCCCATTACAACAAAGTGGTTCTTTAGAACACCCAAATTTTAATCTTGAAACAGAATAAACATATCAACATATCTATAAGATTTAAAGCTTTTAAGGAATGAGTTAGCAAGAGGGAAGAGGGTTAAAAACTGCTTTATATTTAATTTCAAATAGGTTGTTTTAAAAAGAATTAGCATGTATTTAGTTTAACCCATTAAAATCATGAAATAGTTTCTAAAAAGCTAAAATCCACAATTTGGTTTTCAAAGAACCAGTCAATTTATAAAATACTAACCTGCTGTGAAAGTCTAAAAAAATCAATAACTTGTATGCACATGGAGAGCTCTTTTAAAACACATGTTTGAAAGTAATTTACTGGTTTTCTCTAAGGCAAAAAAGTTTTAAAGTGAGACATATTTGTACCTGATTTATATTTAATACTACAATAGCCTAAGAATTTTGCTGAAAATCTGAGTGAATTATTCCCCAAAAGGAAAGTATTATAAAATTTATGAAAAGTACTACACCTTCATATCGTCTACATCTTCAAAAATAACTCGTCAAAACCCAAAGTATCTATACCTCAGGAACACACATTGTTTCATGTATCCTATAAACATGTAACCTTACTGATGTTAGGTACTATCAGTAGTCAATATTAGTAAAAATGTTGTATAACAAGTTTCAGGAAGGAGTCAATTTATAAAGGTATTGCTTTCTTTTACCACCAATTAATGCCAATGTAATTTTATCTCAAATATACATATACTTAAGTTTTATATTTTTTAAAATTCATAAAAACCTAATTAGAATACAAAAGACATTCCACATAAAATGTAAAAGTTGGGTCAGCTGCTGTTTTGAAACCAGCCAAACATCCCCTTTTTTCCCCTTGGTAAAAACTGAACTTCATGATACAAAGAAATAGTCATAAAATGTACATTAGAAACAGGATCACTACCCATACATGCTTAGTTACTGTAAATTCTCCCTTAGTTAAATTGACAATTATCTTTTCAAGGAAATCTAATTATATATTATGTGTTTGACTGTAATAAACAGAATTATCTCTAAAATGACTACACAGTTATATACCAGAAGCCAGACCTTTCCTTATACATTTTCCTTATTTCAATCCCTGATACATATGCCCCCAAAGAAAGGCAGCTTGTTTTTCAAAGAAAAGATCATTAGTTTCTGTTAAGTAAATAGCTCCACAAAATGACATTCTAAATTTATAATGACCATAATATCTTCATACTTTGGAACATATTCTAAAATGTCTCAAATTACCAATTAGATTCCCTTAGTTTCCTTGAGAACCTCATGTCACCTGTACTGAGAAATACATTCCAAAACTTAATGTTACCCAAAAACTTAAAAAAAATTCTGAAAATAACTCTAGTAGAAAAAAACATTTCAAGGAACAATTTTAGACAAAATCTTAATAAATAATGCAATGTCAGGAAGGCTAGAAAACATGCTCTAGCGAAACACAAAAAGTCTAAACTTTATGTGTTACACTACACAATCGCATTAGTATAACACTGAACAAGAGTGTTAGAAACAGAAATTAATTTCAACGGTGAGGGTGTACATTATGTTAAATCCACATATGCTGAGAATTAGAAGGCTGAAGCATTAGCAAGAAATGTTCTTATTAAGCAAGAAGGTCATCCAACCCAATCCAATTACTCACCCTTGACCAAATTTATTTAACATACTCATAAAAACAATCTTGAAAGGACATAATGAAAGTATATATACCTCTAATTTTTAATTTAGTTCTGGATTTAAAACAAAATTATTATATGTAGAACTAAGACCAAGGAATGAAAGATGAAATCAGATGAACACTGTATTCTAAATTATAGTTTTTTAAGAGAAACTACCTTCCTGAATCCTAAAGGTTTTCTTTACATTTTTAAGATCATTTGGATTATATGAACAAATATAGTACTCAGCTTAATAAGGAAAAAATCATACTAACAGACAACGGCAAATTTAAAATGAATGCATGTTATACTTTGGACAAATTGCATTCACGGGAAGAAAATAATTATGACTGTCATATTTTAAATTAGGGCAAGTTCATAGAAATAGGTAAAATATTTATATTATGCTTGCAAAAGAAGGTGTTTCTCTACAAATATGGACTCACTGAGTTTTCCTGATTTCAGAACTACTATGTTCTCAATCCCAAAAATTTAATGTAATTTTTTTCAAGGTAAAGTGGTTTTACCATGCGAATTTCTACAGTGTAAGCAGAAATAGCTGAATTCTGCCTGAGACTGTCTAGATAAAAATAAGGGGTAAAAAATAATTTAGCAACATTTAGGTAAGATCTAGAAAGTGACACTTTCCCTCCATATACTTCTAACAATTAAAAAAAACTTTCACATCTAGGAAAAGAAACCACTCACATTACCTGCAAATAAGAAGCAAGAATGAAGAATCAGCATTTCCTAATGCCTTGAAATTAAGTTTCTTTTGCATTCATTTATAACTTAAGTATTACAATAATAAAATTAGACTAGGGATTTTCAATGCAACAAGTGCCCCCAAAATGCCTTTGGGATAAATCAAACCAAAGGAACACAGAGAATGTTTCAGTGTAACTTAATTCCAGGGTTAATTGAAATGAAAGCTATTTTGTGCCAGAATTAGTAGAATGATTTTACAGTGAAGGTCAAATAGGCTGAGGTGAAGATGTTCTTAACAAACAGCAAAAGATTTTTGTTTTGCTTTGAAAGAAACAGCTAATAAAAAGTTCTCCAAACTTACTGATTTTTTGTTTTCCTTTTTTTCTTTTACTGTAGCTTTATTCAGTAGGGAGTGGCAAGTTGCCTACAGAACAGAGATGAGCACAAACAAGTCACAGCACCAACTACATACAGCAACAAAAACAATGTTGGCTTGTACATAAAATTACATGATAAAATGTAACACAAATGGAATCAACAAAAATTAGAAATCAACTGAATTTTGAGGGATGAATTTTAATTCTGGATTTTTATTTTTCTCACATTTTAAGCCAAAGCACTAAACAAATGGCAAGAAATATTGCAACTCAATCATATCTACTATTTCTGGCTAAAAATCACAGAAAAGCTCTCAACAAGTGGATCTGAGGATATTAAATATTTACATTTTAGTTAATTCCTAGCTTAAGCAGATCACACACTAAAGCACTTCTATGTGTCTATATAATTTTTTTGATATGTAAAATACTTCTCTGTGTATCCTTCAATTGACTTAAAATTATTTTTCAATACCTGGCATTTAATTAAGATCCCATTGACTGAAAAATAAAAAATTAAATGGCTAGGTATAATAGAAAAATTTACTTTAGAGATTTTGAATTAAAAGTGTCTCTCTCTCTCTTTTAAGAAAGATTACTCTTAAAATTTCACATATTTTTCAATGTTTACAGGCTACTTCCTAAAATGGTTCTAAACAGAAGAGGTTAAAAGCTCCACAACATTTGGGAGAAGAATGTTATCAGGTCAATTAGAAATAAGTATTGATATTATAGTGAAGAAACTACAGAAAAATTATAGAATAAAACTGTAAGCCTGCTTAAAACTTTTCACATATTACAGTTTAACCATTTATCAGAATGTCTCAAAACATAC
This sequence comes from Tolypeutes matacus, assembly GCA_026826555.1. NCBI lineage: Eukaryota > Metazoa > Chordata > Mammalia > Cingulata > Chlamyphoridae > Tolypeutes > Tolypeutes matacus. Next base: position 21,744,864 of record JAKSZT010054055.1, read on the forward strand.
ACACACACAAACACACACACAGAAACATATTGGTTTCATCTCTCAGAGCTCCTTCTAGGCTAAAGAATTCTTTTATTTTATTTTATTTTATTTATTTTATTTTATTTTATTTTTTTTACAGATACTACACTTGATCTTAGCCAATAAAGAATTCTTTTAAAATTAAAAGATTCCTGATTAGACTAAACTAGACAGAACAATTCCTTTTAAAATATGTTTTAAAATAAATTAAAATTCTTTAATCCACTGATGCATGACATCTGATTCTAGGAATTCTGAGCATCCAACACCATCACCCATAACATTTTGGGCTTAAAGTTAGTTCGACATTTATCCATCCATCCACCCACCCATCCAAGTAGTTATTGTGTACCTACATGCCAGATTCTTTTCTAGGTACCGCGACACAGTTTCTTTACTCATGGAGTTTCTTATCTCAAGGAATTCGTACCTTATAGAACTATAGCTGATATAGTTCTAACTTTAGACCACATATGATAGCAGCACTAGTAACCAAAAACATCACAAAAATGCAGTTTTATAATATTTTTCAATTATGGTATATAACCATCTTTGAAACCTCATAAAAATTTGTACAAACTACTTCTGTTTGGGGAAGCAAAGTTACTTGGGAAAAGAATGGTGTTTATTTAAATCTTAATATTTAACTCTTTCACAGAATTCTCACACCATAACTTAAGAGAATTATTTTCCCATTATTCCAAAAACTATCAGGAGGACAATGGAGAAAAATACATGAGAAAAATGGTGTAATTATAAGACTAACATGTATGCACAGTTGTCCATTCCTATATAACCTTACCCTAAACGCCACTGAATAAGGAAAGTGTATAAAATAATAGAGCTGGGGAAAGCATGATAGTAAAGGGTTTAATAGTCAAAATATGAACTAAAGTAAAAAGCGTTAAAGCTTAGAGAAAAGATTATTAGCTAGTGATATAATCACTTAGCTTTCAAAATTTCCCTAGTGGGTCCCAAAGCAGGAGCCATGTTTACTAGAAAAAGAAAACAACAATCTACTACTATCTCCCTCCCAGAGAAACATAAAAGTACAAAAGTACCATTGTGTTATGGCTAAAGAAAAGAGCAAGAAAAAGCCAGAAGAGGAAAGGTGAATAAAAACAAAAAAGCAAACCAAAGAGAAAAATATGTTTGGAGGAAGACTCAAGAATATCCTGAGATCAAAGTTTGTTTCTATCTTTCTTCTTTAATTAGTGGGTGTAAAATTCTCGTTATAAGTCACTTATTAAAAAACAAGCCCTTATTTATAAATATCAACATAGGATACCTTTGCTCTATAGTACTCTACATTCTAACAATGTTAAGGTCACCCAATACTTCAAAACAACACACTGAAACAACACTTCAATAATGTTCTTAAAGAGAATAATTTTATGTGAAATTTTAATATGATAGTTCAGGTCTGTTATTGAGATAATACAGGATACTTTATTACGGTGTGCTTCAAGAAGTATAATACACAGTACTTAATAAGCCACCAATTTTCTGACTTATTTTCACTTCCCTCCCTTCCCAACTATGAATGGTGACAAGTATCTTGTTCCTTTGTTTGGATGGGAGGGATGGGGAAATTTATTGTTTTGTTAAATATTTCCTAAGTACTTACTAAGTGCCAAGCCCTGACCCTTTATTACCTTATCAGAATCATGGTCTCAAATTGCTATACAAGTTTGCTGATAATATAAAAGGATTTTTCTTTTAGGATGACAACCACATGAAGAATTTCTATCCAAATCTATCTCTAATCAGGTAGTCAGTTCCCATTTACTTTTAACCAGCTGGAATCAAAGCCACTGTCATTTCAGAAATCAATTTCCTCTCTAGAAATAGTTATTGATAGGTAAACCAAGAAGTTCACCCTTACTATTTTAAATACATACTATTTTGTGACTGCGCAGTTTTATAAACAGAAAAATTACTGAATTAGATTTAAAGAGAAACCTGAATACGGCCCCCAAATTAAGAGATTGTTCATTGTTTTAAAGTTTCACAAAATAACTAAATGATCCTCTAGCCTCAGATTTAACAAGCTGAAAAAATTATGTGGGGCTCTCCAAAGTTTCCTTGAGCTTTTTTGAAAGGTCAGAAAAAGTCATGATAAATTAATAGAGACTTAATGTTAAGTATGCTTTATCATCTATTTATACAGTGAAAAGCTTTTTTATAGATCTATCAGATACATCTTTATAAATAGCAATGGGGGAAAAATTCACACAGAGCATCCTGAAACAGCTTTTGCAAATGGTGATTTCACTGACTCTGCTAATGTTTCTAAGCAACTGAAGCCCTGTGCTAAAAACAAATGGCTGGGAATGACTCTGCAAAGAAACAAAGGCTTTGGTAAATGCCTAAAATTCTTTCCCTAAACCTATCCTGTCCCAAACTCCAGACCCACTAAGGTTTCTTTCAGAATTACAGTTTACACAGGCTAATGTTGAGTTACATTAATCTCCCTTGGAATGAAGAAATAATCCTAAAAATGAATAGGCAATTCAAAAACACAGTGGAAACCATAAAGGGACACAGACCAAATTTCCTCAACAAGAAGGGATAAATGTGTATATCTGAACTCAGAAGCATTACTGGTAGAGGTAGGGTTAGGAAAGTCTAATAAGTTAGTCTGAATGATGCTGTAATATATATTATAAGTAGGATTCTACAGAAAATAAACAGAATAATGAGGTTATCCTGGGAAACCTGATAAAAATATATTTTAATATCTTAATAAGGAAATCAAAATTATAGATCAAGCATCTCACAAAGCAAAAAGCAAGGAATTGGCCTGCCTCATGTATGAAACACCCATAATTAATTTAGGCAAAAGATAAAAATTTTGTAACATATCTCATTTTTGTCGTATCTGTCATATCCAAGAGATTTGTTGTACTTTAAAATTACTCCTAATTCAAGGCATAGTAATCATTTTAAAGTATCCCCTCAAAGTACTTCAAACTATCACCTTAAGAAATATTTAAGTTTCTTTCAAAATCAATTCCAACAACAATTCTTAATGTAACACCCATCCAAATTGACTCAGGATTGTCAACCATGCACTATCAACAGCTAAATCCCTCTTTGGTAAAGCATTTTTAAATTTAGCTTTGCTTTAATAATGGTAACCTCTAACCTTAAGCATACCTGATATAAACAGTGACAAACACTTCTAAGCTGAGGAGGGAACTCGGAGGAGGAACTGATGATGGCATGGAAGAATTTTTCAGTCATCTGAAGGAGATTCCGCTGGTTTTCCTCAAGGCTCTCTGTTTGTTCTAACCTACAAAAAGAAAAGAAAAAGAGAAGGTAAAATCAAAACACGTCTATTAAAAACAAAATCATTCCCTAAAAAGAGACTCCTTAAGAGATATTCAGCCAAATGCAATGAGTGGACCTTTCTGGGATCCTGCTTTGAACAAACCCAACTGTCAAAAAGACAATTTTGAGACAACTGGGAAAAATCTAATACAAAATTAATCTAATGCATTATTAGGGAGGATTTTTCATTTTATTGGGTATAATACTTGATTACACTTTTTAAAAAATGTTCTTATCTGTTAGAAATATGATTTCTAGGCAAAAAAACAAACCAGGGAAATAGATAAAACAAGAAAGCATACATATATAAGAATGATGTAGGTTTTTTAACTTTTCATAAACCATAACTCAATGCAACTTTCATTTTTCATTCAACACTGTTTCTGAGATTTATCCCTCTTGACTCATGAAAATCTAGTTCATTCACTTTAACCATTGTGTAATAATCTACTGTATTGCATACCATGATTTGTCTGTTCCTCTATTAGTGGGAATATTTTTAATTTGTCATCTTTGCATACACCATGGCTACTAACATTCTTGTACATATACAATAGTTTCTCTAAAGTAGCTACCTAAAAAATGGAATTGCTGAGTCATTGAGTATATGCAAATTTAATTTTATTAGATATTGACAAGCAGCTCTACAACTAGTAGTGTATAAAAGTTCTTATTCTCCTACATCCTCACAAATTCAGTATATGACCTTTTAAACTTTTTTGGCCAATCTCATAGGTAGGATATGGTATCTCATGTTTTAAACTTTTATTTCCATGAGTAAACATGTTTTCTCATATTTTGTGGCCATTCAGATTTCTCCCATTTTGAATTGCCTTTCAGATCCAGTCTGACATTTCTAACTGCTAGACGTCCCACCAGAACCAAAAACTCAGTGCACCTAAAATGAATTGATTTTTTCTTCCTACTCTTATGCCTTACCTTATACTCCCTGTCAATGGCATCATCACGGTCTCAGTCACATCATTCAAGGCTGCCTCTGATGGCGCCTTTTCCTGCTGTACTCTATTCCTCCCCACATCCAATCAACATTGCTAATTCTAATCACTATGACCTCTAAATTCTTGGTGTTATAATTAAAGGCAGAGATTGTGGAGACAGACTTACTAGGCTTAAATTTCAGCTCTACCACTTACTGGTCGTCATGACTTAGGCTTCAATTTTTTCTCATCACTAAGACAGGAATAAAAAATAGTGCCTACTTTATGGTGTTTAAATTTTACCAAATGTGGGGACGGATGTGGCTCAAATGGTTGGGCATCTGTCTCCCATATGAAGGGACCCGGGTTCAATCCCCGGGACCTCCCGGTAAAATAAATAAATAAATAAATAAATAAAAAGATTGATTGATTAATTAATTAATTTTTACCAAATGGCTCTCAAATCCACAAGGGTTTACTTGAGCTCCCCAAAAGGCCTAATGTGAACTCTTGAAACACATTCCTTATGACACTCACTTGAAGCTCCTTGAAGGAAGTATTCATCTTTGATCCCTTACCAATACTTACCAAAACAGGTATTCAGTAAATACTTATGTTCAATCTCTCAACTAGTAATTTTTTTTTATCTCTATACTAATTACATATTACATAAATTCTTGGGACACTCAAGTCAGATATACACTCTCTCTCTAGATTCTTTGCAGCTCACTGTGTGGTTCAGCATATGAATATAACAAGAGTTCAGAAATTAATGTAGACTACAAGGAGGGAAAGATTTCATAGAACAGGTGGGTTCTAAAAGAGGGATAGAATCTGCATAGACAGAAAGAAGTAAGGGTAATTCAGAAAGGGAAAGTGGGCTGGGCAGGTACTAATTCAATCCAATAAACATTGATCACATATCTATTATTTGCCATCCTAGAGCCAGGTACTGAGATTTCAACAATAATTGTCCCTTTCCCTTTTCAAAGAGGGAAAAGACATGTACACCAAGAATTACACACCAAGTAACAAATACAGTAATTCAAGGATATAAAAGGCAAAATAGCAAAGCAGAGACAGACATGATTAATTCACCACAGTTGGTGGTTGTCAGTAAGCAAAAAGCAAAACAAAAAAAAAAAAACCTGGAATATGTGGATAACAAAAGACTGGTCTAAATGAAGAAAAATTCAAATAAGATCAGAAACAAGAGCACTGAATAGCATCTGAAAAAAATTATTTAAGTAGAATCTGTAGAAGTTATGTAGGACGAACTGTGCCTGGGAGGACTACACGCAAGAAAAACAGTTAAGAAGCTACAACAGTGATTCAAATTTGAGATATGGAGGCCCTAGCAGTTTTGTGGTGTGAAAGAAGAGTTAATTTCTTTAACAAGGCCAGAAAAGATTCCAAGAAATATTGACTACTTGTCTACTCTGTGGGAACTAACTTGTTTTTAACAAGTTAGCATAGTGTACTGGAAAATAAGATAGATTGGCATTCAAATGGCAATGAGGTAGTTGCACTCCATATATCAGGGATCTCTCAAACACACTTCCTAGCCACAGTGCTCTCTTGCCTCCCACACACCAATGGTACCTTGTTGACTATTCCAGCAATTCTGTGATATATCTTTGCATTCAATTATTTAAGTGCTCACACGTATAAAACTTTTTCCTCAGTTTGATTTTCAAAGAACCAGCTTTTGGCTTTGCTGATTTTCTCGACTAATTTTCTCTACTGATTTTCAATATCATTGATTTCTGAACTAATTTTTATTTCTTTCTTCTGCTTGTTTAGGTTTATATTACTCTTCTTTCTCTAGATTCAAAAGGTAGAAGCTTCAATGATTGACTTTAGATCTTCCTTCTTTTCTAATATTTGCATTTAATACTATAAATTACCCTCTAAGCACTGCTTTTGCTGCATCCACAAATGTTAAGTTTTATTTTTATCATTTAGTTCAACAAATTTTTAAATTTCTCTTTTAAACTACTTCTTTGATCCATGTGTTATATAGAAGTGTGTTGTTTTATCTTCAAATATTTTGGGATTTTCCAGGTCTTTCTGTTCTTAATTTCTACTTTAATTCCATTGTAATTGAAGAGCATATTTTGTATGGTTTCTATTCTTTCAAATTTGTTATGGTATGTTTTGTGGAACAGAATGTTGTCGATCTTGGTGAATATTCCATATGAGCTTGAGAAGAATGTGCATTTGACTGCTGCTAGATGAAGTATTCTAAGAATGTCAATTAGATACAGTTGATTGATGGTGCCATTCAGTTCAATGATATCCTTATTATTTTCTCCCTGCTGGATCTGTCAATTTCTGACAGGTGTGTTGACATCTTCAACTTATCATAGTGGTTTTTGACCATTTCTCCTTGCAGTTCTATCAGTTTTTGCCTCACATATTTTGATAATAAGTTATTAGGTACATACATATTAAGGATTGTTATGTCTTCATGGAGAACTGGCCCTTTTATCATTCTACAGTATCCTTTCCTACCTCTGATAATTTTCTTGTTATGAAGTCTGCTTTATCTGAAATTAACATAGTTATTCCAGCTTTACCTTTCTATACCTTAACTTTTTTTTTTTTTTCTTTAGGAATCACTGGGAACTGAACCCAGGACCTCCCATGTGGGAGGCGGGCGCTCAACTGCTTGAGCTCTGCTCCCTACTCGTTTGTTTTTGCTCGTTGTCTGCTCATTGTTGGTTTTGTTTTTGTTTTTGTTTTTTTTTGTTTTTTTTTTTACTCATTGTTTTTTTTTTGTTTTCTTTAGGGGGCATCAGGAACCGAACCTGAGACCGCCCCCATGTGGGAGGTGGGCGCTCAAATGCTTAAGCCACATCTACTCCCTCCACTTTTACATTTAACTTACCTGTGTCTTTGAAGTGGGTTTTTCTTTTAAACATATAGTTGGGGGTTGGTTTTTTATCCTCTCTGTCAGTCTCATTTAAGTAGTATATTTAGACCATCTATAGTTAAAGTGATTATTGATATAGTTGGATTAATAGCAACCATATTTATAAATATTTTCTATTCATTGCACTTGTTCCTTGTTTCTTTTACCTTTCTCTCTTTTTCTGCCTTCTCTGGTTTTAATTGAACATTTTATATGATTCCATTTTCTCTCTTAACATATTAATTATATGTATTTTTTAAATCTTTTTAGTGGTTGTCCTATAGTTTGCAAAGTATGATTATAAGTAATCTAAGTCCACTTTCAAATAACACTATAAGATAGTACAGGTATTCTCAGTTTCTTCCTCTGTCCCTGATAACATTTCTGCCATTCATTTCACTTATCCATAAACAATAATCATCCAATACACTGTTTTTTAAAATTATTTGAACAGTTATCTATTAGATCAATTAAAAATAAGAAAATTAAAAATTTTTTACCTTTATTTATTCCTTCTTTAAAACTCTTTATGTAAGTAGATCTAAGTTTCTGACCTACAACAGTTTCCTTCTCTCTGAAGATCTTCTTTTAACATTTCTTGCAAGGCAGGTCTTTTGGTGACAAATTCCATCAGTTTTTCTTTGTCTGAGAAAGGCTTTATTCCTCCTTCAGATTTGAAGGATAATTTCACTGGATACAGAATTCTAGGTTAATGTTTTTCTTCTTTCAACACCTTAAATATTTCACTCCACTTTCTTCTTGCTTGCATGGTTTTTAAAGAGAAGTCTGATGTAATTCTTATTCTTTTTCTTCTTTAGGTAAGGTAGGTATTTTCTCTGGTTTCTTTAAAAACTTTCTTTGGTTTTCTGCAGTTTAAAGATAATATGCATAGATGTAGCTTTTTGCTATTTATTCTTCTTAATGGCTATCATTAATTATGGAAAATTCTCAGCCACTATTATCTCAAATATTTCTTCTCCTTTCTCTCTTTCTTCTCCTTCTGGTATTTCCATTAACCATATGTTTTTGCAATTGTCCCACAGTTCTTAAATATCTTGTACTGCTCCCCCCCTCCCTTTTTCCTTTGTATTTCAGTGTTGGAATCTTCTACTGACATATCTTCTTCAAGCTTAATGACTCTTTCCTTAGTCATGTCTAGTTTACCGATGAGTCCAAAGGCATTCTTCATTTCTGTTACAGTATTTATTTCTAGCACTTCCTTTTGCTTCTTTCTTAGAGTTTCCACCTCTCTACTTACATTACCCAACTGTTCTTGCATGGTTTTCTACCTTTTCCATTAAGGCCCTCAGTAACATCATAGTTACTTTAAATTCTTGGTCTAATAATACCACAATCACTGCCATATCAGAGTCTAGTTCTGATGCTTGTTTTGTCTCTTCATACTGTGTTTTTTCTTTCGTTTCAGCATGCCTTTTAATTTTTTGTGTAAAGCCTGACATGATGTATAGGGTAAGAGAAACTGAGGTAAAACGGCCTTTAGTGTGAGGTTTTATTTTAATCTGGTTAAGAGTTAGGCTATGTTTAATGTTTGCTATAGTGGTAGTTATCAATTTCCTCTACTGTCCTTGTTTTTATCTTCCTTATGTCTTTGGGTTTCCCTAGAAAATCCTTCTTAAAAAGAGTCTATCTTGCAGGGTGGGTGTAGCTCAGGAGTTAAGTGCCTGCTTTGCCATGTACAAGGTCCCGGGTTCAATCCTGGGTACCTCCTTAAAAAAACAAACAAACAAAAAAACATTTTTCTTGCCGTTCTTTCAGTTGTAATGTAATACTGGAGCCCTGTTAATGTAGTGGTGAAGTATTAGGGAGGAGAAGTATTTTATAATCTCATGATTAACTCTCTGTTTGTTTTTTAATTTGGGTCAGAGACCCTGAGCTGTACCCTGCAGAAGTGTTTAAATTTTTTTCTCACCTCTCATATATAAGACAGGAAGGCTAGGGGGATTTGGAGCTGGCCAACTGCCCTCCCCCCAAGTCAGATAAGGTTCTGGTAAAGTAGTATCCTTGGAGGGCAGGCCTTTGTTATCAAGAACAGAATGCTATGGGTATATTTCAAAATGTTTTCTTGCCCCCTGGTAATATTTTCAAATGGTTACAACCCTGCCCCCAACTCAAGGGGATTTTTCTCCAGTCTTCACCATGAGAACTTGGTGGGGCCCATGGAAGTAAATCTCACAAAAGCATAGGTCCTTCCTAAGACCAGGCCCCAGGAGTTCTAACTCTCAAGTTAGTCCACACTCAGCCTCCGGAAATTTGTCAATTACTGTTTAAGTGTCCCTACCAGTTAGTGGCTCTAGTAGCTTCTGCTCCCAGTAAGCTGTGATTCTCTGTATTTATCCATTTTGCCAGTTTTATGGGTGGCAGTTTGCCCTGTGACCTCAATTCTCTCATGGATCTAATAAGAGTTGTTGATTTCAGTTTTCTGCTGCTTCTTGTTGTAAGGACAGGGGTGATTACAGAATTGATGACTTCCAAGCTCTTTACATGTCAGAGCAGGCCTCAGTTTGATTTTAAGGAACCTGAATAAATTTGTCAACTAGTTTTCTCATCTGTACCACAGCACTTAATGCAGTAATTTCTTTTAGGCAGTTAGTCCACTCTCTCATTAGTAATTCTTCAATCTTTTAAAGTGAAATTACTTAATGGTAACAAAATACAAATGGCTTTCAAAGAATGTTGCCTTTAAGCTTTAATTAAAAAAAATTTTTTTTTTCTTTTTTTAAGGTATCAGTGCTGGGGATTGAACCCAGGACCTCGTATGTGAGAAACCGGCACTCAACTACTGAGCACATTAGCTCCCATAAGTTTTAAACTATAACTATTTAACTATGTTAATAAAATTTTGGCCAATATAGTGATATAGTTCTGATTTAAAACTGCAATTGATACTTCAGTAAAGGCAGAGCCAAAATTACCAGCTGATATAAAGTTTCTAAACAATAATTTTTTGAGAAGCGCAACCATCAAGAAACTCTGAACTTGAAACTAAAACTTAAAATAACCTTAAAGGGCATAACTGAAAGACAGACATAAGAATGCAATCACGTGGCTGAGGAAAAGTAAGTAAATGATAATTCTCATTATAGGAGAAAGAGTCAGATAGGAAAAAGAGAGTTAAAGCATCCTCAACTTACTGCCATCCTCTTCAATCTGGATACGTGTGCCTGCAGAGAAGATATATTCCCCACTTGTATGGTAAAGAGGCTGCTAGTCCCTGTAAGGGAAGCCTATAGTTATCTAGCTGTGCTAGGGATGGGATAGACGAATCCAATTCAAAGTAAAGTATTAGCAAGTGCTTTTGCCCACAGGATCTAAAGGCACATTCTTCAATCACTTTTATCAAAAATAAAACTGTTATTTATCCAATTTCTGGGTGTCTCTCGTCCCTTCCTATTTTCCCTCCCCTTTTTGGTTTTGAACTTGGAAGGGAAGTGGGATGTTATAAGGCATCTCCAACCCCAACAAATCTCACGTACCAAGATACTCAGAAAAAAATTGGATGTACATATTTCACTGGGGCTAAAGTACTGAGTACATAAAGAATGACATGATGTAAAGCTGGATTATTACAGTCAGACTACTGTTACTTTTATCTTGCAATCAATGGGGAACTACTGATAGTTTCTAAGGAAGAAAGTGACAAAGAGATTTGAGCTTTAGAAGAATAATTCCTGTAGCAAATGAAAATGACTGAATACTGGGACAATAATTAGGAAGTTACTGCTAAAGCCAAAGGGATCAATAGGGTATTGACTAAATAAATTACAATGCAGTCAAGTATGAAATATTATGCAACCATTAAAAAGAATGAGATTGATCTCTATATACTGACATAGAATGATCTAGGATATACGGTTAATTGTGAAACCATGTATACAATAAGTCATTTAAATTAGCTCACAAACATTATAAGATGTATTTCCTACAACTACGTATATATATACGTAAATGAATGGAAAAGGGGCAGAAGAATAACTAAACCAATAACTCAGCTATCTTTCTGAAGGGACTGGAGGTAGTAGCCAAAGAGACCTTTAATGTTATCTGTAATGTTTTTTTTTTTTCAAGAAAAATATATTTGTGCATAACTTTTATAATTAAAAACTAATTTGAAGAATCAAGGAAGAAATTGAGAGCCTTGCCTCAAGCAGTGGTAGTGAACAAAGAGAGAGCAGTTATACATGAGAGGATGACAAACCTGGTAGGATCTACTTCAAAGCTAACATGTTGCCAATCAGAAGATGTGATCACAATTCGTAATAAAGGATCCAGGAGTTTTTGTAGGTAGGTAGCACCATATACCTAAAGAAATGCATAAGTAGAAATTTATTATGCCTGCTCCAAATTTCTTACGGAAAGAAGACACTCTGTTCTGTACATGCTGCATGTAATTTTCATTTGGCATATCTCCATCCAAAAAAAAAAAAAAAAAATACGGACAGAGATGAACAGATACAAACCTTGAAACAGAATGTCATTATTTTACTGGCTAAGCTGTTGCCTCGGAAAAGAGTCTGCATGGAGTCTGCCAATTCTACTTCCTTAGAAAACATGTTCCAGAGCAGTTGGTAGAGTAAATGCCGAGAATCAAACAGAGTGACCAGAACTCGAGCTAGTTCATCCTGAGAACAAAACAAAATTGGGTTAATGTGACCAATCCCATGTTTTCTTAAGCAGGAAGTCGAAGATTAGCAGAAAGGCAAATCCAACGTTGGCTGATTAATTTTTTCCCTGAGCTGTATCTCTGTGTACATCTGTCTATGGTAAATGACTATATATAAATACACACACACACATATATATTAGCAGTTAAGTCTAAAGATTGACTGGTAAAAGGTAAAGAGGCCTAGGCTTTCCCCCAAAATAGGAAAACTCCAGGATTCAGTTCAAATTATATGACAAAATGGGAGAAAGTAGAAATAGAGGATGATAACAGAGTTCAGTTCAGATCATATTCTTAGAAAATGAATGAGTAAGAGTAAGACTTGGGCTTCTAGAAGAGTTAGGAGAGTTCTACTCTCTTCTCACATAGTCAGGGGAACTCAGTGAACACTTAACATGGACTAGACAGAGAAACAGCAAAAACAGAAAGACTGAAGGATTTTCAAGAAATCAGGAAGAGAAGGACCTGGGCCACAGCATTCCTAAACAAAAGATCATCAAGATTTAGATGGAAAGCTGGAAGAGAAAAAAGCTGAAATTTCCATCCATTGCCTAAATGATAACCCTTCTAATTTTCTATAGTAAAGTAGTTTTGATAAACTCAAGATCAATGATCCAATAGTAAATCACTATTTACCCATATGCTGAGAGATCTACAGAGAAAAAGATGCTCCAACCCTCAAACGGTGACAATAAAGGCCAAGATCATAACTGTTAACCCCTCCATCTCTTGCCTGGTTTCAGGATTGTAATAATATGATCTTTGTGTAAAGGAAACATCTAACAATCCTAATAACAAATAATCTAGAAGCCAAAGAATTATGAAGACCCAATATGGTGCTCTACTCACTACAGTTACATAATAAATATGACCAGATATAAAACATTTTATCCTCCATTATAAAGTCAAGTATAATTATGTGAGAAAGAATTCAGTTATGAAATAGAAACTATTTTTAGACTGCTTGGTAAATGTTTTTCTATTCCAGTTGCTACCTACCCATATTGTGAAAACCAGTGAAACTTTAAACAACAGAATTTTAAAACATATTTACAAAATAGAGTTAAAAATTTAAAAACGTTATCTTGTATTTAGTGCTCCTTTAGCTATAGATCTAACAGGTCTAGCCTAAAATAAAATTCCTTCTCAAAATAAAGTTGTTTAATATAAAACTTATTAAAAATGATCTACAATAAAAAAACAAAATTAATTAAAGCTTCTTGGACTTAACTAATTCTTTTTTTTTTTTTTTTAATTAAGAAAATTACTTTTTAGTGCTAATTACAGGTAGGTACTAAAAAGATAATTCAGAGTACCTATTTTCAAAACATTTGAAGATTTCAAAATTAATCTTAGACCTCAAAGGGATTTCAATAATTTCCTTCTTTTAACTCCCCAGCCACAAAGAGGATTCCATTTTTATTCATTAAGCAATTATTTACTGACTCCCTGCTATATAGCAAACTCTATTTCAAGAACTGGAACTACAGCAATGAAAAAGATCGGCAAGGTTTCCACTCTCATGGAGCTCATATTTTGGTGGAATGAGAAGGAAAAAAGTAATCAAATAAACATGATAATTTTACATACTGAATAAATGCTGCAAAGAACATAAAACAAGGTACTGTGATAGAATGACTGCGGAACTTGTTTTCTTTTTGGATGGCCAGAAAAAGGCTCACTAGGAAGGTGACATCTAAACAGAAACATGGATAACAAGAAGTTGGCCATTTAAAAGATCAGAGAGGAAGCATTCCAGGCAGCAGCAAGACTACTCTAAGGAGGAAACAAGCCTAATATGTTTGAGGATCAAAAAGATGGCCGATGCGGCTTAAGTTCAGTGAAAAGGAAAATAGCACAAGATGGTGACAGAGGTGAGGCAGGGCCCAGATCAGGTAGAGCCTTGTAGGCCAGGGTAAGGAGTTTGAATTTTACTGGAAGTATGAGGAAGGACCTTTGGAGGATGTTGGTATATGAAGAATTCTATTCATAAAGTCTACAAGGAGTAAGATCATTCAGCTTTTAAACAGAAACAAATCAAGAGGTAAAGACAGATTACCTTATAAGCTATAATTTACTACAATGAAATAATTTTTGGTACAATATAAACTAAATGGCTTTTTAACACAGAAAATGGACAACTCTCTCAAAGTTTTAGCATATATGATTTAAGAATGGTGTGCTTTTAGGATTAAATTAAGAGAGATCAAATAGTCATATTATGTTTTCTGTGTTTAAAATAAGCACCATAATTTCAAATGCAAAAACAGTGATCAAATAAATGATATTTGTATAGTGTGTTACAGAAAAAAAGACTAGTGAACTGGAGGTGCTAAACAGGCACAAATCTTGGATGTCAGATCCAGTGCTACTAACAAGTAATTAAGAGATTTAACTCTAATTACCTTATCTAATATATAAAGGTACCAGGCAGGATCAGTGTTTTTTAATTTTCTTTTTGATCAGTGCTTTAATGGAATTTTTCAATGGGGTGAAATGAGGTAGAAGGGCTAAGAGCTCCAACCACTTCCCAAACCTTTCCTTATTTAAGGCGCTGAGAAAAACAGCTGAAAACCACTGGAATAATATTTGAAGTTTCTTCCAACCCTAAAATTCTATCAATTCATTCAGTAAACATTTATCGAACAAATCTACTTTCAAGTCTTTGCTATATGCTGGGTATTCTTCTTCCCCATCTGCCCAATGAACTTACCCACTGAGAACAAGGGACCACGTTGGCCAGAGCCATAGCTATAGGGAGCTCTCCCTGATCACCCATCATGGTAACCAACTCCACTAGTCTCTCAAATCGATCTGCTAACACCGTTTCTGCAAGTGTGTCAAATTCTGTGCCTTGTTGGAGAATTTTTGTCAGAACTTCCATAAATGTAGCTCTTGTCTGGAGATCTTTGTGATAACCTAAGCCTGACAAGGACACAAGATAGATGCAAATTTACTAAGACAATCTTGTTGAAGTAATTTTTATCTCTTACATGCCAATTCTCTAGGTTTTATATTTCTATGACACTTTTGAGTTATCTCACCTATAGAGTGCATGAGGCCACTGTCCACGTTAGCATTGAGTAAATTTGACATTGCAAGTACTGTACAGTGCCTCAGTGATGCCAGCCTCCGAGACATGCCACGTTTCCTTCCACCTGTTTGTGCGTTTTCATCTTCAACTTCACTACAGTCATTCAAAAGGTTCATAAATAATGTGAAATATCTGAGAAATAAAAAGATTGACTCGTACACAGCGAAGGCCACATCAACCAGAAAGCTAAACAGACATTCTTAAATAATCACATGTGTATCACGTGAGTGGCCCTGACTATCTGCTTCTCTCCAGTCTTGGGGGTAATCAGCTAGGGTGACTCATTATGAAGTGTGCTGTGTTGAATATGATTTTATCCTGACAAAACCCAGTACATGTTTCATAACATAAGCATTAAATAGATGCACTGTTTTCTAGTAAATGTGTCACTTTTTATGTTTAGTAAATAAAATTAGTGTTCTAAACTTTTTTAGATAAAAGTCATTTTAAATGACTTAATAAGGCAATCTGGGTTTTACTGACAGTAAAAACTCACCGATCATATTATTTTCTTAAAAAACCACAAAACACAGCTATTTTTCTATCCCAGGCCTATCATGGGGAAAATTTCTTCACTCATGTGGTATATTTTAGGAGACAGCAGCCAATGATAGTAATACCAAAGCAATTAGGTTCCTTTTCTAAATCCAGTAAGTTGCCCTTGGTTTCATTTGCTTTGTTTTGCCGAGTGTGGGGTTTAAATTGCTTTTTGCTTTACGTTTTTGGTGACTGAAATTTACTTAAGAAATAACTGTGATTTGGCTTCCATCAGTTCCACACCATCTCCTTCCTCAGGCTGCAGTGGAAGACCAGCTAGGAGTGAAACTACTGCTTCCATGCTTGCCTGGTCCAAATCCCTGAAGAAGAAAAAATTTTAAGACCATAAGTCCTTTAAGTTCTTCCACTCCAGCTTTCCCTTAAGCAAATCTCTTACTAACAGACACAAAATTTATTTATTTATTTATTTATTTATTTATTTATTTTTAAGATTTTATTTATTTATTCATTTATTCCCCCCTTGCTGCTTGTGCTCGCTGGGTCAGCTAACCACGCCGTGCGGGCGGGCTTGCCTTCACCAGGAGGCCCCGGGAACCGAACCCGGGGCCTCCCATATGGTAAACGGGAGCCCTACTGATTGAGCCACAGCCGCTTCCAGACAGACACAAAATTTAGAAACTACCTATCTCATTAAACAAATTATTAGGACAACCTATATAATCTGAGTTAATATGTAGACCCCAAAATACAAAGAATTTTCAAATTGGGAAGAGGGCAGTAAAAATTTTCTACAAAGTAATCTTGGCAAATGACTACTACCTTAAATAAAAAGTATGTATTATAAAAGCCAGGCCTAGCAGAAGAAATATATGTGAATATTTATTATGTAGTCACAGTATTTGATCATTTTAAAATATTTTGTAATAAGTACTTATCATAGCAAACTTAAGCAATTATTTTTTAGGAACTCTCAATACAAGTTCCTCAAAAAATACCTTTAACCATCTAATTATAAAATAATACAATCTAAGGCTTTATAATTTTTTTCCTTCCCAATAACTGTAGACTATCCTTAAATAGACAACCGTTAACTTTCCAAGTATAACATTCTCACATTTGTTTTTACTCAGTCTTTCAGTTAAAAAAAAGAAAGATTACTATCTTTCTATAATTCAAATACAAAAGCTTGAATAACTAAAAAAAAAAAAAAGAACCAAACTTAAATACACATAATAATAATGTGGAATAGCCATAATGAAGTAGTATTAATGCCTAGAGTAAACCTGATAATACTTAATAAAATGTCACTCTCTTTCTTTACCTTGTAAGACATTTTACATCATCATCTGCTGCTTGGTTTGACGTTCCCATCACCCAGTCTGTCAGGTATTCTACCATTTTATTCCTATAGAATGGTAAAGAAAAGGAAAGCAGTATTTTCTTTTTTAAAGACACACTTGTACAACTTTAGTCATATAAAACTTTAAATAATGCAAATAATTTTCCAAGTAACCCAGGCAACATAGCAATTTTATAAAGAAATATTGCTATCATAAATCTAACAATCTGAGGGGCACAACAGGGAGTAACTTGAATAACGATCCTCCATATCAGCCCTTAGCTACAGTATCAGTTTGGTAAAAGAATCAAATTCTTAACTCACAATATAGTATAATTCTTAAAAAAGGGATTATTGTCGTGGGTAAGAAATTGGGAAATTTGAAAAGACGTGCAGCATTTTTCCTCTTAAAATGCAACTCTTCTACACCCTGTCCACGCCCCATACACAGATAACCAAGTACCTACAATTTTTTTGTACTTCATTTAAGATTTTACAAGACCCAGTTCTGTCCTCTGACAACTCACCTAAATTTCATTTCTTGACAAAACGAGAGGTCGTCTCTCCTTGCCATCATTATTTCAACCAACTGACAAAGTTTCGTTTTTATTTGAATTGCATGAACCATATTTCCAAGCACACGAACATATCTATTTAGACATAGAAACACAAAAAATTACAATATATAGACAAAAGAGAAGTTATTCTAAATGCTTTAATCTCTTAAGTAAAATGACTAAATATAACTATAAAAGGTACAAGATTTTAATTTTATTTATATGAAACATATTCAATTTCAGGTTACCTTATTGATACACCTCTACCTTGAGTACAGTGAAGAAAAGGATGGCAAATTATTTCGTAAATAATTACCGTTATCAAAGTGTTGAGGTCTATCTTACCTTTTTTTTTTTTTTTTTTTTTTTAAAAATAATATGTCATGATCAAGTGGGTTTTATTTTAAGATTTTATTTATTTCCCCCACCCCCTTGCCGCTTGTGCTTGCTGTCTGTTCTCTGTGTCCATTCGTTGCACATTTTTCTGTGTCTGCTTGTCTCGCTTTGTGGCATCATCTTGCTGCGCTAGCTCTTCGCGGGCATGGGCTGTCAGCTTTCTGCGGGCGTGGGCCAGCCTGCCTTCACCAGGAGGCCCCAGGAATCGAACCCGGGCCCTCCCATATGGTAGACCAGTTGCTTGAGCCATATCCGCTTCCCTATCTTACCTCTTAAAATATGTTTCTGCTACTTTTCAGTGGAACGCTTACCTGACCAGATTTAACATCATTGTTTCAATGCTAGCTTGCCCCAGATGTTCGGAACTGCCTTCAGTATGGTTATCTAGTAAGTTTTTCATTATAGCTATGGTTTGCTCTACAAATTGAGTATTGGTGTCAGTCAATAAAACCTATAAAAAGAACACAATACATTGTGCCATCATTGCACAGAAGATAGACCATAAAGAGATGAAGCTGCCTGACCTAAATATTACACACAAAGAAATGTGCTTACAGGCATATACCCAAACAGGTACATAGATACATGCAGACACTAATATCCATACCCAGGATGTTCACTCCCCCAGGTACACCCATGCACTAGATCTCCTAAGAGGCAAATGTTAGATGATTCTTCTTTCTTCATTCCCTTTCTGTAATTTTTTGCCTGTTTTTTAAAAATTGTGAGTGAATGTTTATACCACTGCCTAATTAAAATAATCTGAAAGATAAAGGTCTAATTATTTCAAACAAGTCTCTCTATTCAAAGGAAAGGGTGAAAATAAAGCAGAGAACAAGTTACCTGTCCTTGGGAGTCAAAAAACTTGCTGATGGTGTTCTTCAATTTGTTAAAAAGCATTGGATAAAGAGCAGGACTCAATTCTAGACCCACCAGATCTTTAACATTGGTCCGTATTTGAAGTCCCACTTTCTCATGATTACACACCATTAAGGATAGCAGCCGATCCATAAATTTGCTGACAGGTGTATCTGCATTTCCCTCTGAGGACATTACTGAAATCATGGAACCCTTACGTTCACCGACTGGGCCCATGGGTGGGCTATATGTTGCCAAGCCAGAACTGCTGCTTCTCTGCTGCAGGCAAACTCCCCCAAGGGCACAAAGGAAGCCCGTCATGTTGATCCACTCCTGTAGGGAGTCTGTGTCAGACAAATCTATGGATCCTCCTCCACTCACATGAGACATTCGCCTTTTAACAATAGTCTTGTGGAGGCTTTCAGCAGCCTAAACACAAAATTTTTGTGGAAAGCATGAATCCAACTTAAATTGGTTGACAGACTTGACAAATTACTCTTTATTCAATATTTCTTCAGTGACAAAAGTAAAGATTTTACAAATATCAAAACTTGATATTACTATATATTTTTTAAAAAGAGACACTAACATATTTTGTCATAACTAGACTAATATAATCAACCTAGAATATCAAATTTCTTTTAAAAATCTTTGATTCACATGAATGAACCTTGAATACATTATGCTAAGTGATAGAAGCCAGACACAAAATGCTAGATATTCTATGATGCCATCTATATGAAATGCCCAGAATAGGCAAATGTAGAGAGAGAAAAAGTAGATTCATAGTTGCTTATGGCTGGGGGAGGGAGGAGGATTGGGAGGATAGGCAGTGATAGCTAATGGATACAGTTTTTTTTCTTTTTTTTAGGAGCTACTGGGGATTAAACCCAGAACCTCATATATGGGAAGCAGGCACCCACCCACTGAGCTACACCCCTCCACCCCCCCAGGGTTTCTTTTTAAGGTGATAAAAATGTTCAAAAATTCCTTGTGGTGATGGTTTCACAACACTGTGAATATTCTAAAAGCCACTGAATTGTACACTTTACATGGGTTAATTATATGGTATGTGAATATTTTAATAAATCTGCTACAAGACAAACCTTATTTTTCAAAATCATATGTCCTCTCCAAATAACAATACTAAGTACACATTTTTGCTACACGAAAATATAACTTTTCTTTCTTGATCTAATTAAGCATGATAGGAAAAAAGCAAGAGAATAACCAGTTTTTCTAAAATGCCTAACAATGGGAGCAATGTGAGCATTATGAATCAAATACACAAAATATCAATTAATTATTAATTTCTGAGGTAATAGTGCATGTTGATAAATGAAATGTTGAAAAAAAATTTTTTTTGAAATTTTTGTATTCTATTCAACATATGGTTTCAATCTTCTGCCCACCCGATCTCTTAGAATTATAATACCTAACAAAATAGCAAAATTCTTATTTATTTTTTAAACCTGTTACCCCTTCCCTAGGGAGAAAGAGTGAGGAAGGGTAAATGAATGGTCTCTACCTCAGTGCTGTACAATATTTCTGTGATGATGGGAATGTTTTGTATCTGTGCTATCCAATATATTTGCCACTAGCCACATGTGGCTATTGAGTTCTTAAAATGTGATTACTCTGAGAATCAATAACTTTAATAAAAATTTAATTTTAATTAAAGTGTATATAGCGTTAATTAAAACTTAAATTTAAAATAGCTGCATGTGTCTCATAGCTACCATGTAAGACAGCACAGGTCTAGATGAACAACAAACAAGTATCAGTTTTAAAACTATATTATTGGGGAGTAGATGTGGTTCAAGCAGTTGAACGCCTGCTTCCCACGTGAGAGGTCTCAGGTTCGGTCCCCGGCACCTCCTAAACACAAAAACAAACACAAACAACAGGCAAACAACAACAACAAAAATTAACTCAGCGGAGCTGATATGGCTCAGTAGTTGAGTACCAGCTTCTCATATACAGAGTATCAGGTTCAATCCCTGGCCCCAATACCTCAAAAACAAACAAACAAACAAAAAACTATATTAGCTATATTATTTATTACACCAAAAGTGAAATATGTAAGATTACTAGAGTGAAGTAGATAGGTTTAGCAGATCAATTAATAGACAAAAATCAACTTTACAAACTCACCTGGCCATCTTCCATTTTGGCTTTTGGATAGTTGAGGATTAATTTTGTAGCTTGTTCCCATTTTGCATGTGTATCTTCCCAAGCCTAAAATAAAGGCAATTACCACTTGAAAGCAACTTTAAGTGTAGAACTAAAAAATCAACCTATAATACGTAGATTTCAAAACTTAATGGATATTACAAACAGAATATTTTACTTTTATAAGCACAGATCTTTGATTTCTTTCAAAAGCTATTCCTAGTCACATACACATAAAACAAGGCTTCCAAAATTGAGGGTGGGGACCTGGGAGGGGTGTTTCTGTCACTAAGGGCATACCTCAGTGTTTCCTGCAGTGGGATGCTCAATGCGCCTTAGCAGTGCCATCACTCTTTTCTGAAGTGCTGCTCTTCCTAAGCAAAGACAACAGCAAATCAAGACACTGTACTTTGAGCCCTGCTTGTCAATGGAGAACTTGATAAGACCAATCCAAAAGGCAGAGCAGGAGTGGAAAAAATGCTTCAAATGATAAAGTTGAAAATTTCCTTTCACCAACCCCATGGGAAAAGCATTTAACTTGGATTCTACAATGGCCATAGCTATTTCCACCTATATTCACTCAAAAACATGTACTGCTGCGAAACGGATGTGGCTCAAGAGGTTCGGCGTCCGTCTACCGTATGGAGAGACCGGGGTTCGATCCCTGGTACCTCCCGGTTAAAAAAAAAAACAAAAAAACATGTGCCGGGAAGTAGATGTGGCTCAAGCAGTTGAGCATTTGCATCCCACATGGGAGGTTCCGGGTTCAGTCCCCGGTGCCTTCTAAAAACAAATAAACAAACAACAAGCAAACAAATGAAAAAACCAACTTAGCTGATGTGGCTCGGTAGTTGAGCACCAGCTTCCCACACACAAGGTCCTGGGCTCATTCACCAGCGCTGGTACCGTAAAAAACATGTACCAATGTATTTAAAATGTCACTATGTACCATTCAAGCACAGTAAATTATATAATCTATAACTGACAGTTATCTATAATGCCAGTTATTTAACAAATGAATGACATATTTAAAGCTTACTGAGGAGCTAACAAGTTATTTCAAATGCTATTTGTCTTCACCCTACCTTGTGCAGGAAAGAATTTTGGGTAAGCTATTAGAATTACTCCCTGAAAACTTACAAAGTATTAATTTTAAATACATTCCTACATTCCTAGCACAATCAAAATGTGATTCAAGGCAGACTAAGTGAAAAAACCATTTCCACATTTACCTGTTGACATCATATTGCTGACAGAGGCAAACTCCATGAATGTGTTATAGTTGGGTAAAAAGTTGTGCACTGAGACTTCATCTACCCCACATCGAATATCTGCTTCCTCACAGAGGTGGCGGAAACAGGACATGGCAACCAGAACTGCCTCAGTGTCAGGGCTCCACAGAAACATGTATAGGGCCACTTCTAGTTTGGTCTGGGCTTGTCGGCATATTGGTGGAGTTCCGCTGCACCCTGCTGCACTATCCTGGGAATCAGCAGGTGAGAGGTACATATTTGCAACTTAGAGTAATTTTATTTACAAAATCCAACAATCCAATAACCTGTGCACCATATATACTGGCACACAATAATCCACAAGAGCTTTCCCCTTTAATTATGATAGGAATTTTCAATCCCCAAAATATCTCGTATGGAAAAGAAATGAGATTATCGGCTTGATTTCAAATGAAATATGTATTATCCTACCCCAGATTTCAGTAGGTCTATTATGGATAGCAGTAAAATATCATCAACATAAATTTACTACATGAAAAATGTAATGGACTTTGCACTCAGTGACAAAAGAAAAGGAAATTTTATCTACCTACTGGAGGGAAGAAGTAAAATAAGTACAATACAGGACTGAATGAAATGAGGGTACAAACAAGAACTAAATTTTTCTGCAGAAGATGTACTTAATTCTGGATTACATATGCCCAGCACATGAAATGAAGAAACTCCTCATTTATAAAACAAATGCAAATTCTGCAGGCAAAGTAGACAACAGTAAATACCATATTGCTTAGTTGTTGTTTTTGTTTTTCTTCCTCAGCAGGTTATATTAAAAGTAAGAGATTTAAAATTTAAAAAAAGCTTTGGCTTTGAAAAGAAATTCTTTTGTAATGGTTTTAAATTTTCATTTGTACTTTGGTTTATTTTTGAAAGGAATTATATATACAAACAAAAGTCACAGAAACATTTATCCATAACTCAAGCAAAATGCTTTGTTTCTGTCCCAGTAAAATTGTACCTTTGTTAATTGCTACAATTTTTAAACTTCTGGGGTATGAATGGTCTTTCTTATAGGGTGGAGGGTTATAATTATACTTATCAGTCATCACATATGTCAAACACTTGGTCAAGTGCTATTTATGGTTCTTATTTATTCTTCACAACTCTGAGGCAAGAATTATTAGTTTATTTTAAGGTGAGGAAAGTGAGGCACAGAGGTGTTAAAGAACTTGCACAAGTTTCCACAAAGAGCAGTAATAAAACTAGAATCTAAACAGCTTAACTACTATACTATATTATCTCATTGAAAGATACCAAATTTCATTCAGAAAAAAATACAGAGCACAAATAACGATTCGGGAAAGCTACAAAAGAAGTTATTTACCATGGATGAGTTTCCTTTTCCCTTCCGGAAAGATGCACCGGGAGTCCATGTACGTAATAACTCTTCATGATCCACAGACATTTGACTGGTATTTCCACTAGAAGGAATATCACATCCTACCCCATAAAGAAAAAGGAAGTGACAGGAACTTCTGTCCGCCTGCTAGAAGGAAAGAAAGAAACTCTACTGAAACAATAACACCCAAGAGAAATAAATACTTAATAAGTTGTCTTCCTGTTTGAGATTATCCTTGAAAATCTCTCCTCCCACCCTTTACTTTGAGGAACATTCATTTAAAAAACCCATTGGGACAGGGAGCAGATGTAGCTCAAGTGGTTGAGTGCCTGCTTCCCACATACGAGGTCCTGGGTTTGATCCCTGGTACTTCCTAAAAACAAAAGCAAACAAACGTAAAAACCAACTCTCCTTGGAGAGCAGATGCAGCTCAGCAGTTGAGCACCTGCTTCCCATGTACAAGGTCCTGGGTTCAATCCCTGGTACTTCCTAAAAACAAACAAACAACAAAAACCCACTGTGACAATTAACGTTTGCTCCATGTCTTTGAAATTCCTCTCAGCTTTCCACCCTCCAAATCCTCAGAAGCATCAGATTCCAGAAATGTAAATTAAGTTTAACATGGACACAAGTAAAACATCAACAACATAAATCTATTGTACGAAAAATAATGCACTTTCAAGTCAATTATAAACAACAGATTTTATCCCATCTGGATTCTCTATGTAATTGTTCTTTGCCATGTCAGGATAATTGCAAATTGACTTTTTTTTTTTTTTAAGACTTATTTTATTTAGTTATTCCCCCCTCGTTTTTTTTTTTTTGTTTGTTTGTTTGTTTGTTTTGGCGCTCGCTGTCTTGCTTTCTGTGTCCATTCGCTGTGTGCTCTGTGTCTGCTTGTCTTCTCTTCTTCTCTTTAGGAGGCACTGGGAACTGATCCTGGGGCCTCCAATTAGGGGGAGAGGCATTCAATTGCTTGAGTCACTTCAGCTCCCCGGTTTGTTGTCTCTCTCATTGTTTCTTTTTGCCGCGCCAGCTATCTGCATGGGCCAGCTCACTGTCACTAGGAGGCTCCAGGAAACGAACCCTGGACCTCCCACATGGTAGATGGGAGTCCAATCGTTTGAGCCACAGCCGCTTCCCGCAAATTGACTTTTGAAATTAAGTTCCTCTGGACCAGCTTAAGAGTGACTTTGTTAACCAAGATACTACAGATTCATTACAGGAGTATACCATAGTCAAGGGCATAAAACTCTGCAGTCTTATCACTTTCCTTATCTCTGGAATAATGCCAAATTCCAGTATATTAAACACACTAAAATAAGCCAGATGTGAATAAAACCACCATTAGTCCAGTTCTAAATAAGGAGAAAATTTAACAAGCTACATGGTATACTGAAAAGCCTGAGTTTAGCATATTTAAAAGTCTCTCACATCTATGATTTTATTTTATTTTATTATTATTATTTTTTTTCTTTTTACCAGGAGGTCTCAGGGATTGAACCTAGGTCCCTCCATATGGGAGACGGACACCCAACCATTTGAGCCACATCCGTCCCCCCCTCACATCTATGATTTTAGAACTGGATAACAACTCATTAAATCAAGTACTTCACAAAGAGAAGAATTTCTTAATTTATTGATTAATTATAGAAACGATATGTTAAAAAGAAATTTAAGGCTCTTTTCTATCTCCCACAAACTCTTCATTGTTTTGATAGTTCAGGACCAAAAAATTTCACTCCACCCAAGGAAGATGACTCCTGATATTTTCAAGAGGTGGAACCTTTAAGGGATGACTAGAAATAAACCTAGATTGAGGACCTTCAACCTTTCCCCTTCAGCTTCCTGAAAGATAATATTTTCTGGACTAGCCTAGCCATAAGACCCAAGTCTTATGTATGAACTTGACAGGAAAGATGGAATATGCTCCTCAACCTACTTTGGTTATAGTGGGTACCCCACTTAGCTTAGAGCTGCCCCATAAGAGTCCTGCTTAACTTGCTAGAATTCATCAGTATGGTAGCTTTAGGACCAAAGCCTCAGAATAAGCTTTCAAATGTTGATTTCCTCAGCCATTGTCCTCTGTACATTTCTTTTGAGGACCCTGTAGTAGGGATGGCCTGGAGTACGACCTGACTTGGGTAATGGACATTTTCTTAATCACTTCCATTACCATTTCAAATACTCTTCCATTTTTAAAAATGTCATTTTGCTTACCTTATTTTTCAGAAGAAATTTATTCCTGCAGATCAAAATTTCCCGCAACCATTTGAGAATTTCTGTGCTACTAAGCATCTGATGGCTAGTTAATTTCTTGCAGATGTAAAAAAGCATTTGTGAGCTGCAGTAACACAAAGTTCATGGTTATCAGCATTGTCAATACATAACCTAATACAGATAATAATCAGTACATAAGAATAGTATTCTCTCATAATATACTCCTTTAAGTAGCTTATTTTCCCTTCTAAGGGTTTGTTTTAGGAAAATGGTTATCAAAGTGTTATCAGAATCATAACCAAAGGAAATAAAAGAAGCAAGCAATTCTACTCCCCAATGTTTCAAACATACATCACATCCTTGCACTGGACTTAAAAAGAAATTAGAAAATTTTAAATTATATATGTGGTTCACATTATATTATTATCAGAGAGCACTGCTTTAGAGTCTGGGATTTTAACTTAGCTCCCAAGTGACTTATTGCTACCAGGCCACGATAAAAAAAAAAAAAAGGCAAAACTTGAGGCTTACTCATTTACATTTTCCTCAAGGTGATGCTTTTGAATGCACTGAAAGGTAATAATTTACATAACCAAGGAAATCAATTATAAAATTCTTCATGTTTCACTTCTAAGCAGATATCCATTATTAATTCATTTAACAAAATATTGGTATTACCAAAAATTTAAGAAAGGTCATGGTTTAAAAAACTGAAATATACTATTAGAATTACAAAATTTTAACACTCTATGCTTACAACTGTGAAAATATATTAAAAACACAATTTTAACTTTATAGAAACCTGAAATAGAAGAGAATACATGAAAAGACAGTACTTGTGGTTGGGTGATAAAATTTAGCATGATTTCCAAAATTTATCTTCTAATTTGCTGTGATTTGCTCTTACAATTAAAACAAAGAAATATTCTAATTAATAATTTCAAGTCAAATAAAATATGAAATCATAAAACTCTAGAGATATAAGTGAATAAAATTTCACATTATAGTTAACACTTAAAAAAATTAATACAAAATAAATATTTATAATTGAATTAAAAAATAAGAGTACATATACCTAATCTCCCAAAACGTTTCTACAGGAGCATCAGGATTCCACAAATCAATGCTATCTAACTGATGAAGAACCAGCAAAGCCTGAATTTTAAGAAAGAGAGAAGAGAGAAGACTTTCACTCGAAAAAAATTTTAGCAACCATAACACTGAGTACTTATTTTACAAATATTAACAAATTGAGCTTTTTTAATTGTTGTACTAACTATGGTAAAAGGAAAAAACAAGCAAGCAAACAAACAAACAAAAAACCCACCCTCTGGAAAACCCAACTCTTTGGGGAAACAATGATTGAGAGATCAAAACTCTATACAGAATGAAATCATGTTATTCCTATCATTCTCACATTAAATGGTAGATACAAAGTTAAATGACTGACAAACAGAATAAAAATACACTCATGTAAAAACTGCTTTAAGAAACAAACAAAATGACTTCAATAAATAACAAAGAGGGAAGCGGCTGTGGCCCAATCAGTAGGGCTCCCGTTTACCATATGGGAGGCCCCGGGTTCGGTTCCCCGGGCCTCCTGGTGAAGGCAAGCCCGCCAGCACGGCGCGGTGGGCAGACCCGGCGAGCGCAAGCAGCAAGGGGGGGATAAATGAATAAATAAATAAAATCTTTAAAAAAATAAAATAAAATAAAATAAATAAATAAATAAATAAATAACAAAGAACTCTATGGAACACAGAGTTAATTCTCAAGTAAGGAGGGCTCCAAAATTAACACACACAGTCGTATTTACTTCTTGGCCAAAATGTAAAGTGGAAGTTACCTTGGTTGCTAAAAATTCTTTTGGAACAGTACAAATTATTATTTTTCAAAAATGAGGGAGAGGGAAAAAAAAAACAGATCTCACATTTCAAAGCATATTATTCATCCTAAAAGACTATCATTTACCATAGAGTTGAAATTGGAATTTGGCTCACAGAATGTTAACAAGAATTAAATAAATTTTAAATATACAACTAATATACAAGTACATTACTATATAAATTAATCAGAGGTTTAAAGGATAAAACTTATATTCTCCCTAATGCCAATTCCACACTTCCTTCCAGAAGGAAATACTGTTGAGTTCTGCACATTGCTTTCAGTCCTTGGTCAATGTGATGGTTAGGCTAATGTGTCAACTCGGCCAGGTAATTGTGTCCAGGTGTTTGGTCCAGCGATCACTGGGCTAATTGTAATACCAGAGCATTTATAGACTTTGATCACCAGTGAGTTTACTGGTGGATGGCTGATTACATCTGCATCAATCAGGGAGATTGCATCATCAATGGGTGACGCTTTTATCCAATCAGTTGAATGCCTTAAAAGGGGAAGTGATTTCAACATTCAGAGAGAATTTCCCAGCTCATCTTTGGACAGCCAACTTCTCCCAGAAACTCATCAAGGACCTTTTATTGGACTTTCATCGGAGCCCCTGGTTTGCAGGCTGCCTGCGGAACCTGGACTTGTGCATCCCCACGGTCGCGTGAGAGCCTCTTTTAAAATCTCATATTATTGACAAATATCTCCTGTTGATTCTGTTTCCCAAGAGAACCCTAACTAATACAGTCAGTGAATTTGGAGATTCTTTATTTCCCTTTAAAACCTTTCATGAAAACGCCAATGAAACACTGTTTGGAACTAATAAAAGAATTGATTTCTTTTTCTCTTAAAACCAAACTAAATGCATAGAATGCAAATAGCTGCATTGATATCACTTGCTTCACACTAGGAAAAGATATGGAAACATCTAACCTTGGACCATTTTATAATTCTAAAAGTTATTTCCCACATATTTTTGATAAAAATTAAAAATATATATATTGAAAAGTATTACTCTTCTCCTCGCCATAATGATTGTTTAACTTTTCATGTTCCCTTCCATTTAAAAATTTTTTTCTGCACATATTTTAACAAAACTGGAAAAATAGTATACCCATTTGACATTTCATACATTTTTTTCCATATTGTTGTATGATCTTCATGTTTTAATGGATGCTTAATAGTTCACCAAGTTGAAATACTTCTCTCTAGCTACTGAATATTTTATTATTATTATAATTAGAATATATTACACTCAGGTCTTTTCAAACCATGCTTTAAGAAGGACCAACATCCCATCATCACTTGAATAATGTGGTCAAAGGAATTCTCTGAATTACACTAGTACTGACTTCACTATGACCCTTGAACAATCAACGTTCTCAGGTTTCAATCAGTGACCCGTGGCTCATTAAACATGACCATTTTAAATTTTTTTTTTTTTTTTTTTTTTTACCGGGAGGTCCCAGGGATCGAACCCGGGTCCCTCCATATGGGAGACGGACGCTCAACCAGTTGAGCTACATCCGACCCCCATTTAAATTTTTTATCATGGTAAACTATAATGTAAAGAGCATTTTACCAATTTAAGATATAGAATTCTGTGACATTAAGGACACTGACAATTTTGTGTAACTTTCACGACCATCCATTTATCACCCCAAACAGAAACTCGTACCCATTAAGCAATAATGCCCTATTACTCACAAGCCCCTCCAATGGTAACTATTATGCCTTCTGTCTCTTATGAATTTGCTTAAAGTATTTCAGATAAGAGAAATTATACAGTATTTGTCCTTTTGTGCCACTCAACATAATGTGTTCAGAGTTCATCCATATTGTAGCATCTATCAACACTTCATTTATTTTCACGGTTGAATAACATTATATGAATATACCACATTTTATCAATTCATCTGTTAATGGACACTTGGGTTGCTTCCACCTTCTGAATATAGAGAATGCTGCTGCTATGAACAATGGTGTATGTTTAAGGCCCTGCTTTTAATTATTTGGGGGCATATACCTAGAGATGGGACTGCCAGACCACATGGTAATCCTGTATTTAACTTTCTGAGGAACTGCCAAACTGTTTTCTACAGAGGCTGCACCACTTTCTAATCCCATCACAACATACATACGAGGATTCCTATTTCTCCACATCCAGGCCAATATTTGTTATTCTGTTTTAAAAAAAAATAACAGCCATCCCAGTGAGTTAAGTGGCAACTTATAATTTTGATTTGCCTTTCTATAATGGCTAATGATGTTGAACATCTTTTCATGTATTTATTGGCCATTTGTATAACTTCTTTGGAGGAATATCTATTCAAACCCTTAGCCCAGTTTTTTAATTGGGCTGTTTTTTTGTTATTGAATTATAGGAATTCTTTATATTGTCTTGATATTAAATTCTAATCATATATATGATTTCAAAACATTTCCTCCCATTCTGTAGGCTGTCTTTTCACTTTCTTCATAATGTCCTTTGATACATAAAAGTTTTTAACTTTGATGAATTCCAATTTATCTATTTTTGCTTTTGTTGCTCATGCTTTTGTTATAAAATTAAAGAAACCATTGCCTAATACAAGGTAAGGCCCTGAAATTTTCCTATTCTTTTGGTAGCGTTTTATAGCATTACCTCTTATACTTAGGTAGTTAATCCATTTTGAATTAATTTTTCTACAGTGATAGGGAATGTGGCAGTTTGATATTGTTTATGAATTCCAAAAATAGATATTAGATGTTTGTGAACTGGTCCGGGCATATTAGATTGTACTGGATTCAGAGGTTTCACTGTTACTTGACTGAGGTGTGATTAGGGCTTTGGGCCATGTCAGTTGGATATCGAGTCCCCCTCTGCTGGTGGGTGGGGAGTCACAGAGAAAACCACATGGCAGAGCAGAGAGTGAAGTTTTTGAGTTTTGATGTTGGAGTTTTGAGCTGGAGCCCAGGAAGTAAACACACAGGAGAAGCACACAGAGGAATAGAGACAGCTTCACAGACACAGAGAGGCCCTGGGAAGAGAGACAAGTCGTTCGTGATAGCCTTCAGCTGACCTTATGGAAAGAAGGAAGCCTGAGCCCAGAGAAAATCGAGCCCTGGGGAGAGAGACCAAACCTAGAAATTCTAGGCTGATGGCCTAAAGCTGATATTGGAAGAAGCTGGGACCACAGAGCCAGAAGAGGAAGGCTGAACGCTGACAGCCATCTTGCTCCAACACATGGCAACAGACTCTGATGAGGGAAATAACTTATGCTTTATGGCCTGGTAACTGTAAGCTTCTACCCCAAATAAATACCCTTTATACAAGTCAACAGATTTCTGTTATTTTGCATCAGCACCCCTTTGGCTGACTAATACAGGGGACCAAATTCATTCTTTTACATGTGGAATTCCAGTTGTCCAAGTACCATTTACCAAAGAGAACATTCTTTCCTCATGGATGTCCTTGGCACCCTTATCAAAAATCAACTGGCCATAGATGTAGGGGTTTATTTCTGGATTTTCAACCCTATTCCACTGGTCTATGTGTCTAGCTCGGTATCACACGTGCAAAGTAATTACTGTCACTTTGTAGTAAGTTTTGAAATCACGAAGTCTGAGTCCTCCAATTTTGGTCTTTTTTTCCCCAAGACTGTTTAAGCCTACTGGAATCCCTTGTAATTCCATATGGATCTGAGGATTGGCTTTTCCATTTCTGCAAAATTTTGATAAGAAGTGCATTAAATTTGTAGATTGCTTTAGGTAGGATTGATATTAAGTCTTCCAATCCACAAAACAGGATGTTTTTCTATTTATTAGGGTCTTAAATTTCTTTCAGCAATGTTTTATAGTTTTCAGTATACAAGTCTTTCACTTCCTTGGTAAAACTTATTCCTAAGTATTTTATTCTTTTAGATGCTATTGTAAATAGAATTGTTTCCTTAATTTCCTTTTCCAGTAGTTTATCACTGGTGTATAGAAATACAATGGAATTTGTTTACTAGTTCTAGTAGTTTTCTTGGGGAATCGGGGGTTTTCTAAACATAGGATCATATCATCTGTGAATAAGGATAGTTTTACTTCTTTTCCAATTTGCATGGCTTTTATTTCTTTTTCTTGCCTGATTCCTTTGGTAAGAACTTCCAGTATAATCTTGAATAACAGTGGTGACAGCAGGAATGTTGGTCTTATTCCTGATTTAAGGACAAAAGCTTTCAAGTCTTCCACCATTGAGTAAGATGTTTACTATGGGTTTATCATAAATGCCCTTTATCAGGTTGAGGAAATTTCCTTCTCTTCCTAATTTTCTGAATGTTTTTCCATGAAAAGATGTTGGATTTTGTCAAAGGCCTTTTTTGCATCAATTGAGATGATCATGTGGTTCCCCCCTCCCCCCATGTTCTCCTAATGTGACGTATTACATTGATTGATTTTATGTTGAACCAGCCTTGCATTCCTGGGATAAACCCCACTTGATCATGGGTTTATAAATGGTTCCATTTGACAGTATTTTGTTGAGAGTTTTCTCGTCTATGTTCATAAGGGATACTGGTATAATTTTCTTTTTTTTTTTTTTTCGAGGTACCAGGGGCCAGGGATTGAACCCAGTACCTTGTATGTGGGAAGCTGTTGCTCAATCACTAAGCCACACCATTTCCTCTGAGTTGGTTTTTTCCTTTGTTTTGCTTGTTTTTTTCTAGGAGGCACTGGGAACCAAACCCAGGACCTCCCATGTGGGAAATAGGTGCTCAACCGCTTGAGTCACATCCACTCCCCTCTAATTTTCTTTTCTTGTGCTGTCTTCCTGTGGCTCTGGTATCAGGGTAATGCTGGCTTCATAGAATGAGTTAGTAAGTATTCCCTCCTGTTCTAGTTTTTGGAAGAGTTTAAGAAGAACTGGCATTAATTCTTCAAATCTTTAAGTGTTTGCTAGAATTCAGCAAATGACGCTATCCAGACCTGGAATTTCCTTTTTTGGGAGATTTTTAAATTACTATTCAAACTCTTTACCTGTTACAAGTCTATTGAGATTTTCTATTTCTCCTTGAGACAGTTTATATAATTTGCATGTGCCTAGAAATTTAGCCATTTCATCTAGGTTATCTAATTTGTTGGCATACAACTGTTCATAGTACCTTCTTATAATCCTTTTTATTTTAGTAAGGCTGATAGTAATATCCCTACTTTCATTCCTGATTTTAGCTGAGTCCTTTTTCTTTTCCTCTTTGTCATTCTGGTTAAATATTTGTTGATTTTATTGATTTTTTTTTTAAAAATCCCATAACTTTGGTTTCACTATTGTTTTTCTATTCCTATTTCTCTCCCCTGTAATCTTTACTATTTCTTTCTTCTGCTAATTTTGGGTTTAGTTTGCTCTTTTTCTAGCTTCATTACATGTGAAGTTAGATTATTGATTTGTGACCTTACTTCTTTTTTAATGTAGGCATTTACAGCTATAAATTTCACTCTGAGCACTACCTTCATTGTATACCATAAGTTTTGGTATGATGTGTTTTTGTTTTCATTTCTAAATACTTTCTATCTTCCCTTGTGATTTCATCTTTGTCCCATTGGTTATTTAAAAGAAAGAATAGTGTTTAATTTAAAAGTGAAAGGACCTCACATGAATTCCGTATCATAGGAGCTGGAGAAGTGTGATGCCAACTACTACATCTCCTGTTCCATGACGCTGGCTGCCAGTTCAGTTTGCTTTACTGCTATTACCCCAATACCGAGGAGATCTGCAAACTGACCAGCATGGGGTCCAAGAACGTCACCAGGAAAATGATCAACAAGCTTTATAAGTACAGCTCAGACCGGAAGCAGTTCAGCCTGATCCCAGCCAAAATCATGTCTGTCAGTGTGGAAGCCTCCCCATCCACAACCATCTGTGGCAGCCCAGGCGGCTGGCAGTGCCAAAGACAATGAAGATACACAAGTGACACCAATGGGGACTGGTGGCCACAAGGACTGTGCTGATATTTATTGTTTTCATCCATTTGGGTATGAAGTGTGCAAAATCACAAACCTTTTCTAGAGGCTTCTGGACAACAACAGAATACCCTTTCCTTAGCTTCCAGCCCGCACAGCAGATGCCCAGTGCAGTGGGAGGAAGGAGGAAATCTGGCTGTGTTTTTAACGTGGTGGCTCTGTGGCTGTGTCACTGCTGACGCCGAGGTTCCAGTGAGGGACATGCACATAGCAGGGTCCAGGTGGTGGAGTCTTTACTTGAAGTTTCCTTCAGTCTAAAGTAAACCTGACTTGATTTGCTCTTCTTGCCTCTCACCTCACCCCTTTTTCACACTACCTGGCATGCCTCAAGTTGATAAGCTCTGATCTCTAGTGAGATGGTACAACAGGGGTGGAGACACCTTTAGAAAAGGAGTTCATGTTGGAGAAATCTTCATCTGAAAAACTGTATGATATTTACTGATTGTCTACTGCCAACATTTATATCCAGTTCTAGGATTTCTGGAAAGGTTCTTGTTTCTTGCTACTCAAAAAAACATTTACTGAAAATACAAATTCACTAAAAGCACTGAAATCTGCAAAGTCTGTCTTCTGCTAAAATAATGCTTACAAATATCAAGGTGATTGTTTCTGAAATGCAATTATAAGAATGGGTAAAAAGGCAGTGTTAGCTGGCATTTGCCTAATTTAGATTAGGCAAGTTGAACAAACTTCAGCCATCATTAAGTTTTGGACAGTGCTCTAATGATTTGTTACCTTTAATAAAGACAGATTTTGGTAAAGTAAAATATTTTTCACTTTGAGCATGTTCCTCTTCAAAGATGATGCACTTAAAGTGACAGTTCTCTTAGTGTTTTTATTATGTCATGACTTGTAATCCTATATCCCCTGTCCTGTCTTGATTCCCCATTCTAGAAGAGAAGCGGGGTCTTGACAGGAGTATGCTGTTCTCATTTTAGATTGATAATTTTGTTGCGTATTTAAAAACAAATTGATTATTTGCAGTTAAAAAAAAAAAAAAGAAATGTACCAATTTATAGAGCCAATAACAATAACAATGTACACCAATATACATGAGTGCTTATACTTGGTGTATTAATTAGTCAGCCAAAGGGATGCTGATGCAAAGTAACAGAAATACTTTATAAAGGGTATTTGGGGTAAAAGCTTACAGTTACAAGGCCCTAAAGAGTCCAACTCCAGGTTACTTCATCACCAAAGTCTGCTGGCACGTGCTGAAGCAAGACGGCAGGCAACCTTTGCCTGGTCTCTCCTTCCTTCTTCCTCTTAAGGCTCCATGGGCCCAGCTTCTTCCTATCTCAGCCATAGGTTGGCAAAGGGCTAGCTTCTCAGGCTTCTCAGCTGCTCTGGTCTCTCTACAGGGTCAGCTGTACACTATCAGGCAAATGGCTCATTTCTCCCTGGGGCTCCAGGATCAAAACTGACAAAGTTCTCTTCTTCTTCTGTATCTTCTTCCATGTTTCTTCATGAGTGAATGCCCATTTATATGAGCTCACCAAGGGGGCAGGGACTTAATGTGAATTACATCCTACTGAAATGGATGAATCAAAGCCCTAATCTTAACATAATTTAATCAAAGACCTCTCAGCTAATCTAATACAATCAAAGTGTATCATACCCAGAGGAACAGACCAGTTTTACAAACATAATCCATATCTTTTTTCAGAATTCATAAATAATATCAAACTGTTACACTTGTTAATTATTTTTAGAGGCATAGAGTATATATAGTAAAGTACCAATTCTTAATTGTATACCTCAATAAAATTTTCATTAATGTACACACCCTCATGTAACCATCACCCAGATTAACATTACCAACACCTCAGCAGCCTCTTTCACATCCCCTCCTAGTCACTAGTCCTTCACAAAGGTAGCCATTTTTGTGAATTCTATTACTATAGATTCCTTTTGCCTATTTTTTAGCTTTATGTAAATGGAATCATACAGAAGGTTCTCTTTTGTATTTGGTTATTTTCACTCAACATTATGTCTGTGAGATTCATCCATATTTTGCATATAGCAGTAGGTCACTCTTTTTCACTGTTGTACAGTATTCAATTGAATGGATATAATTGCTTATCCATTCTGCTGTTGATGGATTTAGATTAGTTCCAGGTTTTTTGCGAGTTTTTTTTTTTTCATATTACAAATTCCTCTATTAACATATTTGTATGTGTCTTTTGAGAAATACCTATGTATTTATGTTGGATGTATACCTAGGATTGGAAATGCTCAGTCACATGTTTAGCTTTAGTAGACACGCAAAAAGAATTTTCAATGATGATTGTATCAATCTGCATTTCTACTAGCAGAGTATGGATGAAACCACAGTGGATATTTGACATTTCATAAATATTTTAAGTTATCTTTTTGTTATTGATTTCTAGCTTAATTCCACTGTGGTCATAAAAAAAATTCTGAATGATTTTAATTCTTTGGAATTTGTTAAGACTTGCTCCATGTTCAGATGTGGTAAATGTTCCATGTGCACTTGAGTTTTTTGTTGTTTTTTTTTTTCCTTTATATGGTAGACGGACGCCGAACCTTTTGAGCCACATCCGTTTCCCATCCATGTGCACTTGAAAAGACAATGTATTTATTGAGTGCAGTGCTCTATATATGTCAAATAGGTCAAATCTGATAATTGTATTGTTCAAATATTTTATTCCTTACTAATTTATTTTTTTATGGTTTGCTTTATCAGCTATTGAGAGAGGTATGTTCAAGTATCCCATTTTGACTGCAGATTCGTCTATTTCTCCTTTTACATCTGTCAATAGTTGCTTTATATATTTTGATATTAAGTTCATATAGTTTTATTTTCTGGATGGATTAGACCCCTTTGTAATAATAAAGTGCCCATATTTATACCATTAATGCTTTTTGCTTTAAACTCTATATCTCTATATTACACCAGCTTTCTTGGGTTAACATTTGCATGACGTATTTTTCCATTCTTACAGTGTCCTTATATTTAAGCTGTGTCTCTCATAAAGATCATATAGTTAGATTTTGGCACTCCTAGAGAAATGAAAGCATATGTCCACAGATTTGTACGTAAATGTACCTAGCAGCTTTATTTATATTAGCCCTGATCTAGAGACAACACAAATGTCCATCAACAGATGAATGGATAAACAAATTGTGTTATAACCACATAATGGAATACTATTCAGCAATAAAAATGAATGATTTTTTAAAAAAAAGAAATTAATAAGTTATTGATATATGCAACATGGGCAAATCTTTCAATAAGTATCCTGTGTTTAACAAAGATAGACAAGAAAGAGTATATTTTATGATTCCATTTATGTAAAAGACAAACTAATCTACAGGAAGAGAAAGCAGACTAATGGTTACTGAGGCAGCAGTGGGGCAAGCAGGGAACAAAAGGGGAGGGAAGAACTACACAGGGGCACAAAGTTACTTTCAGCAGTGATATGTTCACAGAAATGTCCCATCACAAATGAATAAACAAAGGTATAATCATCAATGGATTACTTATCAGCAATAAAAACTAGAAGGAATTAATACATGCAACAACATGGCTGAATCTTCAAAATTTGCTGAGTGAAAGAAGCCAGGCACAAAGGAGTACATACTCTAAGTTTCTACTCATATGAACTTCTAGAACTGGCAAAATTAAACTATAATGATAGAAATCAGACCAGGGTTGGGTGTTGGGGAACGGGGCAGAGATTGACTACAAAAGGACACAGGGGAGCTTTTTGAGATGATAGAATTATTATAAACCTCTTTATGATTTCACTGCACACCTCAATAAAGTTTACTTAATTAAAACGGTATCAAATTATCCCTTAAAATAACTTTTTTTTTTTTTTTAAAGATTTTATTTATTTATTCATTTATCCCCCCCTTGCTGCTTGTGCTCGCTGGGTCAGCTAACCACGCCGCGCGGGCGGGCTTGCCTTCACCAGGAGGCCCCGGGAACCAAACCCGGGGCCTCCCATATGGTAAATGGGAGCCCTACTGATTGAGCCACAGCTGCTTCCCTTAAAATAACTTTTAAAAGTCATCTGCATTCACACCTAGTAGGATCGTGATAATAAAAAAGACAGACAATAACAAGTGTTGGCAAGGATGTGGAGATAACGGAATCCTCATACACTGTTGATGGGAATATAAAATGGTGCAGTGCTTTAGAAAAGAGTTTGGCACTTCCTGAAAAAGTTAAACATAGGGATATCATATAAGCCAGCAATTCTACTCCCAGGTATACCTAAGAGATATGTCTACACAAAAAGTTATACAGGAATTGTCAAAGCAGCATTATTCATAATAATCAAAAAGTAGAAACAACCCAAATGTCCATTAACTGATGAATGGACAGAAAAAACATGGTATATCCATTCAATGGAACATTATTAAGCCATAAAATGCAATGAAATACTAATTAATGCTATGTAAACAGTTTGATATTGGTTATGAATTCCAAAAATAGATATTGGATTATGTTTGTAAACTGGTTTGTTCCTCAGGGCATATTAGATTATATTGGATTCAGAGGTTTCACTTTTACTTGATTAAATAATGATTAAAGCTTTGATTGGGCCATGTCAGCAGGATGTTGAGTCCCAGCCCCCTTGGTGGGTGGGGACTCACAGAGAAACCACACCACAGAGAAGGGAGTTGGGAGTTTTGATCCTGGAGCCCAGGAAATAAACACACAGGAGAAGCAAATATGTGAGGAAAGATAGGCACCCCGGGAAGAGACAAGCCATTCTGCCTGAGAGTTTATAGTTGATCTTGTAGAGAGAGGAGAGAATCGAGCCTGAGGAAAGACAAGACTTTTCTCAGACTACAGCTGATATTGGAAGAAGCTGGGACTATGGAGCTTTAAGAGGAAGAGAAGGCTGAACGCCGGCAGCCATCTTGCTCCAACACATGGCAACAGACTTTGGTGAGAGAAGTAACTTACTCTTTATGGCCCGGTAACTGTAAACTTCTACCCCAAATAAATACCCTTTATAAAAGCCAACAGATTTCTGGTATTTTGCATCTGCACCCCTTTGGCTGACTAAAACATGCTACAACATGGATGAACCTTAAAAATATTATGCTAATGAAAGAAACCATACAAAAGGTCACAAGTATATCATTTATAAGAAATGACTAGACTAGGCAAATCCATAGAGATGGAAAGTAAATTAGTGGTTCCCAGGGGCTGGAAGACAGGGGGACTAGGGAATGATAGGGTTTCATTTTGAGGTGATAAAAATGTTCTGGAAGTATATAGAGGTGATATAAACTTGTGAATATACTAAAAAAAACTGAATTATACACCTTTTTTTTTGGCTTCTAGATACTAATTTTAATTACTTTGAAACAATATAATTTAGTACCAAATGCTTAACAGGCACCCATTATTGAAATTGTGAAATTACCATTATTTGTATCTGATCAGCTATACAAAACTCATCAATATCTCTCTTAAAGACGGTGGTAGAAATCCCAAAGAATAAAGAAGAGACTACTAAATAAAGGCCATGTTTGCTAATCCAGCACCATAATTCCAGTCTTAGAATCTCCCAAGCAGCTTGAAGAAGGATGGGAAGAGGTGAGGACATTGGAAAATAAGGGTAGTTCTTAACTTGTGGCCTCATTTTTGCTCAAAGGCAACTCAGGGTCTAGCAAAGAAGAAAATTGCTGAGGCTGGAGATTAAAACAAAAACTTTTGGTTCAGATGGTAAAGGAGGCCCTCAAGAATAGTGTAATCAGTGTATCCAGAAAGCAGCTGGAGGCGGCCTCAGGAACTAGGGGTTTCTTCTTGGCATCCAATTCCTTTTTTATATCTTCAAGTTTTTTAGCCAGGTTTAGCATATCATAGTTCCGAGCCAGATACATTCCAACCACGTTGCCTAAAATGAATCCAAGCAGGAACTGGAGCCTGATGTCAGTGGGGAGGACTGTGCAAAGGGCAGCTGCAACTCTAGGCAGGTCAGAGTCTGCCTCCTCCAGCACTGAATTATACACTTTAAAATGGTGAACTTTATGGTGTATGAATTATATATCAATTTAAAAATCAATACATATTTAAAATTCAGTAAGTCAAACATAATTAGAAAACTCTGAATTTTAAAAGTAAGCATCAGAACTTGTACAATGCTGTTGCTACATGTGATAGAAACCATTTCTTTCTCCCTTGAAGTTTACAAAACAGTGTATGCACACCAACATACCATTTCTAGAAATGACATCTACTTATCACTCACACAAACCACACATCATAAAAATAAAACATGAAAAACGTACATAGATATGACCTTTCTTTCAAGAGCCCAGAATTCATTTTCTTCTTACCTCCATTGCTTCCTGAGCAATCTCTGGCATGTGTGACTGTGGCACCAGTTGCACAAGCCCCGTAATTAATTCTGCTGTACTGCCTTGGGTTTCAGGCCCCTGTTTTCTTGGATTCTGCAAGGTAAAAAAGCAGATTTCAATTAAAAAAAAAAATCAATTGCCAATAGGCTGGTGGAGGAGGGAATGGAGAGTGACCGCTAACAGACATGGAGTGTATTTTGGGAGTGGCAAAGAAGATTCTAGAATTAGATAGTGGTGATGGTTGTACAATCTTGTGAATACTAAAAAACACTCAATTGTACACTTTAAAAGTATGTGAATTCTCTCTCAATAGAAAAATATTTAAAAAAAAAATTTTTTAAAGCAGTTAACAAACTGTCTCCCCCCAACTCCCCCTTTTTAAAGGAGGTACTGGGGGTTGAACCCAGGACCTTGTACATGGGAAGCAGATGCTCAACCACTTGAGTTACATGTGCTCCCCAACAAACTGCTTTTGTTAAGGATTTTCTTAATCCCCATCTATACTTGTTTATCAATGTAAATAAGGCCCAGGGAAAAGGCTAATGAAAAGAAAAGAAAAACTAGGTATTTCCTTTTCCATCAGGAAATTGTATCAGTAATATGAGGGGTA
The DNA here is from genome assembly GCA_026826555.1 of Tolypeutes matacus. Lineage (NCBI taxonomy): Eukaryota > Metazoa > Chordata > Mammalia > Cingulata > Chlamyphoridae > Tolypeutes > Tolypeutes matacus. The sequence goes on from JAKSZT010054055.1 coordinate 21,785,331, forward strand.
AACAATTTTTTTCCCAAAAAAAAAACTATACTGACTAAACTATATACCTTTGGTTAGGAACTCACTGGTTTTCATGTTATAAATGATTTATATATATGTATATAAATTAGAAGGCAAAGAACATGCATGTCATCCTGTGTAGCTCCCTTGTCTAGTACAAAAGATCTGCCCAAAGCCACACAGCTGATAACAAAGGGAAGGCTAGACTCCACATCTCCAGATACCCATACTTCAGTTCTTTTTATTAAGGAAATGTACATAATTGTTAATGTCTATCTACTAAAGAGACTAAAATGTTTTCTGTAACCTGGAAGCATCTATTTATACTTTAATAATATATGGTTCATTTAAGTGAGACCAATTCAACTAGTGTCCATATCTTATTTTGCTAACTACAGATTCTTCCCCACTATAATGATTTAAGGTATGCCCTCATCCAGTATATCTATAATCCAAAACTGTTAGTCTATTTCCTGACATTTATTCATTCATTCATAAGCCAATATATTTACTGAACACCACAGACACAACAATGGAAAAAAAGATGTGTTTCCTACCCTCTGGGAGCAAGTAGTCTGGTGGAGAAGACAAACATTAATAAAATAATCATACCAACAAGTAAAAAATTGCAAATGAGATGAAATCTATGAAGGTACATGGTGCTCTGAGAATCTGTTACAGGAAAATGCGGCCTAGTCAGGAAGACTTCTTTAGGACAGTGGTAACACCTTAGAATTAGCAGGAATTACAATGTGAAAAGCAGAGGAAAGCATATCCTAAGTAGAGGGAATAGCAAGTACAGAGACAGGTCTGGGAATGGGGTAAGTAAGAGGGATCGAAAGGCAGGCCATTGTGACTAAAGGAGAGAATTAAAAAAAACTAGGATGCAAGATGTGGCAGAAGTAGAAAAAAGTCAAACTTTACATAAGCTTTAAGTCTATTTGGAAATTAGTCTTTATCCCCAAAGCAACATCAATCAAAAGGCTTTAAATTGGGCAGGGTGCTTGATACAATCTTCTTTGTGAAAAGATCATCATAACTTCAGTGCAGAGAAATGCTTAAAGGGAGGTAAGAAAAGATACAAACTAAGCAGTTAGGAGGCTTGAAAAAATATAAGAGTAACATGGATTAGGACAGGGATGGTAGAGATGGAGGACTATATAATCATATTACTCTAACTACCATGAATTAGACCATCTAATTATCATTCATATATTCCTATTTCTCAAGATTTAAAATTTGTATATATAAAATATGAAATAAATATTTACAACAAATCTTTCACTTTTAAATTTTATCTAGCTACTTTGAAAAAAGTTGCTTAACCACTAGATGGCAGCAAAGAAAATAATTTCAATTTTAAAGGCCTCTTTTCTGCGTGCTAAATTTCAAACTTGAAAAAATAGTTCTGCTTAAACTCTTGTTCTTCACACAATAAAATATTTAACACGAAAGTACCAGTTAATTTAGTGCAATTTCTCAACCAGAATTATAGTTATGAAAACAATATAACATAACATTCATGATGAAATACCACCACAAAACACTTGTGCTACATAAAGAAATGAGGAAAGGTATTTCATTACTTTTATAGACTTTCACTGATTGGTTTTTGGATTTTTTCCATGCTAAAGTTCTAAGTATTTATTCTATTAGACTCATTAAGAGTCTCAAATGAGTTTAAAATATCATAGGGCTTTTCTTTTGGGGTCAATGATCCTTTTGGGAAACTTCTGTCTTTGTCTCCTTCTGCCTCTATCTCTCTTCAGAAAAAAATACTCACATACACAAATTTTTATAACTTCAGAACATCAAGTTATGAACTCCTACATTATAGTGATTTGAAAGCATACCATCAAAACTGAAAGCACCTTAGCACTCAAGAAGCTTGTTGCTGAACAAAGCAGTAAGAAATCTTTCTTGATGATGCTTTCCAAAGCCTGGAGAGACTTCACAGAAGTTAAACATGCTATCTTATGAACTTGTCACTTTGGAGCATTAATAAAAGTAATGTAAATGTTAAATGTATTTTAATAACAACAATAATAACTAACATTTATTCACTGCTTATTTTTATTGCTCCTATAAGCAATATGTACTATTTCAATCTGAATCCCTCTGAGGTAGGAACTATTATTCCAATATTACAGATGAGATAACAAAGGCACAGAGAGGTTAAGTCAACCAAATCACATTGCTAGAATCTGTCTCCAGAGCCCAAGCTTTTAATCACTTCATATAAATACTACTCACTTACATCTGTTAGTTCCTAATTACTGTGTACCAGAGTGATGTTCTCAGAAATCTAATACCATCTGAAGCAGTAAAAGCATAGCTGACAATAACTGACTACTAACCACACCCATTTTCATCTCCTCCTTCCAATACAGTACTTGTAGGCAGAGCCAATGATAATAAAAGGCTGGTGACAGGAAGGAGGAGGATAGAAATGCTAACTTGTTTGGCAACAGTAATTGAAGATTATTTTTTTAAAAGTGAAGCTGTGTAAAGCACTGTGATTTATGGCTGCTTCACTGCCTCTACTCCATTGACTGTCACCCTCACTTCCCCCCACTATCTGTCCCAGAATTATGTCTGAATAATATAACTTGGTAACAGGGTCAGGACAGAAGATTCCACCAAAGTATGTTAGTTTACTGATAATGGAAATTAAAAAGAAAGGATAAGAAATCTAATCCTTATATTAGTATTCTCTATAATTCAGCTTTCTTAGGGATAAGTCTCAGGTTTCAGGTATAATCAGAAAGAGTCAGCAAATGCTCTTTAGCTAACAATTACCTTCAAGGTTTTGGCATTTCAGTCAAACTAAATTAAGTTAGTGTAATAATTTCAAAGTATTTCAATAAAGAATACTTACACAAAGCAAGAGCTTTGGATCTGCATGAATTAGCTTTACCATGGACAACAGAAGGTATTTATAACTTCTAGTCTCCAGGTCTGTAGGTTTTTCTTTAAATTTAAGGCTTGTTACTTTTTCTTTAAATGTAAGACTCTAAAACAAAAACAAAAACATGACATCAACTTGTAAGAATCAGACATCAGATTCAGGACAGTAGCTTTCTAACTTTTTTAGAAGAAACTGATTTATAAAGGTTTCAAAAAATAAAAACTATTTTATATCAATAAAATGTGTGGTATTAATAGAAACACTAATAGTGAGTATAAGGGTCAATATTCTTAACCTTAAAAACAATGAAAATTATTTTTGTACCATTTATATTATTCTTATATAATTTATCTAATAAGTTAAAGTGAGAATCTATTAAAATACTGAAAACATTAATGTCAGGCTGACTCCTATGTAAAGTCAATTTTCTAAAATATAAAAATTAGGGATAAAAATATTTTATCTAGGGGAGCAGATGTAGCTCAGTGGTTGAGTGCCTGCTTCCCATATTCAATCCCTGGGTTCAATCCCTGGCACCTCCTAAAAAAAAAAGAAAAAAAAAATCTATACCTCTCATAAATGCATAAACTGGGCAACATTTAACAAACACTTATCCCACACATAAATATTTCATAGAATCCAAGACATTATCAACTTACAGACACACCATTATTTTAAGTACCACAAGAAATAAAAGGCCACTATCAATTACAATTGTAAGATACCATAAAAAATAAGATGCATGCCTAAATTAAAACATGTTTAAAAGTAAAAATAGGGACTAGGTGTAGCTCAGTGGTTGAGCACCTGCTTGCCATGTACAAGGTCCTGGATTCAATCTCCGGTACCCCTTAACAAAATAAAAAAATTTAAAAAAGTAAAAATGTGTGCCTCTTAGAATTGATGAAATATGCTATCTAGGCAGTCAATGTATTAATAGCTTAACTGCAGTTTTGCTTTTTTCCTTCAATGGCATTCTCTCTCTCTCAAGTTCTGGAATGCATGCAATGTGCCTTAAGAACACTCATAAAAACAGAGAAAGAACACTTTGAAATAGATTAAATCACTGCAAATTTTGACTAGTGATACTATGATGAATTAAAATAATTAAATATGGATGTTATTCAACAAAAAATCCAACAATTATATTCTGGAGCCCCTATCACCTCTCTTTCATTCTTATAAAACATTTCCCTTTTTAACTTTAAAAGGACACAAAAATATCTGTAACACACATCAGCTATTCTCAATGTTTAAAAATGTGAGAAACGCATTTGTTGTTATATCCAAGAACAGTGAAGGTTTTTGGTCCTCAGAAGGAAAGAACAGCTATTTAAGGTTTAAACAGGCTCAAGAACATCACTACAGAAGAGAAACACCAAAAATTTCAAATATTGTTTGCTTTTGCGCTTATAACCTTAAGGCAAATGTTTTTTAACAAATGTATTTAATGAATTCTGTTTTCACTCTTTCCTCTTTTAGTCTCTCTCTCTCTCTCTCTCTCATTCTAAGTCAAGGTAACACCTTATGTTAAGGCGAAACTTCCCGAAACAAATTTATTTACTAAGGTATAACTAAGTTTAACTATCAAACTGCTCTTCCCTGACGCACCCACTTAAGAGGAACACCAGCTCACAGAGCAAGTAACAGATATAAGAATTACAGATTACCAAGTAATCATTTCCAAAAAGTCAGTATTAGTTTAATTATATTACCACTTAATCACAGTACAAGCAAGTAAATTTTGTAGCACTGCTGTCTAATATGAAATGTAAGACTTGAGAAATGCAAATAAATTTATTCAATTTAGGCATTTTTAAAGTTTAATGACCATTAATGAATTATAATAGGAACAACCTGCTAAAGAAAAAAAAAATGAATTTTTAGATTAGAAATGTAAGAAAAGATAATTCACTTATTAAGTTATTAGTTGATCTTCCATACTGTTAGATATTAGTAGAAATTCAAGCTGGTACATGCACTCTGGCCACAGGAGAGAGGCAGACATGTCCAGTAAGAAATTCATGAATCAGAGGTTTGTTCAGGTAACTATTAAAAGTCAAAAACCATTTGTTGACTTAAGACCACATGACTGAATTATAGGCATGTAAGAAGTATTTGCTAAGCCAGGATACTCTTTATAAGACACAAAATACGCAGAAATTATACATATTTGTGAAAGCATCTAGTATCAGTAGAAATTCAATTTTAGTACAGGCAAGAGATCTTAGTTTTGAAATAATAAATTAGTGCTGAGACAAACATTTCAAAAATTAAAATACTACAAAAGAATAAAACTGAGAAGCTATGACTCAAACAGTAGTTCAAATGAAAAAGGCTATAAAGTTTTAATGACCAAAAGCTCAATAAAAGATAATAATGCAACCTTAAACTGTATTAACAGAAACAATGGTATTGAGACACAGCAAGTTAATAACTATCATCACTGATTGAATCACATCTGGAACAGTAAAATCAAATATCAACATATCACTTTAATAAAAGCTTTTTTTTTTTTTTTTTTTAAATAAAAGAATTATTTCCAGAAGAGAAACCAACCAGGTGGAGGAGGGTTTTGAAACCAGGTCAAACAAAGAATTCATTCACTCAATTCAACAAATATGTTCGCAATGCCTACTATGTGCCAGATACTGTTCTAAGAGGCTTTCAACAAGCTAACATGCTAGTGAGGGAAGACAGCTGAAGAACCTGAGAAAGAAACTGGACTGAATGCCAAGAAACTTAGAACTAACTCTAATTGACCATTCACTATCCATGTGACTATCTGTAATTCATTTAAACGTTATTTCAGCCTCAGTTTCCCTGGCTGTAAAAATGAAACACCACACACACACACCCCCACACCCACACTTTTAAAGAAAGCTGGAATAATAAACCCCTTCCAATGCTAAAAGTATATACATAAAAGAAAAAGAACCCTTAGGGATACAGGATAACTTTATTCAAATATTGGCAGTGCTGCCTTATGGAACAATCAAAGGTGTTCTATAGAGTTCTAGAAGAACAGAGATGATCAGTGATGGCTTGGGAGTGACAGGGACAGACACACGATGCTAATATGATTGGAGAAAAAAATTTCAAACAGCTCTTTCCAACAAATAACTTATCTGTCTCTAAAATAGAGGGTGGTTGTTAAGCGTGGAAACATACAATTTTACTTTTTTACAAATTGAATTCTTTGATTGCTACTTCTGCAGCAAACTACAGGCTTATGTTTATTCAGTGAATAATCAAAGTCTCAAATCATCTGAGGCAATGTTAATAAGGGACAACCCATTGAGTATATTCTATAATGGAGAGGTTTTCAACTGGGGGCAATTTTGTCTCCCAGATGATATTTGGAAATGAAAGGAGACATTTTTGGTTGTCATGACTGGGGGAGATGGGGAAAGAGGGAACTGACATCTAATGGGTAGAGGCCAGAGATACTTCTAAACATCTCAAGATGCACAAGACAGCCACCTACAAGGAATAATTATCCAGTCCAAAATGCCAACAGTGTTGAGGTAGAGAAACCCTGATGTAATATCTCTAAACCATTTATTATGTATCTTTGCTTGTGTTTCCAGATTTTATGACCACCCTATAAAGAGCTCATCATCAGGAGTCTTCAAGCAAAAGGTACAAGACTGGAATGCCCGTGAGGGAAAAGTGCTTGGTCCGTTAGTTCATCAGACTTCTCTGGCATTAGCATTGTACCTGGCAGACAGGGGAAGCTAAAGACTTCTATATTTGTCTGACTGTTACACCAGGTTTAGGAGGGGTGAGAGTCACTCTAAGGATCATTCAAATTCTAATTTTTTTTACTCTAAAAAGCTATTTCATATTAATTTGCTAATTATTTTCCTTGGTGAGAATAAAAGCCAGAAACCTGTCCTTTAGCCACTGTGTATAAATAGAAACACAAAATGCCTTACATACACATAAATACACCAATACAGCTTTAGAATGATTTTGAAAATGAAATATATTCAAATTCTTTCAGAGAATAATTAGAAATAAAGAATAAATAGAAATTTTACCACAGGTATCCTTGTATCAGAAGAGAAAATCCTCTCTAGTAATGGCTTCTATGAAATAATAATCAGTAGTACAGTATTATAGCTCCTAAAATCAACTAAGTAGGGTTAAGAAGTAAAATGAATGTGAATATTCTCACCATCCTGATTTTGTGATAATCAGGATAGGTTAAACATTCGCTATATTAGAAACCACGCTAATGTCCCCAGGCCTAGTCTTTCTCCCTAGGTCTGGTTTTTGGAATGTTGGTGATAAACTAAGCCTGATTTATTATATGACCATCCTGTGTGGGAAAAGACTGTAACTCTAGGTATCTTTGGTCAACCTTAAGAGATATAGCAGGGGGACGGATGTGGCTTAAATGGTTGGGCGTCTCCCATATGGAGGACCGGGGTTCGATCCCCAGGACCTCCCAAATTAAAAAAAGGAAAATATAGAAGGTGCATGGGCCGCTAGGCCCTGTGCACGGGTGTGCCGCCAGGCCCTGAGAGCAGGTGAGCCCCCCAGGCCCCGTGCATGGGTGTGCCGTCAGGCCCCGCTGAGCTATGCAGCAAGATGATGATGTAGCAGGAGAGTGATACAAGGGAGAGCTAAGATGAGATGCACTGAAAAACCTGGAACTAAGGTGGCACAGGCAATAGGACACCTCTCTCCCACATCAGAGGTCCCCAGGATCGAATCCCAGTGAAGACAGGAAGAAAAGGATGAGAAGAGAGGGCAGGAAACAGACAGAGAGAACTGCCCAGTGAATGGACACAAAAACAGCAAAAACAGGGGGTGGGGTGGGAGTGGAGGTGTAAAAATGGAAAAAAGTAAATAAATCTTAAGAAAAAAAAAAAGAAGTAAAATGCCTTCTAACTGTAGAGAACATTTTCAGGCTATTAATCAGATTTTGACTTTGTTTAAAGAATAACTTAGTTTCATTTTCTTTTAGTCCTCATGCACAGACAATTAAATTATGGACATTTGGGTAAACTGGATATTGAAGATAAATAGGAATTGAGTATTAACTTTTTTACCAATTCCTTTATTACTGGAGTCCACGAATTTTCTACCAGAAGAGGTAGGAAACGAAACGAAAATCAAAGTTCTAACTACTCAGAAGATATCTGGAATGATTAAATAGGTCAATCAATAATTTTTAGGGCACGGACGTGGCTCAAATGGTTGGGCGTCCGTCTTCCATATGGAGGGACCAGGGTTCGATCTCCGGGACCTCCCGGTAAAAAAATAATAATAATAATAAATAAATAAATTATTTTTAAACGATTTCTTTATAGCAATTTTCTAAAACTATTTAAAAAAAAAACCAATGACTAGTTAAATAACATTTAAATGAGTATTATTTCCAATTAACTTATACCAGGATTAAACTTTTTTCAAAAGGTTCCGTGTAATATTTTAGGTAATCTAAGCACCTCTTAAAATATATTTATATATATATAAATAACATTTTTGTAAACAAATGCACATATATGCATATATATTTATATATCATTTTACAAATATTGGTATGTATTGTGAAAATTTTGATTTTTACCCACAAGAAAAAATAAATTAAAAAATAAAAAAAATAAAAATAAAAATAAAAAAATTAAGTATTTGACATTACAAAACGTCAACTAAATTTGCATTTTAAAGTTTATTTAATAAGACATCATTGCCAAGCCCTCTTGGCTACAATTTTAAATATATGGGTTAGCAAATTTGTCTATTTGAACATTTAAGATAAAAATCTACTGACAACTGGATAAGAGTGAATCACAACTGTATAAAATCAAAATATTTTATTGACTAAGGGAACTTGGTAAAAGAGAAACATGCCAGGGAGGAAGCTGTTTAAATCATCTTATAAATGTGACATGATTAATTTACTAAATAAAAATCGGTAGGTGAAGACATGCTACATTTTCATTTGAAATGACAGGATGGGACTATAATGGTAACTATACACAGAAAAGTCAAAGAAACTAGGACTTTTCTGAGGTAGTTACAATAAGTCATACTTACAGCCACAGAAGCCCACTGCCATGCAAAACAGTGACTGGTTGGCATCTGATCATGTGAGCGACAGCAGCCAATAAGAATAGAAAATAAGAAGCAGAAGACAAAGCACCACCAATCAATGTCAAGAGTTGCCATGTATAATACTCGTGTTATACATAAATACCAAGAAATGACTTACACAACCCTATAATTGTCTATTTAGATTGGCCCTGTATGAGTTTTAAATTCCATATTAAGAGTAATAATCTGTTAGAATACCTTATTTGAAAACAGTCTGTTTTTAGTTACGTTTAAGCAAACTTCAGTGTCAAAGTGACTATCATTTTAAAATGCTAAGTGCATTTACTGAAATATGAAATACTATTTTAAATAAATTTTCTAAAAACTTTATTTCTAATTTCCTATGTCTAATATTCAGCATCCAATGATCAAAACTGTGCATTAGTAGGGACATTCACTCTAACCCAGGAGTCAGCTTCCCTTACTCAATTCCCAAAAAATGAGGAACTAATCAAAATATTTTTCTTCATAAAGAAAAGTTAAAGAAAAAAATTAAACTAAAAAAAAATGTAGTTAAGATTTTAACAGCTCTGTGTGGAAAAAACTTCTCTAAGAAAAATAATTTCAACTCACTGAAATAGTGGAAAACAAGCATCTTCTAAAATTGCAACAATATTTCAATATATAGCAAATGACAAGATTTATAGAAAAGGAGAGACTCATTCAATTTTCTAATCAAAATAATCAAAACAGCAAGAATGGGATGAAGATACTGAAAATGCAATGGTTAGAAGGTGGGCTTGAAAACCAATGCTTAATCTTACCGGTGCCATTCGTATTGCTGGGTGTGCACCACAACCTTGGACTGCTTTATGAAGTGTTTCGCCAAACATATTTCGAAGTTCAACTGAGTGACAGTATACAGCATCAATCTTAGGCCACCAATCCAGTGCAGACTGGAGGAAAACAGAGAGAACATAAGGAAGGAAAAGTACAAATCTGCATGAGTTATATGCTTTGATTATCCCTATAGTTTTAAGTTTTATTCTTTTGTCAGAAATGCTCTAAGAACATGCAAACACACACTATCATTTCCAAAGTCTTCAAACAATGTCTTTCATTCAAACACTAAACCACACATTTACTTTAAAATATAATAACAAGCATAAGACAAACTGCCTACTTCAAGAACATGAGCATATAAGACTCTTTTCTCACTGATAAGCTAGTAAATCTGAAATGTCTTTAGAGAGCTAATTCAGTTGCCAATCTTTCTTGCCTTTTTTTTTTTTTTTTAATTTAATGTTTTACACTTTTCAGATACACGTGCATATATAGCATATATTTTACCAGGTAAGAATGCTATTACCAAAGCTTTAAAAGAGATTAGTGGTTCAACACAACATTCAAAGAATACTTGGCAAACCATTAGTTATATGATTATAAACAACAATGATAATTACTACATGAAATTAGTAAATGAGATAAAGCTATTAGTAAACCTATATTCTTAAATCGATATGTAATGAAGGCATAACACATGAAAAACTAACGATTACCATAAACAATGACAAACTGATACTAAATATTTTTAAAATGTAATTATTTTAAAGTAAATATTTTTCTTTCAGTTTCATGGAGTTAGCTTTGATGCCTAGCTTTTAGTGCCTACTTTATTTGAAAGTGTTGCTTTAATTTTTACTTTAAAATGAATGAATTAGCATAAAATGGCAATTATGAAAATCACTAAATCTATAAAGTTTGTTAATGCAAACATGACTAGATGAATGTTCACTAAATATGGGAAGTATGCTTGGAATGGGAGGACTTAAAATACAAGCTTCCAATTTATAATACTCCTGCTATAAGAAACATCTAGAAGAACAATAATATATTCAAATAGCAGTTGAAAGTTAAGAGTGGATTTAATAGCTTCACAGCCTAATCTCAGAATCTTCCTTATTCAACACTATGCTAGGTAAATTCTCCACATTTAATTTTGTCACCCATAATTCTCAGAATATTTTGAGTAGTATTAAGTTATATTATTTTAACTTTGGTATTACAAATCCTAGTTACTGGATAGTAAAATATAAAACCAATTTACTCTACATGATCTGAATACTGAACCCCACTCAGAAAAGGACTCCAAAGCTGTGAGAGAAGACATACTTTTATTGGATAGTAAAGTTGTTTATGTTTTTCCCTCAACTCTGACTTCATTTAAGCTAATTCTTAACAAATGATCAATTTTTAGTTGAGTTGTTGAAGTGGGTTGAATTGTGTCCCTTAAAAAGATATGTTCAGGTTCTAACTCCAGACATCTGTGAATGGAATAGGGTCTTTGCAGATGTAATCAAGGTAAAATGAGGTCGTGCTGGATTAGGGTAGGCCCTAAATCCAATGATTGGTGTCTTTATAAGAGAAAGGTGAGGCATATTTAGATATAGAAACACAGAAGAGACATAGGGAAGAAGGCATGTAATAACAGAGATAGAGATTGGGGTGATGCAACTACAAGCCAAAGAATGCCAAACATTGCTGGGAACCACTGGAAGCTAGAAAAAGGAAAGGAAGGGTTCTTCCCTAGAGCCCTCAGAGAGAATGTGGCCCTGTTGACACACTGATTTTGGACTTCAGCCCCCAAAACTGTAAAATAAATTTCTTTTAAGCTATCCAGTTTGTGGTAATTTGTTAATGGCAGCCCTAGAAAATTAATAATTCTATAATGGAGTCCTCAAACTCTGGGGAATTTGGTTATCTGACCTGTCCAAAGCAACCAATACTGCTTGACTTCTATATATTTACTATTTTTATACAATTTGTATTAATCAACTTATAGTTAACAAAGAATTGATTAATCACAAGGGCATTGAGCAAAAGGTCCTCCTCATCCTACCAACCCCATAATAATTTGTCAGAAGCTGATTAAAAAGACACACATCCCATATAACATCCAAATTATTGTGTCATTTCCATGGCTGTTGAAACTCTATTGTGGTCCCAGCTGCACCCTATAAAATAATTTTTCAATTTTTAATCATGTAGTTTGTTAAAAGTTTCAGTATATTTTTAGTATATATTTTAATATACATTTTAGTTCTTTTGAACAAATGTGTCCCTTTTGAAACCAGTAGATTAAAGTATACTTATTACTTTTTCCTTGAAAATACTGTTTATTGCCAAACAGGAATATTTACATAACATGAGCCAACTATATGGTAATTCTTCAAGAGATTTAAATAATTTTCAAATGCTTCAGAAATAAGCCCTTCAATTAAAACCAATAAGTAGAAAGAGATCATCTCATTCTCGATGTATGAACTATTCATAAGTAAACAACAATAAACTGCCATAAAGAAAAAGCAGAATACTAAGTACTACATCAGCTATAGCATATATTAGTGATAGCCAAGATATCTGGTTCATAAATGTGCATATTATTTTTTAACTCCTCAATTACAACATATCTAATTTAACCTAGCAAGTGTTAGACTTCATAAAAAGTTCATAATACAGATCTTGTCACTGTACTTCAACTCCTATGGATGCCATAATGAAAAAGGTCACAGTATTATTATAAGTGCCATTTTAGAAACTGCTAACAATTTGCATTATAACATTCAAATAGTGAAGAGACATTAAAATTTCCTAAGAGAAAACAATATTTTAGTACTAAACATAGTACTTATGAACTGAGTATGAGCATGTTTCACAAAAGCAAAATAAATGTCCAAATACCAACACTACTCCTACATTAATCCTCAAAAATAAGCTTTTTATCTTATTTGAGAATGTGATCGTTTTTTAAAAATCTGTAAACTGACTAAAGAATAATGGAAAAGGAGAATTATGAGGTGTATTGAACCAAGAATCATTTAAAAGGAAATCTTACACAATGAAATGAATTTAAGATATGGAATCCAAATATCAAAGGAAAATTTCATGTGATTTCAAAATGTAAAATATTTTCATAACTGTTTTCAGTGAGATTCTACAAGAGTCAATTCTGCAAATTTGCATATTTGTTTTACAATCCTTTTCACATTAAGTAATCTATTAGCCTCAAACCAAAGAGAAAAAACTCTAACAAGAAACAATTTTACCAAACAATCCATAATGACAAAGCATCATTATTTGGGGTATAACCAAAATATACTCTGTAGACTCAATATGTTTATGTACCTTTTCAAGCTATTTCACTGAAAGGTTACTAATGTGTGATATTTTAAAAATTAGTTAATATGGTTTCTTTCTTTATAAAAATAGACCTTCCTATTGACTTGACCTCTGGTACAGACAAGCTACATCTTCACACATGCAAAACTTGCTCTAATATAGAAGGATGCACAATCACTTTCACCAAGTACACTGAAACATGCATGAAGTAACACTCCAGGCATGCCTTAAACTCAGAAAGGAGCAGCTCAGCCACTTACAGCAGTGCCAAGTCCATGCTTGAAAGTGCTCTATATATTCAATTGTAGACAAAAATATTTCACAATTAAAGTAACTAGCCACAAACTATCAAAAAAAAGTATATACTTGGGTTTATTAAATACAAATTTTAAACATTTATGTAAAACTATCCATTCTAATAAATGGAATATTTTTAGGAGATGATCCAAAAGAGGAAAGAAAGCAATAATTTATTTTCTTTTTGAATACACATAAACTTGGGGGAGGGGGAGTGGAGATCATCTTTTTTTTTTTTTTCCAGTGACCTTGAAAATGAATCTTAACAGTACAATGCTCTGGATCACCATGCTAGGAAAAGTACAGTAATTTTTTAAAAGTTTTTGATACAAACATATCTACAATCAGATTCAATAAACTTGCCCTTTTGAAACAAATAGTATTTAAGGTTCTTTCTACCTATAATTTAACTCAGTGATAACTGAGGGAGGTATCATTCCCTCCCAGGGAGTGTTTGGAAATGTCTCGCATTCTTGGTTTTTTGTAATGATTGGGAGGAGGGAAAGAGGGTGGGGCTACAACCAACATTTAATGAAATGGGGTCCAGGTATGCTCAATGTCCTGCAATGTACAAGGTAGGCCTGCACAACACAGAATTATCCTGTCCAAAATTCAACTAGCACCCTACTGAGAAAAGCTAAATGTATAATTAAATGGCTTGATCTATAGTTACTTTTCCCCTACAGGAATGGATAAAAGAAAATGTGGACAGTATTTGGTTTAATTCAATACATCCAAGGCAAATGTCGGTGCAGAAGTGTTATTTTTAAATCACCATATCAATTTGATTATAAACTGGACACGAACCCTCAAAATACGATTGTTCATAATCAGAAGAACAGAATTTTTAAAATCTGCAGTCCAATTTAAGAAGGTTTTGCTGTCTTTCTAGCTAATATATCCGAGTCGAGGATTTCACAAATGCCTTTCAATGAATATACTAGTTTTGTCTGATATGCTTTTCCTTCATGTGAACACATCTTTTTTTAAGTGTGTTACTATTTCATTTTGTTTAAGGAGGGATGAAAAGTACAATCAAATATAGTCTCACCATTTTGCAAATGTACCATACTGGGCTATAACATAAAATCCTATTACTTCTAACTTAAATGGTAAGATGATAAATCAGAATGTATCCAATGCTGGGAAAGGGCTAAGAGTATAAAAACAATCTGAAGAGCTTAGGAATGAAAACGTTAAAGTCTTTTTAGTAGAATTGCTCCCAATGGCTTTTGGTCTAAATAAAATGCTTCAGGTTTAATCTTTCCAAAGGATTCTATTAACTTCACCTTCATATAATAAGGGATCTCAGGTCAAGTTTGAATATGAAAAATACAATTGTATATTAGATTACCAGATATAACCATCTGAGAAATCTTCCTAAACCACATAGCAGAACCTTTTTGTAAGCCAAGAGCATCTTTCTTTAAAAAAATAAAAATAAAAAAGGAGAAAAAGGAAAAAAGAAATATTTTTTAAAACTATTTAGCAATATCTTTTAGACTTACATTGGTGATGATTCGATGGAGTGAATTTACCAGCACATAGTGAAATGTAGAAGGGGAATTCTGAGCCAGGCAGATCTACAGAGGGAAGAAAAAATAGTAGACTATTTCTCTAAGAAATATACAGTCACACAAATGAGGACAAAAGGAACACCAAAATGCAAGCTTTTTAAAAATAGAATTTTCCAGGTCTTGAAATTAACATCTTTGAGAAATATTGATAAAGGTGTAACTATAAACCTTTCTAGTCTTTTCACATTTATAAAGGATAACAGCATTAGTAAACATACGTCAATAAAAAACAATGCTCTCACCTTAAAGTGTTGGTTGTTGTGAGGACTTATTCGAAAGCAAGAAACCAGGCAGTCAATCATTAGATCCACATCTGCAGGCTGACTCCCTCTTGAAAATGGTTTACTTGGATTAAAAAGCAAGTTCTGCAAAAATCCCAACAGAAAATAAAAGCCTTCAAACAGACATGCAGTATTTTTTTAAACTAATATTTAATAACATCACACATCACCACATAGAGATAGCAGTAACATTTAGCTGCCATAAGAAGTACCATACCAATATTGTGGGCTATAAGTCTGATAGAATTCTTACTCTACCACATATGGCTCCTTTGAGGCCTTAATTTCTATATTATTTAAACCCAAGTCTGTATATTTATGCTAATTTAAGAAAACTGGTGAATTCTGCATTTTCTTCAGATTCAAAATCACTTTTGCTTAGGCTGATGAACACAGTAACAACAAAAGCAGGCTTATCAAAGAAGATTCAGAACTTTATTAGCAATGATCTTAAACGTATTAATGGTATGAGAAGTTTATTTCTCATTTACTTTTCTTAAAGTTTTTAGTAGAGAAATAATAAGCATCTTACCTTAAGATCAACCACCATAGACTGAACTAGTAAGAAAATGACAGAATTATCTTCCCAATTGATGTAAGTACTTGCTTTACACAATTTGACACAAGCAATTGCAGCACTTTCTGTCAGCTGCCTACTTCCTCCATGGCCAGCAAGCGCTTTTCGTAAACTGTCCAGAAACAACTTCTACAGAATTCAAACACAGCAATAAGATAGAATAAGCAGTTTCTCAGATTTAAGATTTATCTAATAAAGGAACAAATTATCTGCCTCCATTTATTATACTATAAAGAATAGATAAGTGATATTTGCAGTTTTTACTTTCATAATTCAAATAGTTGTCACATTTAACTCTTTCTCAAATTCCCCCTCCCCAAAATCAAAAGCCATAATCTGTTCTCCAGTTTCTTTGTTGAATTATTACAGAATGTAAGAAATAGCCCTTGCCAAACAAAGTAGTTAATTTCTCAACATTCAGACCAGCTAATCATATGCTCTTTTTGAAATTATCTTTCATTCTTAAATATTATACTGTCCTGGCTCTGGTCTATGTCAAACTATTCCAACCTTATCTAACTCCCCAGGCTATATTCACTCCTCAGCCTTCTAATTAAGGATGCATCCAAAGCTGTTTTTGTTGCTCTAATTCTGTTCCTCAAAAAAATGTATCCATTCTTGTGTTCTCAACCCCTCTTTGCAGCTCACTAATAAATCTTTAACTTTCTCCCTTGGCTTTTCTCCTAAATGAAAATCTCACATCTCTATCTACATGTATTCTCAAATGTACACACATATGTCAAAAGCTAAACTCATATTTCCTCTGAACCAGCTCCCATTTTGCAAAGGAAATTTCATCAGCCAAAAACACCACTTCACACATCTCATCCCTAATCTCAAATTTTGGATCCTTCTTCATTGATTATAGGATTAAGTTTAAGCTCAGACTGGCTGGCAGTCTTGCAAATTACTCACACCTGCTTGCTCATCTTCATTTCTTATCGCTTCGGTGACTCTTGAACTCTCTAACTTCTCTGAACATACATTCAAAATTGCCACTTCTGTATCTGACTTTCTCTTCCCTAATTCTAGTCTTACTTCAAAACTCAACTAAGGTTCTACACCTCTTCCATAAAATTTTTCTTACCACCTAAACTCCATCTGAATTCTTACAACTTAAATATCCTGTATTATTCTCCCAGTAAACATGTACTCTTGGTATATAACTTTTCATCCAAAAAGAAATAACTGGAATGCAAGAGAGACAACAACCTAAACAATCATTGACACTCTCTCACTCTCTCTCATTCCTTGACTCCCATATTCACCTCTTATTCCTGGAGACATATCTATACTATATTTTCCAGTCTTTCTTGCAGTTAGATGTGGCCATATGACTGAGTTCTAGTCAATAGAATGAGAATGAAAGTGATATAGATCATTTCCAGACCTGGCCCATAAAAACCTCCAACATGCTTTCCTATGTGTTATTTTTCCCTTCTAGCTGGCAAAATGGAGACAAGCACCATAGAAGCCAAGTATTGAAGACAGCAGAGTCTTTGCCAGCCAGGATCTAAGAAAATACAAAGAGGAGTGCAGTCCTGCAGACCTGTTCAGTTTAGTTTTTCAATATGATTTCATAAGCATAATAAAGTTCTATTGTGTTAGAGCCATTATACTATCTACCCTACCTAGGTAATGCAATAAACAATTGTCTGGATAAAAAATAGTTCCAACTGCAGATACTGAAAAAGAGAGCCACTATTCACATATGGTCTGAAGTCTGGAATTATAAAAACAAAAGCCTTGTGTGCTCTGTTTAGGGTTTTTTGTTATTTATTTATTTCCTTACTTGCTTACAATAAGGAGTAAAGTGTGATAACCCAAGCCTGGGAGGAGATATGCTATACTGCCAGAACTCGGGGAACCCAGCCAACAAAACCAAGCATTTTCCCACAGTAAATCAATAAAAGAACTATCTCAAGCCACCTACAAGGTAGTCCACACAGCAGCTTTAAATATCTATCTACATAAAATTGTGTTCTACAAAAGCGATACACATTATATTCTTATGACAATGGGTATACTTTTGTTCTAACGAATACGTACCAAAATTAAATGAAAAATTAAAATATTTAATTTTTAAATATTTTTATATTTAAAATATAGCTTATAGTTTCCAAAAAACTATTTGGAAACTATGAAACACTTCTCTAAATCAAGTATATCACTCTTCTAAGATAAATTAGAGAAATTAGAAGTTAATAAAAATGAAAACACTTCAAATAAAAACCTATGACTGCAAGACAACTAGCAAGATGGCAGCAGAGTAAGGAGCTCCAAGAGTCAGCTATGCTACAGGGCAGTTAGTAATCACTCAGAGCTATCTAAAGCACCTGTTTGGGGGCTCCAGGAGACCAGAAGAGCATCTTGAAACATCCTTGAAAGAATGGAAGGACAAGACTGCCCATCTGCAGAGAAAATTCATGAGTAGAGCATGCCATGCTGTGGAGGCCAGTGTCCATCCTCCACTGGTGGTGCAAGCCACCTCAAGAGATATTCCATGCCTGGAATTGGAAGCTCCATTTCCCAAAAATGAGGGAGGAAGAGCTAGTTGGGCACCAGCTTTAGCTACTGATTAGTAAATCCAGCTGGCTAAAGTATAATCCTAAAAACAGCTAAAATTTGAACCTGTCCAAGTCAGAAAGAGGTCAGTAGCCACCATTTTAACTCGGCCCCCAGCATGAGGGTAAGTGAAGTGGATTGAAAATCACAGTGACAGTAGGTACCGGCTTCTTGCCACCCAGATCGGATTGGAGCTCTAGCCTAAGCTCCAGGCCCAACTCTGGCAGCAAAGCAGCTGAGGCAACCTGAACCAGCCTCTCCGGCAAACTGCAGGCCATGCCACGGAAGCTGGTGCACATTCTACTCTTGCAGCACAAGCCGCCTAAGGAGATATTCTGTAGCTGGAGTTGGAAGCTCCATTTCCCAGAAACAGGGGAAGAGAGATGGATGGCCACAGATTTCAGCTACTGATTAGTAAATTCAGCTGCTCTTAAGTATAATCAGAAGAACAGCTAAAGTTTGAACCTATCCAAGTTGGAAAGAGGCTAGTAGCCGCCATTTTGACACCGCCCCAACAAAAGAGAAAGCTGGGCTAATTGAAAATCACAGTGACAGTAGGGGCTGGCTTCTTTCCACCCAGATCAGACTGCAGCCCTAGCCTAGGCTCCGGTCCCACCTTTGTCAGGGAGGAAGCTGGCGAGACCTGTACCAGCGTCTCTGGGTAACTGTAGGTACATTTGGCTGGCACAGATTGAATAGTCAGAAGTTTACCTGAGCAACTGTGGTCATTTTGGACCTGCATGGCATAGATTGCTGCCCACACCTGCAGCTCCATCCCCACCCCCAGGCAGAGGAGGAAGAGGTATGAATCTTTATCACTCTCCAGGCAACTACAGATGGTCTTGGGCTGCATGACTTGGATTATTACACATGGCTGTGGCTCTGTCCCGACAAAGGAGAAAGGTGGGAGAAGCTTCATGGGTCCCTGGGGTAACACGGGCAGCTTCAGCCTCCACAGATTACAGCACCAACTACATCCTCGGCTCCTACTACACAACTGGCAAGGGAGAAAGGGCAAGAGAGCCCTAAACTAAAGAGAGAAAATGCACACAGAATAAATACATCTAGTCAGCCAGATGCCAAGAATCCATACCAAGAAACAGGAAGATATGGTCCAGTTAAAGGAACAAGATAAGACTCCAGATGACATAAAGGAGTTGAGACAACTAATCACAGATGTTCAAACAAATCTCCTTAATAAATTCAATGTGATGGCTAAAGAGATTAAGGATATTAAGAAGACATTAGGTGAGCACAAAGAAGAATTTGAAAGCATACATAAAAATCTGCAAGTCTATGGGCATGAAAGGCACATTAAACAAAATTAAAAATACACTGGAGTCATATTAAAGCAGATTTGAGGAGGCAGAAGAAAGGATTAGTGAGCTTGAAGATATGGCCTCTGAAAGTGAACAAACAAAAGAACAGATGAAGAAAAGAATGGGAAAAGTTGAACAGGGTCTCAGGGAACTAAACAACAGCAAGAGACGTGCAAACATTATGTGTCATGGATGTCCCAGAAGGAGAAGAGAAGGAAAAAGAGGCAGAAGGAATATTTGATGAAATAATGGTAGGAAATTTCCCAACCCTATTGAAGAACATAGATATCCGTGTCCAAGAAGCACAATGTAATCTCATCCAAATAAATCCGAACAGACCAACTCTGAGACACATACTAATCAGAAGGTCAAATGCCAAAGACAAAGAGAGAATTCTGAGAGCAGCAAGAGAAAAGTAATGCATAACATATAAGGGATACCCAATAAGATTAAGTGCCAATTTCTCATCAGAAACCATGGAGGGAAGAAGACAGTGGTCTGATATATTTAAGACACTGCAAGAGAAAACTTCCAGCCAAGCATCTTATATCCAGCAAGACTGTCCTTCAAAAATGAGGGCGAGTTTAGAATTTTCACAGATAAATGGAAACTGAGAGAGTTTATAACAAAGTGACCGGCCTTGCAGGAAATACTAAGTGGTGTGCTACAGTCAGAAAATAAAAGACAGGAGAGAGAGGCTTGGAAAAGAGTCTAGAAATGAAGATTATATCAGTAAAAGTAACTTTAAAAGTTTCAAAAGTGAAGTGAAAATAAAATATGACAGATAAAACCCAAAGGTAAAAATGGGTGAAATAAGAACAGCCTTTACAGTAATAACATTGAATGTTAATGGATTAAACTCCCCAATCAAAAGACACAGACTGGCAGAATGAATAAGAAAATATGAGCCATCTACATGCTGTCTGCAAGAGACTTAACTTAGACCCAAGGAAACCAACAGATTGAAAGTGAAAGGCTGGAAAAAGGTATTCCATGCATGTAGTAACAAAACAAAACAAAGCCAGAGTAGCCACACTTATATCAGATGAAAAAGACTTTAAAAGGCACTAGTAATGCACAATCTAAGGGGAAAGTCAGGGAAAAAACTTCCATTTACAACTGCGACTAAAATAATCAAATATTTAGGAATAAATTTAACCACAGGTGTAAAGCACTTGTATTCAGAAAACTACATTGCACTGTTAAAAGAAACCAAAAAATACCTCAATAATTGGAAGAACATTCCATGCTCATGGATTGGAAGACTAAATATCATTAAGATGTCAATTCTAAGCAAATTGATATACAGATTCATGGAATCCCAATAAAAATTCTACCAGCTTTTTTTAAACAAATGGAAAACACAATTATCAAATTTATTTGGAAGGGTAAAGGGTCCCAAATAGCCAGAAAGATCTTAAAAAGGAAAAGTGAAGTTGGAGGACTCTCACTTCCAGACTTAAATCATATTATCTAGCTACAGTGGTAAAAACAGCATGGTATTGGCATAAAAATAGACAATAGACCAATGGAACCAAACTGATGGTTCAGAAACAGACCCTCACATCTATGGTCAAGTGATTTTTGACAACCTTGTCAAACCCACCCAGTTCAGGCAGAACAGTCCATTCAACAAATGGTACTGGGAGAACTGGTATCCAGAGCCAAAGGAAAGAAAGAGGACCCCCATCTCAAACCTTATACAAAAATTAACTCAAAATGGACCAAAGACATAAATATAAAAGCAAGAATCATAAAAGCTTCTAGAAGAAAATATAGGAAAACATCTTTAAGACCTGGTGGTAGGTGGTGGATTCTTAAAGGAGACAAGAGGAGGGCTGAGAAGGACTACTGATGCTTAGTGTATGTAGAAGTTTTAATTAACTTTACTGTAAAATTGTGGAAATGTATAGAGTTGATTGTAACTCATTATAGTGAGTAACAGCTGGTTTTTAAATGGGAATGTGCCTGGAAAGGGTAGTCTAGGGATGTAAATGTCAACTGAAAGATAGCTAGAGAATAGTCTAGGGACTGAATAACATGGTGAACCTAAAAATGGATGAGAATAGATGCAAGAGTGTCTGTGATGCAAGAGTGTCTGTGAGCTAGAGCAGATGTACATCACTATTAAGGGTGGTTGGAATGTGGAGAAGCATGGAAAAATACAACTGGTATGAGAATGGACTGCGATTAACAGCAATACTGTTGTTGAAGGGGTGTTGTATGGGAATTCTATACATGTACATGATTGTTTTTTAAGTTCACAACGTCTGTAATAAAAATATACTAAAGAAAAATAATAATAGGGTGGGTTGGGGGGGAAATACACCAAATGTAAGAAATGGACTATAGTTAGCAGTAAGATTTTGACAATATTCTCTCATAATTTGAAATAAATGTCTCACAACAAAGCAAGGTGTTGGTGGTGGGTTGAAGTATGGGACCACTGAATGATGTTATGCATGTCTGTTTTGTAAATTCACAACTTTTACTATACACCTGTTTATATATGTTCATGTATGAATGATATACTTCAAAAAAAATTTTTTAAGTTTTAAAAAAAAAAAAAAAAACCTATGGCTACAGCTAGGAAAATCCAAAGTGTTAATTTATAAAAAATTTTATAAATTTTTAAAAAACCAAAAATAGATGAACTAAGCCATTACCTCAAGAAACAAAAATTAAATAAAATAGAGACTGGAATGAAATAGAAAAGTTTAAATTCTACAAAATCAATAATATCAAAAGGCTAGCTTTTAAAGACCAAAATAAAATAGATAAACATGAAGAAAAAAGAGAAATATTAGAAATGAGTTAAGAGCTATAAACACAGATATTATAAAAACATATTCTCTCTATATTTCTCTATTACAAGAAAAACATATAGAGATATATACAACTCTGCAGTGATAAAATTGAAAAGTATATTCCCGGGGGATGGATGTGGCTCAACTGGTTGGGCGTCCGTCTCCCATATGGAGGGACCTGGGTTCGATCCCTGGGACCTCCCGGTAAAAAAAAAAAAAAAAAAAAAAGAAAAGTATATTTCCCAAAAAAGAATAATCTAGCAAAAGTGACTTTACAAGAGGCAGAAAAACTAAACAGATCAATAAGCATAAAAGAGCTCAGAAAAAGTTGATCAATGATTTAGCATTTTAAAAAAGAATACAGAGCTCTCCCTAGGCTGGCATTCCACCAGGAAAAGGTCATGTTCAGTTCAAGCACAAAGATTGTGAAGCCCAATGGTGAAAAGGCAGATGAATTCGAGCCTGGCATTTCTCAGGCTCTTTTTGAGCTGGAGATGAAGTCAGACCTAAAGGCTCAGTTAAGGGAGCTAAATATAACAGCAGCCAAAGAAACTGAAACTGGTGGTGGTTGGAAGGCTATTATAATCTTTGTTTCCGTTCCTCAACTTAAGTCTTTCCAGAAAATCCAAGTGTGGCTAGTACGTGAATTGGAGAAAAAAGTTCAATGGAAAGCATGTTGTCTTTATTGCTCAGAGGAGAATTCTGCTTAAGCCAACTCAAAAAGGTCATACAAAAAATAAGCAAAAGCGTCCCAGGAGTCATAATCTTGACAGCTGTGCACCATGCAATCCTTGAAGAGTTGGTCTTCCCAAGTGAAACTGTGAGCAAGAGAATCCATGTAAAACTGGATGGCAGCTGGCTTTTAAGTTCATTTGGACAAAGCACAACAGAACAATGTAGAAAACAAGGCTGAAAACATTTTCTGGTATGTATAAGAAGTTCACTGGTTGGGAAGCGGCTGTGGCTCAATCAGTAGGGCTCCCGTTTACCATATGGGAGGCCCCGGGTTCAGTTCCCGGGGCCTCCTGGTGAAGGCAAGCCCGCCTGCACGGCGTGGTTAGCTGACCCAGCGAGCACAAGCAGCAAGGGGGGGATAAATGAATAAATAAATAAAATCTAAAAAAAAAAAAAAAGAAGTTCACTGGCAAGGACGTTAACTTTGAATTTCCAGAGTTTCAGTTGTAAGCTGAAATGGCTAAAGTATCCGTATTAGTCAGCTAAAGGGGTGCTGATGCAAAATACCAATAATTGGTTGGTTTTTAAAAAAGGGTATTTATTTGGGGTAGAAGCTTACAGTTACCAGGCCATAAAGCATAAGTTTCTTCTTTCACCAAAGTCTTTTGCCACATGTTGGATCAAGACAGCTGCTCATGTTTGCCAGAGTTCAGGCTTCTTGGGTTCCTCTCTCCCTGGGGCTCAGTTTCTCTCTGGGCTCAGCAACTCTGTTTCCTCCACAAGGTCAGCTGTAGACTATGAGGCTCTCTAGCCTTTGCCTCTCTCCACAAGGCCAGGTGTGAACTGCCAGGTGAATGGCTTGTCTAGTCTCTTTTCCCGGGGCCTTCTCTCCTTCCTCACAACCAAGCTCCTCTGTATGCTTAATTCCCGGGGCTCCAGCTCAAGACTATGTATCAGAACTCCAACTCAGAAACTCCAACTCTGTCCTTTGCCATGTCTTTTATCTTTGAGACCCTACCTACCAAGGGGCGAGGCTCAACGCCCTACTGATGTGGCCCAATCAATGCCCTAATCATAATTTAATCATGCCCAGAGGAACAGACCCATTTACAAGCATAATCCAATATCTATTTTGGAATTCATAACTATATCAAACTGCCACAGTATCATTCTCTGCTAAAAAAAAAAAAAAAAAAAAAAAAAGATAACAGACACATAGGCTACTTCTGGAAATAGCCATAAGAAACCAGTAATAGCACATGACTGGGAGGAAAAGTATAAGACTGAAGGTCAGAAGTGAGAAGACAGCTTATTTACCACTGAATGCCCTTAATCATGTACGGTGAATACTTTCATCATGTTAATTTATTACTTTCTTTTAAAATTAAGGATAATAAGCAAAGGTCAATTTGTCAAAGCCTATAAAATTGTACAGCACTAACTGTAAACCACAATGTAAACTATAAACTTTGGTTGGTAGCAATGCTTCAATATTGGTTCATCAATCGTAACACACTAATGTAAGCTGTTAATAATAGGGGAAACTATTTGTGTGTGTGTGGTGGGGAGTTATATGGAAATTCTCTGTGCTTTCTGTGTCATTTTTCTGAAAATCTAAAACTTCTCTAAAAAGAAAAAAATATAAGCAAAGGTCAAAGAAAAACTTATGAAAGGGCTCTAAACCCTGATGATTTTTAAAGCTGAGTTCTATCTAATTAGATAATGTCTATTATTTAAATTATTCCAGGCCACAGAAAAGACTGATAGCTCCCAAATTCATATTACTAAAGTTAGCATAAATAAGAGTGTTGAATAATTAGCTACTTTCAACAGTAATTATGTATAATGTTAAATTCACATTCTATTAACCGGAAGGCTGAAGCACTAGATGCTTTATTAAGCAGTCTCCCAAACCATTTACCAAGAATCAACTAAATTTACATCATAAACTCAAGAATGGATATAATTAGAGAACAAATCTCTAAATATAGTTTAGTTCTGGATTTAATGTAAATATCACAGAAATTATCTGAATATAACTCAATTCTTAAACCAGAGTTCAGAAGTCTTTTTTAAATTTACTTTTACTCATTATTCATTTTTTTAAAAAAAAGCAACATAACTGCTCAACAATAGGGGATTAAAATATGGTATATTCAAATGAGGGGACACTATATAGCAGTTCAAGACAATGACCTAGATAAACAATGGTTCTCAAACTTTAGTGTGCATCAGAATCACTTGGAGGGCTTGCTAAAAACAGCCTGCTGGCTGGGCCCCATTCCCAGAGATTCTGATTCAGCAGTTCTAGGGTGGGGCCTAAGAATATGCATGCATTTCTAACAATTTCCAGGAGATGCTGAGCTGTCGGTCTAAAGGACCGCGCAACTAAATTTTCTATCCATTTATTCATCCACCCATCCACCCATCCTCTCTTATACTCACGAAAATATAAAAACTAGAATGGAAGAATAGACTTCTAACTCTTGACAGTGATTGTCCCTAGGGAAGAAGGAAAGAAAATGGAACTAGTGAAGTCAAAGGGGACTTCAACTTTATCTGTAACTTTTTAAAAGAGAATTTATGCAAATACTACTTGTGCAATTTTAAAAACCATATACACATAGAAAAGACAGGCAATACATCAAAATATTAGTAGGAGTATGAGTGATTGTTATATTCTTCATACTTCTGAAACATATCTTCTAAAAAAGATACTATAGTCAAAAGAAACAATGGACTGGAAAATATTTAAAACAAAAAATAAAGGACTACTGCTCCTAATCTACAAAAAGACTCACTAATTACTAAGACACTAGAAAACAACATAATAGAATAGGTAAAGGAAATAGACACACTATTCAAAAGAAAATATGCAATGGCTAAGAAACATAAAATGATCCTGAACCCAAGGAGAATAAAAATATAACTGAGCTACCATTTTGCCCCTCATCTGTCTGGCAAAAATAAAAAAGACTGAAAAATTTGTTACCTGCTGCAAACAATAGGACTTGTAATTTAAGAATAACTATTAACATTTTTAAATACAAATACTCTTTCTTGACAGAGAAGTATTCATTTTGGGATTCTACTCTATAGAACTAAGAGCAACAATTAACAAGATTATATGCTCAAAGATATTTATTTAAAGATTAATTGTAATGTCAAAGAAACTGGAATCAATCTGAATATCCATCCATTCAAAGTGAAATGACTGAATAAATGAGGTTCATTAGTGTAACAGATTATTATGAAATAATAAAAATGAATGTGTTAGATTTCTACTATTTTGAGGACAAGCTAAGATATACTCAGGTAAATAAAGCAAGATGCAGAATAAGGTGTATAAAAATATAACAATATAAAATATAACACCACTCTATGTATGTATTATATTCTCATCTGAATGTTTATAAAAGCAAGCAGATATAAAAGGAAGGATACATACCAGCCACTAAAATTGGTTATCTCAGAGGGTTATGTGACTAGAAAAGGGTAAGAATACATGGGGGGAAAAAAAAAAACTTTTAAAATCCAGAAAGATTTAAATATCGAAATATTTTAACCTAGAAAAGTAGTAGAGGGACTTCCGGGAAGATTGCAGACTAGTAAAACACGGGAATCTCTTCTCCAGAAAAATAGCTAGAGGACAGGCTGAAACAGCCCCGAAAAAGATCTTCTAGGGTTTAAGACAGCAGGTGAAGGCTGCACACCACCCAGAGGAGAGAGGGACAAAAGAGGGAAATCGCGATGACAGAACTGTAAGTTGGAACCAGCAGCGGCTATTGCTGACGGCACCCTCCCCCACATTAAAGACTCTTTAGAATTCTTGGGCCCCTGGGCCTGCGACTACAGACAAAGGGGGCTCCAGGGATCTACCACCCCAGGAAAGGGGAGAGAGAGGAACACAGCCAGAGGATGACTCAGGTTTTGACCCACAATTTGGGCTGTGGTGCCCCATGGGCCCTTCCAGGCCAGGTAGGACTTCACGGTGGTTTGCCCTGGGAGCAAGCAGAGGACTGGAGAAATCTGACCCTAACAATCTCTCTCTCTTCTACCCTAGACTAATTGTTGAGGACTCCACAGGAGAGGGGAGAGAGAGCCTGGGGCTGACTCCGCTTTTGACTCTTAGATTTGGTCGGCTGTGTCCTGAGAGCCCTTCCAGGCCAGGTGGGGCTGCGCCATTGTTTGCCTTGGAGCCTGCAAGGGAATAAAGATATACAAACCTCCCAATCTCCTCTGCTACTAACAGGGACTGATTGTTGAGGAATCAGAGGGGAGTGGAAATATTTCCTAGCTGGGAAAAGGGAGGGGGCTGCCAGAAAACTGTCTCAGAAAATTTGAATTACAAAGCTCTTACCCTCCAGACAGGAGGCTCTATCACATTGATCTTGTCTGTGTTGCAACAAATACACTCGGACCAGGCATTGAATTGAGAGCTGCCAAAGAGTGCCATCTCTTGGCAGACCAAGGAAGTGCACATAAGAAAATTTAAAATAATTAGGAGAACACTAATGAAAGATGTTTTTATGGGATGTTATGGGAGGTGTGGGAGGTGGGGAACATGGGAATCCTTGTAATTTTTGTGTAACATTTATGTAATCTAAGCATCTTTTAAATATATAGAGAGAGAAAGAGTGAGAGAGAGAGAGAGAGATAGAGAGAGAGAGAGAGAGCGCGTGCGCGCATGTGAACAGGAAAAAAAATTTTTTTTTTTTTAATAAAAATAAATAATAAAAAAAAAATAAGTAGGAGAGGCTTTTCCTGGCCTCTATAGCCTCCCTACCCAAGGCCCTAGGAAACGACTCTACAACCAATTACTGGGTCCAGTGCCCAGTTTTGAGCAACCAGCAGAACAATCCTAACAATCAAGGTTGAGCCAAAAATCAAAGAGCGGTGGTAACTCACAGCCTCCTGCCACTAAAACCCCATAAAAGAGAAAGAGATAGAGCATCTAAGTAAAATACAACCTAACCAGATGCCTAAACACCAGCAAAAAATTATGAGCCATACTAAGAAAATAGAAGACATGGCCCAAGAAAAGGAATACATCAAAGTCCCAGAAGAGATGCAGAATTTTAGAGAACTAATCAGTGAGATGAGCACAAATTTCCAAAATCAAATTAATGAGATGAAAGACAATATAGTTAAAGAGATAAATGACATCAAGAAGACATTGAGCGAATGCAAAGAAGAATTTGAAATCCTGAACAGAAAAGTAACAGAGCTCATGGTAATGAAAGACACAATAGGTGAAGTCAAAAACACATTTGAGACTTCCGGGAAGATGGTGGACTAGTAAGACACGGGAATTTCTTCTCCAGAAAAATAGCTAGAGGACAAGCTGAAACAGCCCCGAAAAAGATCTTCTAGGGTTTAGGTCAGCAGGTGAAGGCTGCACACCACCCAGAGGAGAGAGGGACAGAAGAGGGAAATCGCGACTACAGCACTGTGAGTTGCAAGTAGCAGCTTCTGCTGCTGCCGGCACCCTCCCCCACACTCTTCAGAATTCTCGGGCCCCTGGGCCTGTGACCTCAGACAAACGGGGCTTCAGGGATCTGCCACTCCCAGAAAGGGGAGAGAGAGGGACACAGCCTTAGGCTGACTCAGGTTCGGACCTGAAATTTGGGGTGCAGAGCCCCACGGACCCTTCCACACTGCGGTTTGCCCTGGGAGCCTAGAAAGGACTGGAGAAATCCGACCCTCGCAACCTCCCTCTCCTCTAGCCTGGACGAATTGTTGAGGACACCACAGGAGAGGGGAGAGAGAGCCTGGGGCTGACCCTGCTTTGGACTCCCAGGTTTGGTCTGCCCTGTCCCAAGAGCCCTTCCAGGCTGGGTGGGGCTGCGCCATTGTTTGCCTTGGAGCCTGCAAGAGGCTAAAGATATACAAACCTCCCAATCTCATCCTCTACTAACAGGGACTGACTGTTGAGGATTCAGAAGGGAGTGGAAATATTTCCTAGCTGGGAAAAGGGGGGCACTACGAGAGAAGTCTGGAGAACTGTCTCAGAAAGTTTGAATCACAGGGCTCCTAGCACCCAGACAGGAAGCTCTATCACATTGATCTGGTCTGTGTCACAACAAATACGCTCTGACCAGGCATTGAATTGAGAGCAGCCAACAAGCGCCATCTCCTGGCAGACCAAGGAAGTACACATAAGAAAATTAATAAGTAAGAGAGTCTTTTCCTGGCCTCTATAGCCTCCCTGCCCAAGGCCTTAAGAAACGACTCTACAACCAATTACTGGGACCAGTGCCCAGTTTTGAGCAACCAGCAGAACAATCCTAACAATCAAGGTTGAGCCAAAAATCAAAGAGCGGTGGTAACTCACAGCCTCCTCCCACTAAAACCCCATAAAAGAGAAAGAGATAGAGCATCTAAGTAAAATACAAACTAACCAGATGCCTAAGCACCAAAAAATTATGGGCCATACTAAGAAAATAGAAGACATGGCCCAAGAAAAGGAATACAGCAAAGTCCCAGAAGAGACGCAGAATTTGAGAGAACTAATCAGTGAGATGAGCACACATTTCCAAAATCAAATTAATGAGATGAAAGAGAATATAGTTAAAGAGATAAATGACATCAAGAAGTCATTGCGCGAACATAAAGAAGAATTTGAAATCGTGAACAGAAAAGTAACGGGGTTCATGGGAATGAAAGAGACAATAGGTGAAGTTAAAAATACATTTGAAGCATACAACAGCAGACTCAAAATGATAGAAGAAAGAATAAGTGATACTGAAGACAGAGCAGCTAAAATTGAAGAGAGAAAAGAACAGAGAGAGAAAAGAATGGAAAAAATTGAGCAGGGGCTCAGAGAGTTGAAGACAACACAAAACGCAAAAACATACGTGTCATTGGAGTTCCAGAAGGAGAAGAGAAAGGAAAAGGGGCAGAAAGAGTATTTGAGGAAATAATAGCTGAAAATTTCCCAACTCTCACGGAAGAAATGAACTTTCATGTCCAAGAAGCACACCGTACCCCAACAAGAATAAATCCAAATAGACCTATGCCAAGACACATATTATTCAGAATGTCAAATGTAAAAGATAAAGAGAAAATGCTCAGAGCAGCAAGAGAGAAGCAAACGATCACGTACAAAGGACGTCCAGTAAGACTTTGTGCAGATTTCTCTTCAGAAACCATGGAGGCGAGAAGACAGTGGTATGATACAATTAGGAAACTGAAAGAGAAAAACTGCCAGCCGAGAATTCTTTATCCAGCAAAACTGTCCTTCAAATATGAAGGTGAACATCAAGTATTCACAAACAAACAGAAACTAAGAGAGTTTGCAAAAAAGAATCCACCTTTGCAGGAAATATTAAAGGAAGCATTAGAACCTGAAAGAAAAAGACAGGAGAGAGAGGCTTGGAAGAGAGTATAGAAGAAAGAAAAGCAGAAAGGATAACCAAAAGAGCAAAAAGAAAGACGAAAATCGGACGACATATGAAAACCAAAGAATAAAATGGAGGAAATAATAGTGCATTTTCAATAATATCATTGAATGTGAATGGATTAAATTCCCCAATCAAAAGATACAGGCTGACAGAATGGATAAAAAAACATGAGCCATCCATATGCTGCTTACAAGAAACTCACCTCAGACACAAGTATACAAGCCGGCTGAAAGTAAAAGGTTGGAAAAAGATACTCCATGCGAATAGTAAACAGAAAAGAGCAGGGGTAGCTATACTAATATCAGACAAAACAGACTTCAAATGCAAAAAAGTGATGAGATGCGGAAGGCCGTTATATATTAATAAAAGGGACGATCCTCCAGGAAGACATAACAGTCATAAATATCTATGCACCTAACCAGGGTGCCCCAAAATATATGAGACAAACTCTGGCAAAACTGAAGGGAGAAATAGACATTTCTACAATAATAGTCGGGGACTTCAACACCCCTCTCACCATCATTAGATAGAACTAGACAGAAGATCAACAAGGAAACAGAGAACTTGAACAATATGATAAACAAGTTAGACCTAATAGACATATACAGAACACTGCATCCAAACTCAGCGGATTATACATTCTTCTCAAGTGCCCATGGATCTTTCTCCAGGATAGACCACATGTTAGGTCACAATACAGCTCTCAATAAATATAAAAAGATTGAAATTATACAAAGCACCTTCTCAGATCATAATGGAATGAAACTAGAAATCAATAACAGACAGGAAAAAAGGAAATTTGCAAATGTGTGGAGACTGAACAACACACTCCTAAATATTCAGTGGGTCAAAGAAGAAATTGCAAGTGAAATCAGTAAATATATTGAGACAAATGAAAATGAGAACACAACATACCAAAACTTATGGGATACAGCAAAGGCAGTCTTGAGAGGGAAATATAGCCCTAAATGCCTATATTAAGAAACAAGAAAGAGCTAAACTCAAAGATTTAACTGAACAACTTGAGAAACTAGAGAAAGAACAGCAAACCAATCCCAAAGCAAAAAGAAGGAAAGAAATAATAAAGATTAGAGCAGAAATAAATGAAAATGAGAACAAAAAAGCAATAGAGAAAATCAACAAAACCAAAAGCTGGTTCTTTGAGAAGATCAATAAGATTGACAAACCCCTCGCTAGACTAACAAAGAAAAAAAGACAGAAGATGCAAATAAATACAATCAGAAATGAAAGGGGGGAAATTACAAATGACCTCACAGAAATAAAAAGAATCATAAGAGGATATTATGAGAAACTATATGCCAACAAACTAGACAACCTGGATGAAATGGACAAATTTCTAGAAACTCATAACCAACCTACACTGACACAACAAGAAATACAAGAACTTAACAAACCAATCACAATTAAGGAGATTGAATCCGTCATCAAAAATCTCCCAGCAAAGAAAAGTCCAGGACCAGATGGCTTCACAGGCGAGTTCTACCAAGCATTTCTAAAAGAATTAACACCAATCCTGTTTAAACTCTTCCAAAAAATTGAAGAGGAGGGAAAATTACCCAACACATTTTATGAAGCCAACATCACCCTAATACCAAAGCCAGATAAAGATTCCACAAGAAAAGGAAATTACAGACCAATCTCTCTCATGAACATAGATGCAAAAATTCTCAACAAAATACTTGCAAATCGAATCCAACAGCATATCAAAAGACTTATACATCACGACCAAGTGGGATTTATTCCTGGTATGCAAGGCTGGGTCAACATAAGAAAATCAATGTAATACACCACATTAACAAATTGAAGGAAAAAAACCACATGATCATCTCAATAGATGCAGAAAAGGCATTCGACAAAATCCAACATCCTTTTTTTGATAAAAAATACTTCAAAAGATAGGAATAAAAGGAAAATTCCTCAATATGATAAAAGGCATATATGAAAAACCCACAGCCAACATCATACTCAATGGGGAAAGGTTGAAAGCTTTCCCTCTAAGATCGGGAACAAGACAGGATGTTCACTGTTACCATTGTTATTCAACATTGTACTAGAAGTTCTAGCTAGGGCAATTAGACAAGACAAAAAAATTAAAGGCGTCCAAATAGGAAAAGAGGAAGTAAAACTCTCACTGTTTGCGGATGACATGATCCTGTATTTAGAAAATCCTGAAGTATCCACAACAAAGCTACTTGAACTAATAAAAGAGTTCAGCAAAGTGGCAGGATACAAGATCAACACACAAAAATCAGTAATGTTTTTGTACACTAGTACTGAACAACCTGAGGAGGAAATCAGGAGGAAATTTCCATTTTCAATAGTAACAAAAAGACACAAATATCTAGGAGTTTAATTTAACCAAAGACGTACAGGACCTATATGCAAAAAACTACAAAACAATGCTAAAAGAAATTTTAAAAGACCTAAACAAGTGGAAAGACATTCCGTGTTCATGGGTTGGAAGAATAAATATCGTGAAGATGTCAATCTTGCCCAAACTGATTTATAGATTCAATGCAATACCAATCAAAATCCCAACAGCTTACTTTACAGAATTAGAGAAGGCAATTACCGAATTCATCTGGAAGGGTAAGTGCACCCGAATAGCCAAAAGCATTTTAAAAAAGAAGAGCAACGTGGGAGGAATTTCACTGCCTGACCTTGAAACATATTACAAAGCTACAGTGGTCAAACAGCATGGTACCGGCATAAAGATAGACACATCGATCAGTGGAATAGAATTGAGAATCCAGAAATATACCCTCACCTATACAGCAAACTGGTTTTTGACAAACCTACCAAGCTCACGTTAATGGAAAAAACAGTATCTTCAACGTATGGTGTTGGGAGAACTGGATATCTATAACGAAAAGAATGAAAGAGGACCCTTATCTCACCCCCTATACAAGAATCAACTAAAAATGGATCAAAGATCTAAATTTAAAAGCCAGGACCATAGAACTACTAGAAGAAAATGTAGGGAAACATCTTCAAGACCCTGTAGTAGGTGGTGGTTTCTTGGACCTTACACCCAAAGCACGTGCAACAAAAGAAAAAATAGATAAATGGGACCTCCTCAAAATGAAACACTTTTGCACCTCACAGGACTTTGTCAGAAGGGTGAAAAGGCAGCCGACTCAATAGGAAAATATATTTGGAAATCACATATCTCATAAGGGTTTAGTATTCAGGATATATAAAGAGATGTTACAACTCAACAATAAAAAGACAAATGACCCAATTAAAAAATGGGCAAAAGACCTGAATGGATATTTCTCCGAAGAAATACATATGGCAAAAAAACACATGAAGAAATGCTCAACATCACTCATGATTAGGGAAATGCAAATCAAAACTACAATGAGATATCATTTCACACCTATCAGAATGGCCACTATTAAAAAGACAGAGAACTACAAGTGTTGGAGAGGATGTGGAGAGATAGGAACACTTCTTCACTGTTGGTGGGAATGCAGGATGGTACAACCACTATGGAGGACTGTTTGGCAGATCCTAAAGAAGTTGAATTTAGACTTGCCACGTGACCCTGCAATACCACTACTGGGTATATACCCAGAAGAACTGAAAGCAGTGACACGAACAGACATCTGCACACCGATGTTCATAGTAACATTATTCACCATTGCCAAAAGGTGGAAACAACCCAGGTATCCATCAACAGATGAATGGATAAACAAACTGTCGTCTAGTCACATGATGGAATATTATGCAGCTGTAAGAAGAAATGAAATAGTAAAGCATATGGCAACATGGATGAACCTGGAGGACATTATGTTGAGTGAAGCAAGCCAGACACAAAAGGACAAACACTGTATGAATGCGTTACTATGAACCAAATATATTGTGTAACATGTTGCTTGATTCAAATAAAAATTTATATGTATCCATTACATTTAATTGAGAAATGTATGTATTTATTTATCTGTGTTTACTTTTTAGTTTTTAATTGTTTATATTTTCAATTATTAAATGTAAAAAATAAAGAAAAAAAAAGAAAAAATAAATAAAGAAATATGAAAAAAAAAGTAGTAGAGAAAATAATAAAAGCATATTTCAAAAATCTTGGGGGTGGGGAGAGGATGTAGCTGAAGTGGTTGAGCACCTGCTTCCCATGTATGAAGTCTGTGGTTTTATCCCCAGGACCTCTAAAAGCAAAACAAACAAACAAAAACAAACAAAAAAACCCAACTCTCTCTGGGGAGCAGATGTAGCTCAGTGGTTGAGTGCCTGCTTCCCATGAGAGGTCCTTGGTTCAATCCCCAGTATCTCCTAAAATAAATAAATAAATCTTGGGGACTGCCAAGCACAAAAGTCACACATTGTATGATTTCACTTATATGAAATGTCTAGAATAGGCAAATCCATAGAAACCAAAAGTCGATTAGTGATTGCCAGGGACTGGGGGGCGGAGGGTGGGGCGGGAAAAGGTATGAGGTTTCTCTGGGGGATGATAGAAATGTTCTGGAGCATATAGATCAGGGGTTCTTAACCTTTTTTGTCCCACGAGCCCCTCTGCCAGTCAGGGGAAAACCACAGACCCCTCACTAAGTCCAAACTGTACTGTATATTATTTAATAAATATATCACACCCACACCAACACGTCCCCATAAGAATAATGTTTTAGCTCATGGGCCCCTGTTTAAGAACCCCTATTACAGATACTGGTGATGGCTTAACAACTTTGTGAAAATATGTAAAAACGATTGAAAAGTATGGACTTTATGGTATGTGAGTTATGTCTCAAGAGATAAATAAAATCCTGGGAAGGAAAAATCTGACTAAAAAAGGTAGAAGCCAAAAAGTACAAGACTATATACAAATTTTAAACATCTAAATAACAAAAACTACCTACAAAGTTTAAAAATAGAAACCAGTAAAAAGTGTACACACATTCACCCTACAAATCAATAAAACGTAAACAATTCAATGGAAAAATGAACAAGTCACATAAGAAATACAAACGGCCAATAAACATTTGAAAAGATATAGTTGTGATTATTAAAATATAAATTCACTTATAGGTACTACCGAATTTATAGTAGCTTTCTACCTATTTCCATTTTCCTAATAAACAGAAACTAAAACGACTACTATTTTAAAGGGCTCCTAAAATAAATTAACATGAAAAAAGGTACCTTCAAATGTAAAAGTTGAGACACAGACCTACGTGAAGTACCACAGAATCAAACTCTCAAGGATTACCTAATTCGTTTATTTACCCATCAATGCATATTCTCCATCCAATAATTCCACAAAATATTGAAAGATCAACTGATTTTGAACATCTCCAACCCCAGGAAAGTTATTCAGGAGCCAATTTCATGTTTAGTCAACTAACAATATTTCTCCCAAAGTGGAAAAAAGAAAACAGTATTTGCAAAATGAACTGCACGCTGAAATTCAAAGAAAAGATTAATATCCAGCTCTTATTTTTTTTTTACTTTGTTATAAAATACGTAGAGTTACTAGACAATTTCAGTAGCACCAAATGGACATAAAATAATACCCTATACAAATGATGACATCTAGTAGGGCAAACTTTGCAAGGCAACCCTTGCAGTGATTATTAGAGAAACTGGTTAAACACTAACAGAAGTACCATTTAGTTTTCTCTTGTAAAATAATGAATCTAAGGGATTGTTTCAAATCTTTAATCAATGGGTGTTATTCTTCCTCCAAGTAGGTCTCTGCTAAGGCCAGCAAACCAAGAGATCTAAAATGATTATAATTAGAAATGGAATATTGTGCTTAAAGAATTAAAGAATGCTAGGCCTAAAATAATACTCTCCTTAAGTAAAATAAATTGCTTCACATCTGTATCTGATTACAGAAATATACTTTTTTTTTAGGCACTTAATACACATCATATTATTTAATCTTCACAACAAACCTCTGAGGTTGGTACTAGTATTAAGTTCACTTTACAAATGAGGAAGCTGAAGGTTAGAATATAATATGTATTATATAATGCTCAAGGTTATCAGTCAGTAAGTGGCACAACTGGGATGGCAAATCAAGCTCCTTTTTTTTTTTCTCACTTCTCTTTTTTTTTTTTTTAATTCAATACTACAAAATTTTTAATATTAGATGCTCCCCGCCCCCCAAAAAAAAAACTATTATACTAAGGAGACCAGAACAAAGAGTACTACATATTGTATGATTTCATTTATATAAAATGTAAATATAAATCAATTTATAAAGATGAAATTAGATTACTGGTTTTGTAGGGCTAGGGAAGGAATGCTAAGGGGAGTCTTCCATTAGCATTGGAGTAATGAAATTGTTCTAAAATTTTTGAGATGATGAATGTACAACGTTGTGATTTTACTAAAAGCCATAGAATATACACTTTGGATAGATCATATGGGATGTGACTATATCTCAATAAAACTGCTTAATAAACAAATAAATGATTATGCAAGAATAGCTAGAAATAGCAGCTATCTATATACAGAAAGGGAAACAGAGAGATTGAAAGGTGAGGAATTTTGTTTGCCTCTTTTTTGTTTATTATTATTACTATTGAAATAATGAAAATGCTCTAATAATGATTGAAGTGATGAACACACAACTATGTGATTACACCAAATACCATGGATTGTATACTTTGGACGAATTGTATGTTTTATTAATATGATTAAGGAAATAATTTTGCTCTCCTCACCTTATTTATGTTGTTTTCATCAACCACATCCTTGGATATATCCTGAATTATTTCTGGACATAAGATAAGAAGAATGATTTGTAGTGGCCAAACTGCTGCTTTACGTTTGGTGCTTTCAGCAAAACCATCCACCAAGTCAAACAGTTTTTCTGCACACTCTATGTGAAAAATACATATATTAAGTGAGCATATTAGATGAGAAGACAATCCCTGACATTAAATTAAAAGCTGGCATTACCCAAAACCCAAAGTCCACATTATTAAAAGATAAACTTGGAAGTTTAAACAACTACACGAATTCATTCAGATAAGTAGACAAGCAATTTTCTACATATTAGAAGAGCTTCCCTGATCCATCCTGGCAAAGTCCACATTTGAGAATGGCCAATCTTGTGTTTAATCCCAATGAGCAGAGCATTACACAAAGTACAAACTACCTAAGCAACACAGAAGGGACAGATTCCCAAAAGTAATTACCAAAGCTCCCAGGAGTCTGTAATCTCTGCCTGGCAGTGGTATCTCAAGAATTCTTACATCATTAGTAAAAATATTACTGCTTTATACACATCTTCCTAAATATAAAATAATGCCTCAGAGCATTTAAAAAATTGCTTCTCTATAAGAAGGCATCAAATATTCCAAACACAACTCTAACTAAAGATTAGAGCACCACTTCCAACTTCTTCATCTATTTGCTCAAAGGAAACATGTTAGGGGTAATTTAGAAATATGAGAGAAAAATAATGCTCCCTTTTTTATATTAATTGACAACTGAAGAGGTAAAATCTCCTTAATAACAAAAATCTTGGAAAATGATAGGTTTCTTCACATAAGTAAGAGTTTAAAATACACAAGTCACAATTCAATCTTATCCTTACCAGCCATATCTGTCTGTGCAATCTGGTACAGCTTTGTAAATTCATCTGGATAATTTTCTACCCAGTTCCAAAATGCCTACAAATAACAAAACAGGGCTTTATCTGAAAGCAGTGATCTTCTCCCAATATAGTAAATAAAATACCATAAGGCTCCAATTATATCCCAAACTTCTTAAGTTTTTTCACAAGAATATTTTTATGTATTTTTCCTAAAAACTAATGTAAAATTATCACTCAAGTCATGACTTTTTGTTTCAAATACTAAGACAACAAAATTATAACCAAACATTAACAAAATTTTAATACCAAAGATTGTAACTTACCTTTTCCAGGCTATTTATAACTGCTAACTGTGCAACCTTTTTTAGGGCTTTAAATTTAAATGCTGTTTCTGGAAGGAAAAAAAAACATTATTTTAAAATTAACCCAAGATTAATTACTTAACACAAATACAGTTCAGAGCCACTAGCAAAAATAACTTTCCTTTTATATATAAACTTTTATTCCAATGTTATTTGTAATCAATGTAATGGTAACAAAAACCATGAAACTCACTAGAGTTATGCCTGCTAAAGACAGATTTAAAAAAAAAAAAAAGACATAAAAATAAAATATGTCTTGAACTCCAAACAAAGGCTATGGTAAAGTTTTCCCCTTTGATTTTAATAATAACTTGCTTTTTTAGTATAATAAAATACATGATCATTGTAGAAATAAAAAAATACCCAACAGTTTAAGGAAAATTTAAAACATCATCCATGATTCTACCATTCAGAGACAATCACAGTTAAGTTTGGTGAATTGTCTTTCATCTCTTTTCCTAAGCATATATTTAATCATATAGGTTATACCAAACTTGTTCTTTTCACTTCACGTAGTATCTCAAATTTTTTCCATATCATTTAAAATTCTTCATACATATATTTGATGGCTGTATATACAAACTACTACCTGAATAATTATAACATGCCAGGCATTTTCAAGACAATATATTTAATTCCTTCAACAACTCTGAACATTGTTATAGATGAACATTGTTATAGATGACCAAACTGCATGGCTGAGGTAACAGATCTAATAAATGGTTGAAATGGGCTTCACAGCCACAGTTTTCAGTATGCTTTGATGTTTCTCATAACATTTAAGTCACTGTATGGTTGTACTACTGGTTATTTAAACATTTTCCAACTGTACATTTATTTCCAATATAGCAGTATTATAAATAACATTAATAAATACTTTTACATCCAAATCTTTTCCTACATTAATGATTATTTCTTTAAGATAAGTAAATATCTAGAAGTAGAATAGTTAAGGCCTTTAATAAACTTTGCCAAACTGTTTCTCAGAAGGATTGGGCTAAATATTACCCCCATTTAGCAGCATATGAAATTGCCTTAATCACCAAATCCTTTCAGCATTAAGCCTGTTCACTTCTTCATTTTGCTAATATGATGGTTCAAAATAGTAGACTGCATTTTTAACAAGACTAAACATTTCTCCATATAAATACATTGGATATTTTCACTTCCTCTGCTATAAATTTATTGTCCATGTCATAAAGAGGTTTATGTCTAGAAAAGATGACCCTTCTATAAAACTGTTTTATTGGTAACAGTCACTTGGCAGAGAAGTTCCCTCTATGGACTTTTAAAGAAGGGATACAGGTATTTATTATATTTATATAAATATCTAAGATAGAAATGAGTCCATGAGTAGTAAAAGTAATTGTCTAAATCTTTTAAATGTGAAGTTCTTTTTCTATACTTGCAAAACTTGCTCTCCAAATCAGTTTTAAAATGTACCTCTCCCACTTCCTTTGCTCTGGCAGTCTTCGGATTTCCAAATAATGGCATCACACTTTGCAGTGCTCTTTAGCATTTTTGCCTACCCACATTCATTAACTTTACCTTTATAACATCTTAAACGTGTTATACATAGTAATCTGTTCTCAATTCCAATGTATGTATCTTTTATTCCTCCAGTTCTACAAGTTTCTGGCTGGACATCTTTCCAATACCTCAAACTCAGTATATTTAAGACTGAATTTGTTTACTGGCCACTCCTTTCTTTGCCATCAGCCTCCTCCCCTTTCTTGCTTTAACCAACTCACTCTGTAATATTTTGTGACACTTTAGCTTCATATCTAAATTAATCAACACATGCTATGAATTCTATTCCAAAGCCATGTGTTCTACTTCCTAATTACCTATGAAATTGGTACTCTCATTCCATTCTGATCTCCACTACCCTCATTATTTCTCACTTACGTTACTACAAAACCAAGTCTCAGATGCCTCTACCTTGCCATCCCACAAATTTCAAGCAAAATGGTTTATCTAAAATAAAATACTGGTCAAGACACTTCCCATCTTAAAGCCTTTCCATTGCTTCCCATGGCCACTAAAACTCTTTTAACACATAAGCACAATAGTGCAGCATTAAGTGTTACGGCTCTAGAGTCTGGCTACTCTTTACTCTGCCACTCACTAACTGCGAACCTAACCCTCAGTTTCTTCTTCTGTAAGGGATGATAATACTAGGATTTACTTCACAGAATTGCTGTTAGGATTATTGAAATAAGGCATGTAAGATGCATAGCATAAGGTCTGGCAAAAACTGAAAATACAACAAAATGCTATGCTTTCATTAATATGATTGGACCTAAAAGCATTAATTCTAAATGAGGGTAAGATAGATGAAACATAGCCTTAAGTTATTTATATATATACATAAGTCTTTTCATATTGCTGGTGAAATAGTTATTGAGTTTAAAGTACATCCTGGTAAAACTAAATAAGATATTTTGAAAATTACATTGCAGAACTGTTGAGTTTTTCAAAGCTAATATAACCAAATACCTTTCTTTTAAATCAGACATCTAAAACATTATTATTTGACAATTCCTTAATTAAGATACAAAGTAAAATAAAAATAAGTGTGACTTGTAAGGTTTCATTTTCATATTAGCCAGGATCCAATATCACATAAAACTCATTAATGTTTGATTTATATTAACACTTTACTGCTTACCACAGCAATTGTCTCAATTCCTTCTGAGAGTTTAATATATATAGTTGTATAAAGCACTTTCTAAAACTATAAAATCACTTCGTTGTGTTGTTTTTTTTTTTTTTTTTTTTTGAGGTACCTGGGCTGGGGATTGAACCCGGGACCTCATATGTGGGAAGCTGGCGCTCAACCACTGAGCCACAACAGCTCCCGTGAGTTGGTTTCTTCGTTTGTTTGCTTGTGGTTTGTTTTTTTGTTTTTAGGAGGAATTAGGGACTGAATCAGGGATCTTCCATGTGGAAAACAGGCGCTCAACTGCTTGAGCCACATCTGCTCCCTTAAAATCACTTATTAAGCCTGGTAATATCCCCATGTGGAACTACTATTGACATGTTCTATGGGAAGCAAAACCAGGCACTGAACGGTTAAAAGACTATGCAATACTGTACTGTTAATAACAATCCGTAACAGCAATAGAAATGTCAGAAATGAGATTCCCTAACTCAAATCCTCCTCTTGCCATAAAACCACAATATCCTGGTTCTGTTTTGCCATGAAACTTTGATATCCTGCTAAAGTCTATCTTCAAGTGCTACAATAGCTAAATAGATAACTTCTAGAAATCTACAGCCATCACTAAGAGATAGAAATCTAGAAAAATTAAATAACTACACCTTTACATTCTCTTTATTAAAAACAAAAATCATAGTTTAACAAAACTTTCCAATGTCTAGATTTAAGATACTTAATCTCTCTTATTACATTGTCTTTGAGGTTCAAAAAATATTGAACCAGGACCAAAAGTATGATCAGTCATTTCATAAAATCCATTTTGATGTTCTAGCTCAACACAATTAATATAGTTAGTACATTCATAATACTAGTTTTTGACTCAGTGATTAAGTTCAGATTTATCATACATTTAAACTTACCCTTCAGGAGTCGTTTTAATTTTGCACAATCCACATTGATATACTGTAACAATTCTATATCATGTACATCAACATTATCTTCTGAACAAACAGTTAATTCCTGTAATCTGAAAAGTAAAAACCAAAAATAATCCATCAATTTAAAATTTAGGATACTCCAAAATTGCAAATTCAATATATTCTTTTCACCCCATGATGACAGTTTATCACAGTAAATACATATATAAATGGGAAGCGGCTGTGGCTCAATCAGTAGGGCTCCCGTTTGCCATCTGGGAGGCCCCGGGTTCGGTTCCCGGGGCCTCCCTGGTGGGGGCGGGCCCGCCCGCGCGGCGTGGTTGGCTGACCCAGCGAGCACAGGCAGCAAGGGGGGGATAAATGAATAAATAAATAAAATCTTAAAAAAAAAAAAAAAAAAAAACATATATAAAAATAAAAAGGGGTATACACATTTCTTACAAAAATCTAAATGAACATAATTTAAGGGATATAATAAAAGGAACAATGATAATCTGGTAAACCTAGTATCCCAGTCTCCCAGACTGATATGTCTAAATAACATTTCCCACTAAAACGGGCCATGGTTCCTTGGGAAATTAGTTCAATCCAGAAATAGGGCAGGAGATATACAAAATTACCTTAACTATCTTGAGCTTGAACACAAAACTAGCAATTACAGGAGTCACATCAAAATTCCAGTCAATCTCACAAAAATCCCACTTAAGGTCTCCCACTATCAAAAGATGTAATAATTTGAACATCAAAAACTTATGTCTACCCATTCCGTGTTCATGGATTAGAAGACTAAATATTGTTAAATGTCAATTCTACCCAAACTGATTTACAGATTCAATGCAATCCCTAAAGCCTTTCTGGCAGAAATCGAAAAAACAAAAATCAAATTTATTTGGAAAGGTAAGGGGCCCCGGAGGGCAAAATTTCTTTAAAAAGAAGAAAGAAGTTGGAAGACTCTCACTTCCTGACTTTAAAGCACATTACTTAGCTATAGTGGTAAAAACAGCATGGTACTGGCTTAAGGACAGACAGATTGACCACTGGAACCAAATTGAGAACTCAGAAATTGACCCTCACATCTACAGTCAAGCGATTTTTGACAAGGCTGTTAAGCCCACCCAGCTGGGCCAGAACAGTCTATTCAACAAATGGTGCTGGAAGACCTGGACAGCCATATCCAAAAGAAAAAAAGAAGACTGCTATCTCACACCTTATACAAAAATTAACTCAAAATGGATCAAGGACTTAAATATAAAAACAACCATAAAACTCCTAGAAGAAAATGTAGGAAAACATCTTCAAGATCTCGTGGTAGATGGTAATTTCTTAAACCTTACACCAAACTTTCAACATCACTAGCAATCAAGGAAATGCAAATCAAAACTACAATGAGATACCATTTCATACCTATTAGACTGGCTGCTATTAAAAAGCTGGAAAACTTAAATCTTAAGAGAGGATGTGGAGAGACAGGCACGCTTATTTACTCTTGGTGGGAATGTAGAATAATACAGCCACTGTGGAGAAATGTTTGGCAGTTCCTAAGGAAGTTGAATATGGAGTTGCCATGGGACCCGCCAATACCCAGAAGAACTGACTGCAGTGACACAAACAGATATCTGCACACCGATGTTCATAGTAGCGTTATTTATGATAGCCAAAAGCTGGAAACAACCCAGGTGTCCATCAACTGATGAATGGATAAACAAAGTGTGGAGTATACACACAATGAATATTATGCAGCAGTAAGAAGAAATGAAGTTGTGAAACATATGACAACATGGATGAACCTAGAGGATATTATGTTGAGTGAAGCAAGACAGATACAACAGAACAAATACTGTATGATTGCCGTATTATGAACTAAATATATTATGTGAAATATAAATATAGTAATGTGAAATATGAATATGGGTAGGATTGCATATATAAGACCATTTTTCTTTGAAGCTGAACAAATGTAAGTTAATAGTAGAAAATGTTAATATCAGACAAAAAAGAAAAACATTATACTAAGTGAAGGAGACCAGACACAGAGTACTACAATATTGTATAATTCCATTTACATAAAATGTAAATATAAATCAATTTATAAAGATGAAAGTAGATTAGTGGTTATGTAGAGCTGAGGAAGGAATGCTAAGGGGTGTGGAGTCTTTCTTTTTGGTGTAATGAAACTGTTCTAAAATTTTTGAGATGATGAATATACAATATTGTGATTATACTAAAAGCCACTGATTATACACTTTGGATAGA
Organism: Tolypeutes matacus; assembly: GCA_026826555.1. Classification (NCBI taxonomy): domain Eukaryota; kingdom Metazoa; phylum Chordata; class Mammalia; order Cingulata; family Chlamyphoridae; genus Tolypeutes; species Tolypeutes matacus. The sequence goes on from JAKSZT010054055.1 coordinate 21,829,767, forward strand.
ATAGCCAGAAACAGTAGCTATGTACAGTGGGGGAAGCATAGGGAGATTGAGAGGTGAGGGATTTTCTTGTTTGTTTTTTGTTTATTATTATTATTGAAATGATGAAAATGCTCTAATGATTGAAGTGATGAACGCACAACCATGTGATTATAGCAAATACCATTGATTGTACAATTTGGATGAACTGTATGTTTATTAAAATGTATCAATAAAACTGATTTGTTAAAAAGAAAAACTTATGTCTGTCTACCATAATTGAAAACATAAAATAAGTAAAAATCCATGAGCCTGTGGTAATACTCCAAAAAAAAAAAAAACAAAACACCTCACTGGTGTTTTGGGAGTTCTTAGGGTACCAATTCATTCTGAAAACTCATGTATAAAGAGAAAGAATCAAGCCTCTATCCTGCCTTCCCTTTATGGGCTGCATTGCAAGATAACAATAACATGGAAAAAAATCTTTTTACAACAATCACAATGTAAAAAATATTTTGCAGCCCTCAGTGAAATGATGGACCCAGGCCATGATTATCAATGGCTGCTAAAAACATTAGGTAAGAAACTGATGAGAATGGATATGGTTGATAAACCTAAACCTAACAACTGATCATACCACTAAGAACAGGACAATCATATAACACATGGTTCCTGATGCAGTGTAATAAGAACAACACATCATCTATGAAGTATCCTTGCCCCTAATCTAATGAAACTGAATCCAATCAAGCCCAGCCACATACAGAATGTAGAAAAATCTACAAGACATATAATCTAGTTCTTCAACAAATAAACAGTGTTAAAATAAATGGGAAGAAGGTAGGAAAAGAGGAAATGATACAGATAAAGAGAGACAAGAAATATATCAAAAAAATTACAAGGTATGTACTTGCTGGATCCTGATTTGCACAAACCAAAAGAAAAAGCCAATTTTACAGGTAATTGGGGATAATTAAATACAAACTTGTCCAATTAAGACATATACATTCATTTACAACTTTTGCAAAAAACAACAGAAGAAAGAGTGAATCTGACTAATCAAAGTCCACCACTCATACAATGCAGACAAGTCAAAAGCGGCAACAGCAACAAAAAGGATTGTTTTCCTCTATTTTGTATTAGTCTTTGATTTACAAAATGATTCGGCAGAAAATTACTCCATGTTATACTTCTCACTTGGTCATAACTAAGGACCCATTTGACTCTACTTGCTTGAGAAAGGTACACCATCTGCATGAAAGCAAGTTCCAGAGTTACTTTGTACTGTCAGTACAAGTACCATCCCATAGAGCACCACATACACCAATTTCACCATCTGCAGCATAAAACAACCAGTGCTCACAATGATGATTTTGAATCACCAATAAAAGCTGAAATTTCAGGAATACAATTTTAAATCACATAAGTATATATTATAAAAAGGATTCCATCAAAATATAGCTAAATTAGAAGTATATGGAAGCAGCCCGGTATAATGAAACTAATACAGACTCTATAGCCAGCCTGACTGACTGAAGTTCTGTATCCTCCATTATTTGGTACATCACTTTGATAATTTTTTGGGGTATTAGTTTGCTTACATGTAAAATGGGGGAAAGTATCACCTACATTTCAGGATTACTGTAAAGATAAGACAAGTAACAGCATATACTCCAAGTGCTCAAAAAATAGGAGCTTTTACAGTTCATAAACTTAACACAGTCCCATTTCTGGATAATTCGGCTTTACAATTACTCACTTCTTAGTGCTTCCATATTGTTGAGGTGTTTTTCCTACTTTTGTTTTTGGTTACTCAGCATCTTGTGATAAGGAGCACAGCTGTGAAAGCATCAGAATTCTGACAACCCATCAACTATTCCATCTGGTTAGCTGATTTCATTTAAAGGAATAATATGTTCAAAAGCTAAACAAAAAACTTATAGTGCTTTTTCTTTAAAAAAAAAAATTTTTTTTTTAAGTCTTAGGACACTAATTTATTAATGTACTGGTTCTGGGTGATATTTTTTTCCTAAAATTTAGACTTTCAAGTTTATAACATTATATTCATATTTAATTGCACACATCAACAGTGCAAAATAACATAAAAATTTCAAAGAAACTAATGGGCTTTTGTAGAAATTTTATACAAGTAAAACTCATTTCTGTCAACTTTTTATTTTTATGTAGACAAAAAGACTTCAATAATAGCACTTTAAAATTTATATTACTTAAAACAGTTCTGTGTGGATTTACACACTAACCTGGTAGAAATGCGACTAAAGACTGCATTGAAATTGTTGCAGCTGAGAGAAAATAAAACCCCAGAGGCAGAATTCCGAAGTTCAGCTGCATGTTGGTTTCCCTCACGACACGTATGGAGAAAATGGCAGATTTCTGGCAGCAACTGTTTGACCAGCATCGTTTCATCTAATCTCATTGTGTCCTTTGGTTGCTAAAATAGAAAAAAATTACATATTCCTAAAACTATTTAATTTTACATGTAAATGTGGTAATGCCATTTTTTCAACTTTCTATTATGAAACTTTCAAACATACAGAAAAGTCGAACTAGTATAATGAACACCCATTTACCTATCACATAGATTTAACAATTACTGACATTTTATATTTGTCACATCTATCTATAGACAGTCTAATAAAGGGGATGATTCCATCTATCACCCTCTTATCACAATAAAACACCAACTCCACCCCAACTCCCACCCCACTCCCTTTGCTTGCTAAGACTGTTCATTGAATCTCTGCATGAGCCCTTCTCCTCTTGGGAATCTCCAGTTTGTTGTCGAGTTCTAAATAAACTTTATTCATTCATTGGTGAGCACATCGTGTCACCTATCATCTCAATATCCAAATAAATTTTAGGGTGGGTGATCATATCTATCTTTAGGTGGAATGACCACAACAGGTAGTTATTATTTATTATAAATAAGTTTGTTGAACCAAATTTATATGTAAGTTACAAATATCATAAAACTTCACTCCTAAGTATTTTCAGCAAGCATCTATTAAAAATAAGGAGCTTCTCTAATATAATTTCTTTTTTTTTTTTTTTTTTTGTCTTGGATATCATGATTTTAATCAAGTCATAATCTTTCAGGAACATTCAAACCCTTTGGTACAGCACAAAGTCTGCACTATCTGGCCCCATAGTACCATTATCAGCCCCTAAACCCCATCACCAGCCACTTGTCTTGTACTGAATCTGCACTTTTATCTTCTAGTCTATACCTTTATACCTGCTATTCTCTGCCTCGACTTCCCTTTTCTTTCTTAAGTAATTACTCCTCAAGTGTACTAGTTATTGGCAGCTTTTTCCCATTTCCCCAGCCATAGTTAAGCTTCCTCCTCTGTACTCTCATAATGTTTTGGGCGTTATATGATTGTAGAACTTTTTTTTTTTTTTTTTTCTCTTTCAACTTTTAATTTTAAAATTATTTAAGACTTACAGGATAGTTGCAAAACTAGTACAAATCCCATACAGAGAACTCCAGCATACCACCCCAGGTATGCAAATCCGCCAATTTTAACATTTTGCCACATTTGCTAGCTAGCTAGCTATTTTTGAAATAGACATTTTTTTTTCTTCATTCCCCCCCAGATGGCTCCCTCGTCTGTGGTGTTTTTTTTTTTTTTTTTTTTTTTTTTTA
>JAKSZT010054055.1:21833509-22025167 GCA_026826555.1 Tolypeutes matacus
TTTGTGTCCATTCGCTGGGCAACTGTGTCCATTTCCTGCCCTCTCTTCTCATCCTTCTCCTGTCTTCACTGGGATTTCATCCTCGGAAGCTCCGATGTGAGATAGAGGAGGCATCCTACAGCCTGTGCCACCTTAGTTCCTGGTTTTTTTTGGCACATCTCGTCTCGGCTCTCCCTTGCGTCACTCTCCTGTTACGTCATCATCTTGCTGTGTGGCTCGAGGGGCCTGATGGCGTACCTGTGGACGGGGCCAGGTGGCCCACGCGCCTTCTATATATATATATTTTTATTTTTACCGGAATGTCCCAGGGATTGAAATCAAGTCCCTCCATATGGGAGACGGACCCCCAACCATTTGAGCCACATCCGTCCCCTTGCTGTATCTCTTAAGTTTGACCGAAGATACGTAGAGTTATAGTCTTTTTCCATATGGGATGGTCATATAGTATATCAGGCTTAGTTTATTACCAGCATTTTAAAAACCAGACCTAGAGAGAAAAACTAGGTCTGGGGACACATGCATGGTTTCTAATATAGCGAATGTTTTGCCTACCCTGATTATCACAAAATCAGGACAGCAAGAATATTCGCAATCTAATATAATTTCAACATAATTATCACACCAAGGAAAAATAAACAATTCCCATATATCATCTAATGCCCAACCTATATTCAAATTTTCCCAACTGCCTCCAAAAGTCTTTCATATTTTATTGAATCAGGATATAAAATGGTCCACAGATTAAAACATGATTACGTTCCTTCAGTCTCTCTATTCTAGATCACACACACATACACACATATAAACCGTATACATCACTTTTATGTTTCTATGACATTGACTTTTTATTTTATTTATTTATTTTGAAACTGACATTTTAAAGATACTTATGTCTTCCAGAATAAGCCATATTCTGGATTTGATTATTTCCTTGTGGTATAACTTAACTTGTTCTACTTGTTACCATATTTTCTGCAACAGAAATTTAAATCTAATGGTCTGATTAGATTCAGGTTAAACCTTGTAGGTAATGCAATACACTTCCTATTACATCACATCAGGAACACCACCATCACCCACCCCTCCACCCTGTTAATGACACCAAGTTTGATCACTTGGTGTTACCACTAAGAATTTCTATTTTGTAAAAGTAAATGTTCTCCTTTACAATTAACAACAATGGGTAAGCTATCCTGCACATATTCTGTTCAACAGTATTTCACCTAATGGTTTTAGTATCCACATATGGATAACAATTTTGATAATAAGAATGATGACAAGAACAAAAGTTTGTATAATTTGTGTGCTACACCAGATCCTGTCATTGTCACCCAAGTGTTTTCAGATGCAGATACATTGAAATATATGAACAGAAACAAACAGATACCCAAAACATATGCAAAATTCAAGTTTCAATGATTATTTCTTACTTATAGGTTAGCCAAACAATAAAGACACTGAAACTAGCTCCAATTAATAAACAAATAAAAACCAGAGGAGTGTTAAATCTTTTGAACAATGTTAATACACAAAAATAAAAATACTTAAGAGTTGTGATGGTTAGGCTAATGTATCAACTAGGCCAGGTAATTGTGCCCAGTTGTTTGGTCAATGAAGCACTGAGCTAATTGTAATACAAGGACATTTATGGACTTTAGTCATCAGTGAGTTTACTGCATAGAAGGCTGATTACAGGGAAGCGGCTGTGGCTCAATCAGTAGGGCTCCCGTTTACCATGTGGGGGGCCCCGGGTTCGGTTCCCGGGACCTCCTGGTGGGGGCGGGCCCGCCCGCACGGCGTGGTTGGCTGACCCAGCGAGCACAAGCAGCAAGGGGGGGATGAATGAGTAAAAAAAAAAAATATTTTAAAAAAAAAAAAAAAAAAAAAAAAAGGCTGATTACATCTACAATCAACCAGGGAGATTGCAATGAGTGACATTTTATCCAATCAGTTAAATGCCTTTTTTTTTTTTTTTTAACCAGGAGGTCCCAGGGATCGAACCTGGGTCCTCCATATGGGAGACGGACACCCAACCATTTGAGCCACATCCGTCCCCTAAGTTAAATGCCTTAAAAGGGGAAGTGATTTCAGAATTCACAAAGAATTTCCCAGATCCTCTTTGAACAGCCAACACCTCCCAGAAACTCATCAAGGACCTTCATTGGACTTTCATCGGAGCCCTTGGTTTGCAGCCCACCTGCCAAATCTGGATCTGTGCATCCCCACTGTCACATGAGAGAATTTTATAAAATCTCATACTATTTACAGATATCTCCTGTTGATTCTGTTTCCCTAGAGAACCATGACCAATACAGCTTGCCTGAGTTTAGAGATGACAGGGATCTCATCATGGCGCTGAGTGCTGGTAGGCACAGTGGGTTGTTGAATGACACATTGGCACCCCACCTAGAGAACTCAGGGCACACGATATTCAACGACCCCTTCTTCATCGTGGAGACAGTCTATATTGTTTGGTTTTCCTTTGAGTTTGTGGTTTGCTGCTTTGCTTGTCCCAGCCAAGCACTCTTCTTCAAAAACATCATGAACATCATTGACATTGTCCCCATTTTGCCTTATTTCATCACCTTGGGCACTGATCTGGCCCAGCAGCAGGGGGGAGGCAACGGGCAGCAGCAGGCCATGTCCTTTGTCATCCTCAGGATCATTCGTCTGGTTCAAGTGTTCCAGATCTTCAAACTCTCCAGGCACTCCAAAGGCCTGCAGATCCTGGGCCACACCCTCAGAGCTAGCATGCAGGAACTGGGCCTTCTGATCTTCTTCTTCTACATCGGGGTTATCCTATTTTCCAGTGCCGTGTATTTTGCAGAAGCGGATGAACCTACTACCCATTTCCAAAGCATCCCGGGTGCATTTTGGTGGGCTGTTGTGACCATGACAACTGTGGGCTATGGGGACATGAAGCCCATCACTGTGGGGGGGCAAGATAGTGGGGTCCCTATGTGCCATTGCAGGTGTCTTAACCATTGCTTTGCTAGTGCCAGTGATTGTCTCTAACTTTAATTATTTCTACCACAGAGAGACTGAAAATGAGGAGCAGACACAGCTGACACAAAATGCAGTCAGTTGCCCATACCTCCCTTCCAATTCGCTGAAGAAATTTCAGAGCTCTACTTCCTCCTCCTTAGGGGACAAGTCAGGGTATCTAGAGATGGAAGAAGGAGTTAAGGAATCTCGGTGTGCGAAGGAGGAGAAATGTCAGGGAAAGGGGGATGACAGTGAGACAGACAAAAACAACTGTTCTACTGTCAAAGCTGTGGAGACTGATGTGTGAAGGTCTTTATCCATCCCGTACCCCAGCCCCCCCAAGCATCTCCAAATATATTTATGCATAGCGAGTGCAGTTATGAATATGAAATATGCAAATGAGCCCAATGCATACAGTGGTTCACCATTTAATATTTATACCTGACATAATTGTTACTAAACTTGTATTACATATCAAATAAATGATACATCTTGGAGAAGAGGGAGGCTTAAATAGGAGCAAATCTATCTTTATATTTTTTATTAGAAAGCAAAAATTTTGCTCGTTAACAGAAAAGGTGGTTCCACGGAGAGAATGTGTGTGTGTGTGTGTATGTGTGTGTTTGGAAGTAAATTGTCAACATCGCTAGTAATTGTGTAGTAATGGGAAGAGTTGGCATTTTGAAGTATTTACTATGTAAGAACTAATGAATTTGAGCAGTCATTATCAGTGTTTTCATAGAACCTCACATGTCTTTGGATTTCATAGTTTTGATTAAAAAAAAAATTGTAAGAATTACTGTGTAGAAAAAAAGAAAGTAAATTATTTTAATACAATATAGGTCACAATTTTATCTTGGATTTAATTAAAGTTTATTTTTAACTGGAAATTAACTTTTAAAAAGGCTGTAGGGGCCTTTAGAAATCGATTATATTTTATTATTAATTTGGGGAAGATAGGACGCCAATGCGTAATAATATAGAAGAAATGAAAGTGGAGAAAATGTAACTTTTTTTTCCACAGATAACAGGACAGGAATACATTTTTTTTTTTTTTTCCTTTGCCCTATTTTATATGCTGGAGACAATTGCCATTAGTAAGGACCACCAGAAACAGTTTGCTTTCAGCTGGCAAGGCCAGTCATATACCTTCACTGTCCTGCCTCAAGGGTATATCATCTCTCCAGCCCTATGTCATAATGTTGTCCGCAGGGATCTCGATCATTTCTTCCTCCCAGAAGACATCACACTGGTCCATTATATTGATGATATCATGTTGATTGGACTAGCGAGCAAGAAATAACAAAGACTCTAGACATATTGGTAAGGTATTTGCATGAGAGAAGATGGGAGATAAATCCAACAAAAATACAGGGGCCTTCCACCTTGGTGAAATTTCTAGGTGTCCAGCGGTGTGGGGCATGTCAAGATATCCCTTCTGAAGTGAAGGATAAGCTGTTGCATCTGGCCCCTCTCTAAGACCAAAAAAGAGGCACAATGCTTAGTTGGTCTCTTTGGATTTTGGAAACAACACATTCCTCATTTGCGTGTGCTACTCCAGCCCATTTACCGAGTGACCAGAAAAGCTGCTAGTTTTGATGGCGGACTGGAAAAAGAGGAGGCTCTGCAACAAGTCCAGGCTGTTGTGCAAGCTGCACTACCACTTGGGCCATGTGATCCAGCAGATCCAATGGTGCTGGAAGTTTCAGTGACAAAGAGAGATGCTGTCTGGAGCATTTGGCAGGCCCCTATAGGAGAATCACAATGCAGACCTTAGGATTTTAGAGCAAAGCCCTACCAACCTCTGCAGATAACTACTCTCCTTTTGAGAAACAGCTTTTGGCCTGCTACTGGGCCTTAGTAGAGACTGAACACTTAAGCCATGGGCCACCAAGTTACCATGAGACCTGAGCTGCCTATCATGAGCTGGGTATTGTCTCACCCACCAAACCATAAAGCTGGGCGTGCACAGCAGCACTCCATAATAAAGTGGAAGTGGTACATATGAGATAGGGCTCAAGCAGGCCCTGAAGGCACAAGTAAGTTACATGAGGAGGGAGCCCAAATGCCCATGGTCACCACCCCTGCAGTGTTGCCTTCTCTTTCCTAGCTCACAGCTTTGGCCTGCTGGTGAGTCCCTTACAATCAGTTGACTGAGGAAGAGAACTGGTTTACAGATGGTTCTGCACGATATGCAGGTAGCACCCGAAAGTGGACAGCTGCAGCACTGCAGCCCTTTTCTGGGACACCCCTGAAGGACAGTGATATGGGCAAAACCTCCCAGTGGGCAGAACTTCAAGCAGTGCTCCTAGTTGTTCATTTTGCTTGGAAGAAGAAATGGCCAGAGGTGCATTTGTACAATGAGTCATGGGCTGTTGCCAATGGTTCATATGGATGGTCAGGGACTTGGAAGGAACATGATTGGAAAATTGGTAACAAAGAGGTCTGAGGAAGAAGTATGTGGATAGACCTTTCTGAGTGGGCATAAAACATGAAAATATTTGTGTCCCACGTGAATGCTCACCAGAGGGTGACTTCAGCAAAGGAAGATTTTAATAATCAAGTGGATAAGATGACCCGCTCTGTGGCTAACGCTCAGCCTCTTACCCCAGCCACTCCAGTTATTGCCCAATGGGCTCATGAGCAAAGTGGACATCGAGGTAGGGATGGAGGTTATGCGTTAGCTGAGCAACATGGACTTCCCCTCACCAATGCTGACTTGGCTACAGCCACTGCTGAGTGCCCAATCTGCCAGCAGCAGAAACTCACACTCAGCCCTCGATATGGCACCATTCCCCAAGGTGATCAGCCTGATACCTGGTGGCAGGATGATAACATTGGACCTCTTCCATCATGGAAGGGGCAGCGATTTGTTTTAACTGGAATAGACACATACTCCAGATATGGGTTTGCATTTCCTGCACACAATGCTTCTCCTAAAACTACCATCCGTGGACTTACCAAATGTCTTATCTACTGCCATAGTATTTGTATTAGTCAGCCAAAGGGGTGCTAATGCAGTATACCAGAAATGGGTTGGTTTTTATAAAGGGTATTTATTTAGGGTAGAATTCCACAGTTACCAGGCCATAAAGCATAAGTTTCTTCCCTCACCAAAGTCCATTGCCACGTGTTGGAGCGAGACAGCTGCCAACATCTGCCAGGTTTCAGGTTTCTTGGGTTCCTCTCTTCCCCGGGCTGCATTTCTCTCTGGGCTTAGCTCCTCTGTTTCCTCCACAAGGTCAGCTGTAAACCATTAGGCTCTCTAGCCTTTGCTTCTCTCCACAAGACCAGCTGTGAACTCTCAAGCGAATGGCTCATCTCTATCCCTGGGCCTTCTCTCCAACATTAAAACTGCAACTCAAAAACTGTTCCCTCTGTCCTTTACCTTGTCTTTTATATTTGATTCCCCACCCACCAAGGGGTGGGGCTCAATGCCCTACTGACGTGGCCCAATCAAAGCTCAGTGAACAGATTAGTTTATAAGCATAATCTAATATAGATTTTTGGAATTCATAATTACATCAAATTGCCAAACAGCTACAGTATTCCACACAGCATTGCTTCTGATCAAGGAACCCATTTCACAGCAAATGACATGCAGCAGTGGACACATGCCCAAGGAATTCACTGGTCTTACCATGTTCCCCATCATCCTGAAGCAGCTGGATTGAGAGAATGGTGGAATGGCCTTTTGAAAACCCAATTATGGCGCCAACTAGGTGGCAATAACTTGCAGGACTGGAGCAATACTCTCCAGGAGGCTGTGTATGCTCTAAATCAGCGTCCACTCTATTGTGCCGTTTCTCCCATAGCCAGGATTCATGGTTCCAGGAATCAAAGGGTGGAAATGGGAGTGGCACCACTCACTATTACTCTTAGTGATCCACTAGGAAAATTTTTGCTTCCTGTCCCTGCAACCTTAAGCTCTGCTGGTCTACAGGTTTTCGTTCCAAAATGAGTGCTGCTACCAGGGAACACGATGATTCCACTGAACTGGAAGTTAAGACTGTCACCTGGCCACTTTGGCTCTGAATTAACAGGCAAAGAAGGGAATTACTGTACTGGCTGGGGTAATTGATCCTGACTATCAAGGGGAAATAGGAATGCATCTACATAATGGGAGTAGAGTTTGCCTGGAATACAGGAGATCTTCTAGGGCATCTCCTAGTACTGCCATGCCCTGTGGTTAAAGTCAAAGGAAAACTGCAACAACCCAATCCAGAATCTTCAGGAATAAAAGTTTGGGTCACCCCACCGAAGAACCATGGCCAGCTGAAGTGCTTGCTGAGAGTAACGGGAACATGGAATGGGTAATGGTAGTGATAAATATGAACTTCAACCATATGACCAGTTACAGAAACAAGGACTGTAATAGTCATGAATGTTTCTTCCTTGTTTTGTAATGAGTATGATTGTGTATGTACATAAAATGAATATCTTTCCCTTATAATATGACAAGTTGTATTAGTTTCATGTCACAATATTTAAGGATGCCAAATTTAAGGGTGAATATTATCCAAGAACTTGTACTCTATTCTGCAGTTCCAGTTGTATGCTGGAGAGTTGAACATTGTTAGACAGAAATATATATATATAAGCATGTCTATTATGGTTTTTACTTAGAGACTAAGCATGGTTTAAGGTAATGTGTATGGTTGCCAAGTTGACAAGGGATGGACTGTGATAGTTAGGCTAATGTGTCAACTCTGTCAGGTAATTGTGCCCAGTTGTTTGGTCAATCAAGCACTGGGCTAATTGTAATACAAGAACATTTATGGAATTTAGTAATCAGTGAGTTTACCGCATAGATGGCCGATTACATCTACGATCAACCAGGGAGACTGCAGTCAACAATGTGTGACATTTTATCCAATTAGTTGAATCTCCTAAAAGGGGAAGTGATTTCAGCATTCAGAAAGAATTTCCCAGCACCCCTTTGGACAGCCAGCGCCTCCCGGAAACTCATCAAGGACCTTCATTGGACCTTCATCGGAGCCCCTGGTTTGCAGCCTGCCTGTGGAATCTGGATTCATGCATCCCCACAGTCATGTGAGAGAATTTTATAAAATCTCATACTATTTACAGATATCTCCTGTTGATTCTGTTTTCCTGGAGAACCCTGACTAATACAAGAGTATTCCAATTCTACAACATTTTACTTATGATATTGGTAAGGGTTAGTTCATTTTTGTTTAGTTATTCCAACTATTTATATGATAAACATGTAGACTCAGTCATATGATAAATGTAGGCTCAGTTCTTAATAATCTGCCTCAATTTACTTTGATGTTAAAAAAAAAAAATCAATAGACATCCATAAAAGCATTGAAGGCACTCCAGGAAAGTACAACTGTTAAATAATACGAATAACAGTATTTTTAAACTGTAAATTTAATGAAAAAAAAACAAAAAACAAAAAACAAAATTTTCAATAGTACCTACAAAAGTAGAGCAGAGCAAGTTTTTTGTACAAGTAGCATTATACAAGTTACACCATGCCTACTTATTAGCATTTCAATTAAGCTATCTCCAAAGAGTATCAAATCAAACACTGGCCAATAATATCAGTGATCATTCTCCAAAACCCATTTTCCATTACCTCTCAATTACAAATGCTAATGAAGAAAAGCTGTGGAACTGAAAAAGGCAATAAAGTATCTTATCCCCATTCAAGCATGGGTGTGGCCAATACATTGGTAATTTACTATCAAAGTAATAAAACCACTATAAGGAATTGATTCAGAAGTTTAAAAATGGCCCACTTTCCCAATTCCATCGTCCGATTTTATAGCTTTTTCGTTCTTTCACTCCATTCCATAAATAAACAAAATATCACCAACTAATGGAACATATCAAGCTAACTCAGAACTAGCCCAACCTCAATTTAAATAGAAAAGTTATCAACAATTTGTTATATTAGAAACCATAAATGTGCCCCCAGACCTAGTTTTTCCTAGTTTTTCTCCCTAGGTCTGGTTTTTAGAATGCTGGTGATAAACTAAGCCTGATTTATTATATGACCATGCTGTATGGGAAAAGACTGTAACTTTGGATATCTTTGGTCAACCTTAAGAGATATAGCACGGAGACCAATGTGGCTGGGGTGGTTGGTGTCCATCTCCCATATGGAGGGACCTGGGTTCGACCACCGGGACCTCCCGGTAAAAATTTAAAAGAAAAAGAAAAATATAGAAGGTGTGTGGGCCGCCAGTCCCCACGTGCCATGCAGCAAGATGATGACGTAACAGGAAAGTGACACAAGGGAGAACCAAGACGAGACACATTGAAAAACCAGGAACCAAGTAAGGTGGCACAGGTGGTAGGGCGCCTCTCTTCCACATCGGAGATTCTGAGGATTGAATCCCAGTGAAGAGAGGAAGAGAAGGATGAGAAGAGAGGACAGGAAACGGACACAGAGAGTTGCCTAGCAAATGGACAAAGAAACAGCAAAAAACGGGGGGGCAGGGGAGGGCATGTTGTAAAAATGGATAAAAGTAAATAAATGCTTAAAAAATATATATAAGGGAGGAAGATACGGACTATAGTTAGTAGTAATATTTTGACGATGCTCTTTCATGATTTGTTAACAAATGTTTCAGAACAATGCAAGGTGTTTGTGGAGGGGTTATGTATGGGAGCCCTGTATGATGTTATACGTTTGTTTTGTAAGATCACGTGATGTTTGCCAAACACTTACAATTTATGTATGTTCATGTATGATGACATACTTCAATAAATTGTTTATAAAACAAACAAAAACTTATAAATACTGGAATATGGCCAAAGGTCAACAAAAATGTTTAAAACATCATGCTAAGATTTTGTGGTCTACAAATTCAAATAGTTCCTTCCCTAAGGACACATAATTGTATGAATTGTTTTTTCCAATTTCCTATTCTACTCCTTCCCCCAAAACTTTTGACCATTCCCTCTCAATCACACAATCCACATACATTAAAGACCCTTTCACTTAGGTTTACTATAGAGAACAACAATAACATATGGGAGAAGCAAATCTGAATTAAAGTAAAAGATGTACCCAAAGTAAGGGATTATAATAAATAAGTTAACTCCAATACATATTAAATGGACAGACTTTAAAGCAGAGGTATTTAATTTATATATTTCTATAAGCTCCTACCATATTCCAGGAAGAATTAAGGCTGCTGAAGTATAGAAACACCTTGCTTTATGCAACAGAAATATTCTTGAAAAAGCTCAAATTAAGGCATGGTTGAAATACACTAACAGAGATAGCTATTTAGAGCAAAATGAAGAGAGAATTGTTTTGTACTCAACTACTCTTCCACATACCTATTTTATGAGTTCATATCTGCATATAAGTATTCTTAAAGTTGGATCTAGCTGTAATAGTATGGTTTTAATTTTTAAGGTCTCTTACATAGATTTGAAAAGCAGAACATTAAAATCAGAATTATATGGGGGTGGGGGGCACAGCTAAGCAATGCCACAGACCTACCATTATTGGAGAAATTCAACAGTGATTTATCCATAAAATCATTTTCATAAAAACCTGATAGAGAGATGTAGCTCAAGTCAAAGACTTCATAAGTAAACTTAATATCTATTTATAAAAGATGAGAGAAAAATTTCTCTTGAAAAATTGTCTGTGCCACCAGGTCAGCTCTTTTAACAAAATTCATAGTCATGTCCTAGACAAAAAGCCCATATGATTGTTCTCCTTGTCCTCACCTATACTTTGATATATCAGCTCATTCTCAAGATAATTCACAAAAACTACCTACTTACTTAAGGGTGGCTTCACTTACCCCAGCAAGACATTTTTCCAGTGTATCCAATATAATCAACTGAGAGAGATATAAATTTTTTTCAGCAGCTTCGCCAAATATTCTCTAAAAGAAAGATATTCAGAACACTCTAAGTTTATTATAAAAGTGAAGCACTCAGGATCAAGAAAATAGTCCTTTTTAACTTGCAGACTATCCTACATTTAAATCTATTATTTCTGATTTCAACCAAATCCTCACTCAAAAAAAATTCTCAGGTATACAGAAATGCTGACATTTATTAGTCTGCCATTAGCCTTCTAACAATAAAAGATGTGCTTTAAAAATATTTAGAATTTAGACACACACATAGATCTGTACCAGAATCCATTTAGCCACTTTCATGCCTCAAAATAATTAAGTCTTAATTCCCGCAGCAACAAAATGCTCTAGCATTTTAAGTATTCACTATTCTCAAATTGCGTAAAGACTTTCTATTTACTGATGAGAGAGTACAGTTTCCACAACTGAATTTATTCAATAAGCATTAAATGAATTTCAAAGTCATAATACTGTTCTTTTGTTTTGAAAAGAGGGTCCTAAATTTTAAAATATTTTCAGTCTAACTGGGAACATGGTCACATATGCATATGTACAAAATCCTATCACTGTATCCCACATACTATGAAACAGAAGAGCTCTACCATGAAATATTAAATATATCTCCATAAATACATATCTACATATCTATAAAAGATCATGCTTCTTTCAAACAATCTTAAATTTTTTTCATATAAAGAAAATCCTTTACAAAGGGTTTTATATTCATAGAACTAAATGGTCATATCCAGAGTTCACAAAAAAATTACTTTCTCTAATTCAAAAGGTGTTGTTCCAAACTTATAAATCAAATTAAAAAAAAAAAAAAAAAAAAAGGCAAAAGCAAAGCAAGTCCCCCCAAAAAGGTAACCCAAATACTCACCATATTGTTTACATTCTTCAAAATAGTAGTGAGGCCACTTATAACCAAAGAAAACTTGTATTTGGAAATATTGATAAGACACTCCTTGTTGTGTTCAGTACTGACTTTGGTATGTGTATTTTGCTGTCCTGTTTTTATTGGAAGCTAAGAAACAACAACAACAACAACACATTAAGCACTTATATTTGGAAATAACTAAAAAGAACTCTATTTTTCATTTAAAAAATAATGACACTCCTTTTAGGAAAATTTGATCAACCACACTTACCTATCTCAAACTCCAAGTTACAATACATATTGCATTAATAAATTTTAAATTCTTTGCAAATTCCAAATTTTACAGTTTTTTTTTTTTTTTTTTTTTTCTGGCAATCATAAATCTCTATTTACAAAGTTAAATCCTTTACATAGCACTCTACAAGGGGGGATGATGATGATACACAGAAATAGAGTTATTTTATTATAGCTAAATATTATTTCAGAAAATGCCTGTAATAATAAAATGCATGCAATCCCATCCCTTATACATTGAACTCTAATATTAAAAGAACAGAAACAAAGAAAACCTATACTCCAGACCGTAAGCCAATAACAGCAAATAACAGGAGATTGTTGAGAAATGAGAACCAAACCATATAATCTGGAATACACATAGTAAGACTGACTCAGGTAAGATAACCACTTTCAGTTACATGGTTGAGGGAGTAACAAAGAAACCAAACAGATAAATCCCATGGGGAAAAAAATAACCTTTGAGGGGACAACATTTACATTTATCTGAAAATGAATTAAGTAACACTACCAAAAAGTTCGTCTCAATTTTCTTCAAAGGTAGCATTCTATATTTATAGCATAATGAATATAATTGTTTAAGTTTTAGACCCTGCTGATGTTATTAACACAGAGCCCTGGTGAGGTTATGTGAAAACCAAACCAATCTTAGTCCAAACTTCTCATTTTTAAAATGGCACAACTAAAGGTAAAAAGAGGCTAAGTAGCATGGCTCAGGTTTCTTTACTAAGGGAACTGCATGGAGAAAAACTTTTAGTAGTCTCTTGTCCCAGACCTCTTGGAGCAGATCTGTACCCCATTAGTGAGTCCCTGGCCCTATTTTGATAACTTAAGATAGGCAATTTTAAAGGCTTAGAATAAGTTGAACCCAAAATCAAAGAAAAATGAAACAAAACCTCTAGGCAAGAGAGAGAAATTAACCATCAGAGTAAATTCATCAACATATTCAGATGCCTAGACATTAGCAAAAAATTACAAGCTAAGAAATTAGCTTAATTACACTAAGAAAAGGGGCTCTCTATGCCTAGAGGTGAAGCCAGCTAGTAAAATAGGGAATCAAAAGATGGATATGGAACCTAGCAAGAAGTCCATGTGGATATCGACATCCCCAAGATGGCTGCTGGAAGACCCTCATGAGATTTCTGCCATCCAGGATGAGATTCCAGGAGATTCCCAGGAGAAGCCTTGGATATTCTCCAGGGACATTATCATTGGGCCCACCAGGGGGATTGATGGGTGGGATAATCAAAACAGCAAACAGCTGGAACTCCTCCCATGCAATTGGCAAAGGGGTAGAATAATTAATGGTTTAAAAAGCAAGTGCAAAGGTCAAGTCTCTCTAGTTCCTCTTGGCTTCTGCACCCTCCTCTCGCCATGTCCCCCTGCATGGATCAACAAGCAAGTAAAACCTGGGCATTTATAATCTATAATGGGAAACTGCAGTCTATAAACCAGCCCTCTTTATTACTCCTCAGCCTTTTCCTCTCTCTGGGACCCATGATCTGTTATTTTCTCCCATTTCTCTTCCCTCCCTGCCTTAATAAATTACTGGCCTAACTAGCCTAACATGCTCTTGAAATTCATTTCTGCAACAAAGTCAAAGAACCTAGACAAAATCCGGTAACAGAGGGGCCCACACCAAGTTTTGGTGTGTATTTCCATCTTTCTCTCCCGTTTCTCAGCAAGCTCTGTTCCTTCTCCCACTTTCCCAAATAAATTCTTTTTACTGGCCTAACTAAACTGGAGTGTTCATAAATTCTTTAATGCATCATAGCCAAGAACCTAGAGGAATCAAACATTTCCCATCTTCATTTGGCGAGCCATTGCCTGGAGAAAGATAAGTGAGTCGTGCTCCCTGACCCCCACCAGAAACCGATGAGTTTTAAGGCCTGTCTGTGCCTTCTTTTGATTCTGTTTTAAAAGGGATTAATGGCTAAGGGGTTCCTGGACAAGCTACCAAAGGACATAAACTGGGTCTGCTCAAACTTCCAGTTCTCTCACCTAAGGTGGTAGGGGCCAATCCCCACGCTGGGTAAATTCAAGGAAGTTCTGGGTAGCTGATGAAACTGCCCTTGAGACCTGACTGGGTACATGGCCTAAGTCAAGCAGGAGTTTACAAGACTCTTTCTAAATTCAGAATGGCTATAATTCATATTGTTTCCTTAGATAGCTAGTTAACTACTTTTAAAGGTGCCTTTGATCTTCTGACTACTGCCATCCTCATTCTGGGTCTGAGATGCTTTAGAATGCCTTAGAAACTGAAAATGCATTTGTTAGAGCCAGGCCTAAGCCCCACCCTCTGCTGTGGCCTTGCTCCTTCTCTACCCTGGAGATGTCTGGAGATTTTCAGATGGGCGGATGGTCCCTGAGGGTGTTTGTAGGCAAATCACAGGACAATTAGTCTCTAGTTTTTATGGGCTTTTACTCAGATTTAACTGGGAACTTGGCCCCTGGAAGTGGCTATGGGGTGAGTTTTTTGCAAAGTAGGCAAAAGCATTTAAATGTCCTTAGCCAGCCCCTTTCCTAGCGGGAAAGCCCAACTTGGGTGTTTTGGTCTGGGAACTGGACTCAGACACCCCCAAGTCCTCTAAGGCTCTGGGGATGCCCAGAGACAAAGCTCCTGATCCCCAAAACGGGATAGCGAGCAGGGCTCCCGATTTCTAGGACGTTGGCTCGGTGAGCAACCCAATTCCATCAGGACAGTGGTAGGACACCCCCAAACTGATGAATGTGTTTTCCTCCCCTAGGATAATGGGTGGCTCTTAAACTGGGACAACCTGCCTAGTCTAATCTTTTCCTGCCACAGCAGGTGGCCACAGTATGGCCGAGAGTAGGAGCTGTATAGGACCCTGAATTCCAATTAAACCTGTGTAAGAGAGGAGAGGGCAGACAGATCTGAGGGCCAGAGACCACAACCACAACCACGTGGTCATGTCTCCTTAAAGCAGAAGTTCTTAACAAGGGGTCTGTGGAACAAAAAAAAAGGTTGATAACCCCTGTCTTAAAGGGGTGAGGAAATGCACTCTAATTACTAAATCTCTCCCCTGTAGAATACGGAACCTCTTCGTGTACCATCAATTATGATGAAAAGATTCCTGGCTGTCCTAGCTCCCTATTTCCTTGTAACACTCCAATCATTCCAGCGAAAAAGGCTTGGAAGGTTTTACCCCTTATGGGAATAACTAATGGGATGCAGCCCCAATTCATGTCTCATTGGGGGCAGGGCTCCTCTAGACCCCTTAGTTCCATATCTAGCAGCTGCCCAGGGATTTTCCCGGGGGAAAGAAGCTGGAGGGTCCTGCATGAAGTTTCTGCTGTGGACAGACACTGGAAGCTTTGTGTCCAGGTGATGCTAAAATCAAGCCTTTACCTAAGCTAAACTAAGTGTGTAAAATTCTCTCTTCTGTTCTAACCTGTGCTTGCTTTAACTTTGTTAGTCTGCTTGTGCCTAGAAACTCATAAATCAGATTTGGGATTCTCCTGTTACAAAGTGGATAATGGTCAAAGGTAACCTAAAAAAACAAAACCAAAAAAAAAAAAGAGTTTTTAAATGTCAATACCATCTTGCAATTAAAATTGAGGTATAAAGAAATCACAAGTGGAATTAATTCAACTGGGGAAAAAGAAAAACTTAGCAAAGTTGTTACTAATAAAATTATTCTAGTTGCTTAATGAATGGAAACACTCAATTTGTTTTTAAGTAAAAAATTACTAGAAACTGTAACTAAAAGTTAAGATTATATAGATGCCTTCATATTATAAAATAGCAGAAGGATAGTAACTGATATTATTATAACTGAGTGGATGTCGCCTAGACTTCAGCTATTGTAATAATAATCTTAAACTAAACTTACTTTGATTATGGTTATTTTGTAACTAACTTCACCTAGTCCTTCAACTTCAGCTATTGTGGTAATTATAAACTGAGTTTGCCTTTGTTTATGCTTACTTCAAGTCTAGCTTCACCCCCTGCCTTTGCTTATGATTATTTCATGACAGCTTCTGCCCTCTATAGCTTAGGGGAAAGTGAACTTGAGATACCCCTGTCTCCTGTCCTTGCACTGGTATTAGTGACCCTGCTTTCTCCTTTCTCTCATGGCTCCAAGTGTGGACTAAATTACCGCCTGGTGGAATTCTCAACCAATGAAGTCCTGTTGAGTGAGGGAGGCCTCCTGCCTTGACTGCTGGGGGTTCCTAAAAGTGGCAATTTATGAGAGAAACCAATTTCCCTGAGGCTAGCCTCAGTAAGTATACATAAAACTAGTCTTGCTTATCCAAGGTCTGCTAAAGTCAAAGTGGAAAATAAGCAAAGTTCTGAAGCAAAGGAAAATTGTATTAAAGCATTGGGGACATTTTGGTTATAAGCCAATAATTAAGGAACGAAATTCTTGTGCAAAACTGCATGGTCACAGCACAAATTAGAGTAATTAAAAAAAGGCTTCAAAGAAACCCTTTTTTTGTTATCTTACAGTTAAACTTATTTTGTAAGAGAATGGAAATTATAACAGTGAGTTCTGTGTTTTTGTGTCAAACTCTATTCGTGTCTGCCTATTTGCTCAATATATATCTTCATACTTTGGGATAATAATGTCAAATTAACAAATGAAAATTCTTAGATGTGCTCTATTCAAATCTAATATGCAGTTATACATGTGAATAAGTATTCCTGGAGCCCAAATTAGGCTGAACAGGAAGGAAGTGTAATACAGAAATCTGAATACAGGAACTATTGGAAAAGGGAAAGAGTTTCCTGAGCTCTTTGATCTACCCAGTCCCCAAGGCCTTCTCTTTGCAAGAGCTCTGAGGGAGGGACTAGGTGTAACAGATTACAACTCTTCTAGGCTGGGGAATTATGAATCACAATTTGTCCTGTAATTCCCCAAATTTAGGTAAATAAAGGGAAAGTCCTTAAAAGCTATTAAAAGATCTTTTCTAAATTATAATTTTAAAAAATTAAACAGCTGTAATATATTCGAGAGCCTAGTAGTCAGTATGCTTTTAAGATTATTCAGTTTTTGAATTTTATTAAAAAAAAAAAAAAAAAAAAAAAAAAAGGTTAGCCTCCTGTAAAGGAAGGAAAAACAACATTCCTTGTGTAAACTATAATGGTTTCAATTTATTTAGTTTGGGTGTTATCTCTTTGGTTTATTGAATACCAAGTAAACAAATTAGCATTATATGTATTGAATCTTTAAAATGATAAAAAAAGAAAAGAAAAGGGAAGAGATGGCCCAGTCAAAGGAATAAACCAAAAATTCTTACAAGACACAGGATTTGAGACAACTAATCAATGATAATCACACAAATCTCCTTCATCAATTCAAGGAGTTGAAAGAAAATATGACTAAAGAGATAAAGGATATTAAGATAATGGGTGAGCATAAAGCATAATTTTGAAAGCCTACAAAGAAAAATAATAGAGCTTAGAGTAATGAAAGACAAAATGGATGTGATTAAAAATACATTAGAAAATACAAAAATAAAATAAAACAAAATAAATACATTAGAGGCATATAACAGCAGATTTGAATGAAGGGAAGACAGAATTAGTGATATGGAAGACTGGGCATCTGAACTTGAAAAGACAAGAGAAAAGAAAGAAGAAAATAAATGGAAAAAATGAAACAAGGTCTCAGGGACTTGAATGACAACACAAAACACACAAACATATATGTTCCTGGTGTCCCAGAAGGAGAACAGAATGGAAAAGGGGCAGAAAGAATATTTGAGGAAATAATAACTGAAAACTTCCTAACCCTTATGAAAGATATTAATTTCAATATCCAAGAAGGACAATGCACCACAAACAGAATAAATCCAAATAGACCTACTCTGAGACACCTACTATTCAGGATGAGAAATACAAGAGATAAAGAGAGGATTCTGAAAGCAACAAGGGAAAAGCAATACATCACACACAAGGGATCCTAAATGAGACTAAGTGCCAATCTCTCATCAGAATCCATGGAGCCAAGAAGACAGTGGTATGATTTATTTAAGGTACTGAAAGAAAAAACTGCCAAGAATTGTTTATCTGGCAAAACTGTCCCTCAAAAATGGGGTGAGTTTAAAGTCTTCACAAAGAAAAACAGAGCATATGCTTCCAAAAGACCAGATTTACAAGAGATACTAAAGGGTAGGCTACAGCCTGAGAAGGAAAAATAAGAGTAAGAGATTTGGAGAAGAGTGTAGAAATAAAGTTTATTAATAAGGGTAACTTAAACAGTAAAAACAAAACCCAGACAATATTAAGATATAACAATGGAAAGCCAAAGGTTAATGGACGAATGTAATTACAGCAATAACACTAAATGTTAATGAGCTGAATTTCCCAATCAAAAGACAGACTGACAGAATGAATAAAAATTTTTAAATGAGCCATCTAGATACTATCTACAAGAGACTCACTTCAGATGTAAGGACACAATCAGGTTGAAAGTAAAAGGTTGGAAAAAGATATTCCATGCAAAAAGTAACCCCAAAAAATCTAGAGTAGCAATAATAATATCAGACAAAATAATTTTAAATGCAAAATTGTTATAAGAGATGAAGAAGGTCATTATATATTAATAAAAGAGACAGTTCACCAAGAAAAAATAACTTTAATAAATATTTATGCTCCTAAGCTGGGTGCCCCAAAATGCAGGAGGCACACACTGGCAAAACTGAGGGGAGAAATAGATGTCTCTACAATAATAACTGGAGACTTCAATACACCCCTTTCATCACTGGATAGATCATCTGGGCAGAGTATTAATAAAAAAACAGTGAGCTTGAATAATATGATAAATTAACTAAACCTAATAGACATATACAGAACATTGCACCCCAAAACATCAGGATATACATTCTTTACACATGCTCATAGATACTTCTCCTCCATGATAGATCATATCTTGGGTCACATCAGAGGTGTGATAATTTAAATTTTAAAAGGTCAAAATTATACAAACACTTTCTCTGATAATGGAATGAAGCTGGAATAAACAGTGGAAAAAGGGAAAATTCACAAATATATGGGATTAAACAATATACTCTTAAATAATCAGTGGGTCAAAGAAGTAATTGTAAGAGAAATCAGTAAATATCTTGATAGGAATGAGAACAAGAACACAACATATCAAAACCTATGAGATGCAGCAAAAGGAGTGCTGAGAGGAAAATTTATATCCCTTAACATTAAATGCTTGCATTAAAAAAAGAAGAAAGAGCCAAAATCAAAGACCTAACTGCACATCTGGAGGAACTAGAAAAAGAACAGCAAACTAATCCCAAACCAAGCCAAAGGAAAAAAATAATAAAGACCAGGGGAGAAATAAATCAAATTGAGAAAAACAACAACAAAAAATAGAATCAACAAAACCAAAAATTGGTTCTTCAGGAAGATCAAGAAAAGCAACATCCCCTTAGCTAAACTGACAAAGAATAAAAAGAGAAAAGATGCAAATAAATAAAATCAGAAATGAGAGGGGGGACATTACCACTGACCCCACAATAATAAGAGAGATCATAAGAGGAGACTATGAACAATAGTATGCCAACAAACTAGACAATGTAGACAAGATGGGCAAATTCCTAGAAACATACCAACAACCTACACTGCCCCTAGAAGAAACAGAAGACCTCAACAAACCAATCATGAGTAAAGAGATTGTGAAACAGTCACCAGAAACCTCCCCAAAATGAAAAGCCCAGGACCAGATGGCTTCACAGGTGAATTTTGCCAATCAAAGATGACTTAATACCAATCTCGCTCAAGCTCTTCCAAAAAATTGAACAGGAAAGAACGCTACCAAACTCATTCTGTGAAGCCAACATCACTCTAATACCAAAAGGGAGATAAAGATACTACCAAAAAAGGAAATTACAGATGGATTTCTATAAGGAATGCAGATACAAAACTCCTCAACAAAATACTTGCAAATTCAAGAGCTCATTAAAAGAATTATACACCACAATCAAGTGGGTTTTATTCCAGGAATGCAAGGGTGGTTCAATGTAAGAAAATCAATTAGTGTAATAAACCACATTAGGAGATTCAAGAAAAATCTATCAGGAATAGAAGGAAGCTTTATCAACATGGTAAAGTGTATAAATGAAAAACCCATAGCTAGTATTTTATTCAACAGTGAAAGAAATGATATTGGGAATTAAGACAAGGATGTTCACTGTCACTACTGTTACTCAATTTTGTGCTAGAATTTCTAGCTAGAGCAATTAGGCTATTAAAAAAAAAAAGGAAGAAAAAAGAAATAAAAAAGCCTAATATATGTAGAACTTTTAATTAGTTTGACTGTAAAAGTGTTGAAATGGATAGAGATAGGTAACACATTATAGTGAGTATAACTAACATGACTGGTTTATAAATGGGAATTGTGTTTGAAAGGGGTAGTCTAGGGATGTAAATATCAAGTAAAAGAAAGCTAGAGAAAAATCTATGGACTCAATAACAGTGAACCCAGAGGTGGATGAGGATTCTGGTTAATACAAATACAAGAATGTTCTTCTATGAACTAGGACAAATGTGTATCACTGTTACAAGGTGGTAAGATTATGGTGATACATGGGAAAAGTACAATTAATGTAACTTATGGACTATAGTTAACAGCAATATTGTAATAGTCTTGCATCAATGTCAAAGAAGGCACTATGCTAATAATGGGGAGGGGGCAGGAGAAAATATACCAAATGTACACTATAGAAAATAGTGGTAACAGTCTGATGATGTTCTTTCATAATCTGTAACAAATGATCCACAAAAATGTAAGGTGTTGGTGGAGGGGTGTTATATGGGAATTCTGCACATTATGCATGATTGTTTTGTAAGTTCACAACTTCTCTAACTTTATATATATATATAAGTGATGGCAAATGAAATTTGCTTTACCAAGAAAGGAAGCTTATGAAATTCAAATTGTTCTAATAGGACGTTTGCACAGGAATCAACCTAGATGTGAAAGTTCCTTACTTAAATTTCCACCAAGTAAATATCCCCATGTTTAAAATCACTCATACAAATAAAGTAAGTTTAAATAAACCAAAACAATATGATAGTATTTATGTTTTTAAAATATGGGTCTATAGGTATAGTACATATAGTACAAGGTGGGGTTAAGATGTTAAGAGGGGCCCTAAGCACTGAAGAGCTTATGGAACATATTACATATTTAATATAAGATTCAAACCATGTTAAAATTAAATAAGTATAAGGAAGTCCAAACAAGTTCTGAGTTTTTTTATTTCTATGCATTTGTAAAAATGCCAAATTCTTTTAAAGAAATTTTTTGTTGGCCATGATTTGCTGATGCTTTAAGTCTGTACTTAGTCTGCCTACTGGTTAATTCTGTATTGTTTACATATATGTAAATATATAGAAAAGGGCCTGGAAAGCAGCATCCTAAATCATCCTAATCTCCATTTGAGGAGAGGCAGGGGAGGGGGAGTATTACTGATGAAGAGTTATGATCACATTTTACACGTTATACTTTTTTCTCCCTAATCATTTTTTTCTCCCTAACCAAAATGAAGTCAGTTATTACTTGTAAACTCAAACAAAAGTCAAAATAAATAGGCCTGGAAAATAAAATACCTCATATTTTCTTTGTCTTCAAAACTTTAGATTAAAGTGCTTATATTTGATAAATGTTAACTTGGTAAAATAGAGGGCAGTTCAGATCATCCTCCAAGTTGAATGTGTTAAGAATGTATTGATTTAAAAAAAAAAAAAAAAAAAAAAAAGCCCATAGAACTATACAACACAAATAGTGAACACTAATATAAACTACAGAATACAGTTAATAGTATAATTATAATATTATTTCATCATTGTAACAAAAGTACTATACTAATGTAAAGTGTTAATAACAGGGAAAACTATGTGGGGAGCGATATATGGGAACTCTGTACTTTCTACAAGATTTTTCTGTAAACCTACAACCTCTCCAATAAAAAAAGAGAGTGTTTTTTAAAAATTACACTTATAATTGTGACTAAAAGAATCAAATTTAGGAATAAACTTAACCAAGGACATAAAGGACCTGTATTCAAAAAACTACAAAACATTGCTAAAAGAAACCAATAAGTCCTAAATAAATGGAAGGACATTCTGAGTTCATGGACTAGAAGACTAAATATCATTAAGATGTCAATTCTATCCAAACTGATTTACATATTCAATGTGATCCCAATAAAAATCCCAACAATCTTTTTTGCAAAAATGGAAATGCCAATCAAATTTATTTGGAAGGGTAAGGGGTCCCAAATAGCCAAAAATGTCTTAAAAAGAACAAAGGTGGAAGACTCTCACTTCCAGACTTTAAAGCATATTACTTAACTACAGTGGTAAAAACAGCATGGTACTGCATAAAGACAGACATATTGACCAATGGAACCAAATCGAGAATTCAGAAATAGACCTTAATTATCTATGGTCAAATGATTTTTGACAAGGCAGTCAAGCCCACCCAACTGGGACAGCACAGTCTATTCAACAAATGGTGCTGGGAGAACTAGATATCCACATCCAAACAAAAGAAAGAGGACCCCTATAACATACCTTATATAAAAATTAATTCAAAGAGGATCAAGGACCTAAATATAAAAGCTACAGCCATAAAACTCCTAGATGAAATGTAGGGAAACTTGTGGTAGTTGCTTAAACCTTACACCCAAAGCACAAGCAGTGAAAGAAAAAAAATAAATGGTACCTCCTCAAAATTAAACACTTTTGTTCTTCAAAATATTCTGTCAAGAAAGGAAAAAGGCAGCCTACTCAATGGGAGAAAATATTTGGAAACCACATATCGGATAAGGATTTGATATTCATGTTATATAAAGAGATCATACAACTCAGATAAAAAGACAAGAAATCCAATTTAAAAATGGGCAAAAGACTTGAACAGACGTTTCTCCAAAGAGGAAATACAAATGGCCAACAAGCACATGAAAAAATGTTCACCACCACTAGCTATTAGTGGTGATTCAAATTTATGAGATACCATTTCACACCTTATAGAACGGCCACTGTTAAAAATAAAAAAATAAAAAAACAAACAAACAGAAAACTACAAGTGCTACAGAGGATGTGGAGAAAGAGGAACACGCCTTCATACTGGTAGGAATGTAGAATGGTACAGCCTCAATGGAAGACAGATTGGCAGTACCTCAAGAAGCTGAAATATAGAACTGCTGGATGATCCAGCAATTCCATTACTAAGAATATATTCAGATGAACTGAATGCAAGGATGCGAAATGACATTTGAACACCGATGTTCATAGCAGCATTATTCACAATCGCTAAAATATGGAACCAGCCCAAGTGTCCATCAACCAATGAATGGATAAACAAAATGTGGTATATACATAAAATGGAATACTATTCTGCTGTAAGAAGAAATGAAATAAGGATGCATATGACAACATAGATGAACCTTGAGGATTTTATGTTGAGTAAAATAAGCCAGACACAAAAGTAAAAATATTTTATGATCTAATATGAACTAAATATGATGAATAAACACACAGAGGTAAATTCTAGAGTACAGGTTACTAGGAGATAGAATGTGGGTTGAGAATGGGAGATGATGCTTAAAGTATGTAGAATTTTTAATAAGGCTTATTGTAAAAGTATGGAAATGAATAGAGTTGATGGTAACACATTAAAGTGAGTATAACTAACATCAATAATTTATAATTAACATTGTGGCTGAAAGGGATAGTCTGTGGACATAAATGTCAATTGAAAGGAAGTTAGAGAATAATCTAGGGAAGGTATAACATAGTGATTTCGGTGGTGGATGAATATTGTGGTTAATAGTATAAGAATGCTCTTCTTCTACAAAGTGATAAGAATATGGTGAAACATGGGAAAACAACAAGTAATGTAACTTATGGATGATAATAGTAATATTGTAATATTTTTGCAGCAATGGCAAAGAAGATATATCAATTCTAAGGGACAAAAATAGAAGGGAATAAAGGGATAAAGGATTTTTCCTTTTGGAGTAATGAAAACATTCTAAAATTAACTGAGGTAATGACAATGAAAATGAGAGCCACTGAGTGGTTTTGAATGGACTGTACAAAATATGGGACTGTATAACACAGGGAATCCAGTGGTGGAAGATGGACTGCGGTTAACAGAACAAATACGAAAATGTTCTCCTGAACTATAACACATGTATATTACGAATATAGGGTGTTAATAAGGTTAGTAGGTGACAGAATATGAGTTGAGAAGGAGGAGTTGATGCTGCATGTATGTAGACTGTTTAACAAAATTGATTGTAAATATGTGGGAAACACAGTTGATAGCAACACGTTATAATAAGTATAACTAATAGCTGTTTTATAAATGTGATTGTGGCTGAAAAGGGTGATCTAGGGAGGTTAATGTTAATTGAAAGACAGCTAGAGGATAATCTAAAGACTGTGAAAGGTGGTTTCTTTGGTAAATAAGGATTGTGGTTATCAATACATATACAAGAATACTATTCTATTACAAGTGTTAAGAATGTGGTGATAAATGGGGAAAATACAACTAAGGTAACAGACAATACTGAACAGTAATATTGTAATATTTTTGTAGCAAAGGCAAAGAAGGTACTATATCAAAGCTAAAGGTAAATATATATATATATATGGGATTTAGTTTTATGAGATATGATATAATCAAATTTGTTTGTTTTTTTCCATTTTCTTCACTAACATGGAGACTTTGGTTGTGTCATTTAGCCGATCTGTGCCCATTTATTCATTTTTCTTAACACTTGAGAAACAACTGAGTTGTCTTTTCGTTTTTGTTTTTTTCCTTTTGGAGGTACTGGGGATTGAACCCAGGACCTTGTACATGGGAAGCAGGAACTCAACCACTGAGCTATACCCGCTCCCTTGAGTTTATTATTAAGATTAAATAATCCCCCTCAGCATGGGACATGACTCCTGGGGATAAGCCTCCCTGGGACAGAGGGATTGCTACCAAGTGCCAACTGGCAATGCAACTAGAAAAAGACCTCGAAAAAAAGGGGAAAAGGTAAAGACAAATGAGTTTATACGGCTAAGAGACTTCAAAGTGAGTCAGGAGGTCATCCCAGAGGTAACACTTACACACATCTCAGTAGGATCTCATAGACTAGCAAAGTGGATACCACCCCAAATAATGGGGCTCCTGAGGGCTCTGGAGACACCCAGGTCCTATGGTCAGGGCGGATAGCTCCGGAGTTTCTTGCCAGTGGGCCCTACTTTGGAGTTTGTGCTCCCGAGAGTGACAGAGTTGGACTCAATTATGTCTTCCCTGCACATGGCTCATCTGTTCCTTCTATTCAAACCTATACTTGGTGCTGGAGTTTGTAAGTGTACGTCCAGAGACTCGAGTCTTTGGTCTGTCCATGTGCCAGCTGGGCCCGGAACCTCGGTGGAGCTGCAACTCCTACTCTACAGCTCATTGGACTCACCCAGGACAACTGGCAGGGAGATGATGATGGACAACAGCCATCCCAGGGAAGGGAGAGTGTCTGCAGCTGCAGGCAGGATAGTCCCATCCATCTACCCCATGGGATATAAGCCCCCTCTCAACTGGAGGTAGAGTGGACATCACCATCCCAGACTCCTCAGGATTGGGGGAAGAGCTATGGACTAGAGTGGACTTACTGGTATTCTACTATAGATATATTGTGATTCAAGCACTGGAAGAAATTACAACATTGATGTGGAGCCAGTGGCCACTGGAGGCTCTGGCAGCAGGGAGAAGGAAAAGCAGTTGTAATACGGGGGCTTTTTCAGGACTTGGGAATTGTCCTGAGTGATATTGCAACAACAGATATAGGACATTTTACATCATCACATAACATGCAGAACTGTGTGGGAGAGCATGTGGTCTACAAGTGAACTATGGCCCATGCTTAATGGCAAAGCCCCAGGATGTATTTATCAATTGCAATTAATGTGCCACACTGATGAAGGATGTTTATGTGGGAGGTTGTGTGAGGTGCGGGAGGTGGGGTGTATGGGAATCCCTGTATTTTTTGTGTAACATTTATGTAACCTAAGTATCTTTTAAAAAATAATAATAAAAAATATTAAATAAGAGGAGAGCAGGCATAGCTCAGCGGTTGGGCACTTGCCTCCCATGTACAAGGTCCTGGGTTCAATAACTGGTACCTCAGGAAAAAAAGGTTAAATAAGATAAATGTGACTGAACTGTATATTTTTATAATAATGCTTTCATAATTTTTAAGCTGCCTTTTATTATTTTTGAAGTTGAAATAAAAATTCACTAAATTTTGAAAAAAAACAGCAAGGTGGACACGAAACAAAGGATAAAGCAGATAAATTGCACTGCATCAAAATGTAACACTTGTGCACTTAGGACATTATAAAGAAAGTGAAAAGACAACCTACTGAATGGGAGAAAAGATTTGAAAGTCATATATTTGTTTTTATTATCAAGAATATATATAGGGGAGCAGATGTAGCTCAAGTGGTTGAGCACCTGCTTCCCATGTATGAGGTGTCCTGGGTTCAATCCCCAGTACCTCCCAAACAAAACAAAATAAATGAAGAGAACCAACTCTCATTAGGGAGCAAGTGTAGCTCAGTGGTTGAACACCTGCTTCCTATGTATGAGGTCCTGGGTTCAATCCCGAGTGAAAGAAAGAAAGAAAGGAAAGAAAGGAAGAAAGGAAGAAAGAAAGGAAGAAAGAAAATAAAGTATATATCAAGAACTCCTATAACAACAAAAGACAAACTACCCAATTAAAAAATGAGCCAAGGAAATGAATAGAAATTTCCTCCAAAGAAGACACACAAATGGTCAACAAAGATATGAAAATTTGCCCAATATCATTAGGCATTAGGGAAATGTAAATCAGAACCACAATGAAATAACCAAGTAGGGCAGCTATTATTTTTAAAATGGAAAATAACAGTGTTGGTAAAGATGTGGAGAAATTAGAAATCTTGTGCATTGCAGTTACGAACATAAAATGGTGCAGCCACTGTGGAAAACAGTTTGGCAATTCCTAAAAAAGTTTAACACAATTACTATATGACCCAGCAATTCCACTCTTAGGTACATACCCCACAAAATTGAAAGCATGGACTGAGATACCTCTACCTCTACATCATAGCAGCACTACTCAAATAGCCAAAAAGGTAGAAACAACTTGAGTGTCCATCAACAAACGTAAATAAAATGTGGTATACATGCATAATGGAATATTATTCAGCCATAAAAAGGAATGAAGTTCTGATAAATATACAACACGCATGAACCTTGAAAATATTATGCTACATGAAAGGAGCCAGACAAAAAAGAATATTGTATGATTCCATTTATATGAACTATCTAGAAAAAAAATTCATAGAGACAAAGGGAAGATTAGAGGTTATCTAGGTTATCAGGGGCTAGAGGGAAGGAGAATGAGAGTAAATTGCTTAAAGGGTAGAGTTCCTATTTTGGGTGATGTTGGGGATTGAACCATGTCCCCACAAAAGTCATATTCAGGTCTCAACCCCTAGTCTTGTGCATTGAATCCAATTGTTAATAGGACCTTTGAAAATGTTATTAGTTAAGGTGTGCCCAAACTGAGTAAGGATAGGCCTTAATCCAATATGGCTAAACTCCTTAAAAGCAAAAGAAATTGGACATAGAGGGTATAGCAGTTTGGCATTATTTATGAATTCCAAAAATAGATATTGGATTAATTTTGTGAACTGGTCTTTTCCTCTGGGCATATTAGATTATATTGGATTCAGAGGTTTACTTGATTAAATAATGATTAAGGCTTTGATTGGGCCATGTCAGTAGGCCCTTGGTGGGCGAGGACTCACAGAAAAAATGGCAAGGCAGAGAAGGGAGGTTAGAGTTTTGAGCTGGAGCCCACAAAGCAAGCACACAGAGGAGCAGAGCAGCTGAGCCTGGAGAAAATCCAGCCAAGAGAGAGACAGAGCCGGTTGCCTAATAGTCTACAGCTGGCCTTGTGGAGAGAGGCAAAGCCTAGAGAGCCTCATAGTCTACAGCCGACCTTAGGAGAAAACAGAGGAGCTGAGCCTGGAGAGAAATGAGTCCCAGGAAGAGAGGAACCCAGGAAGCCTAAACCCTGTCAGACATTGGACAGCCATCTTGCTCCAACATGTGGCAATAGACTTTGGTGAGCTAAGTAATTTATGCTTTATAGTCTGGTAACTATAAGCTTCTACCCCAAATAAACACCCTTTATAAAAACCAACCCTTTCGCTGACTAATACAGGTGAAGCCACAAGGAACAACCAGAAGCTGGAAGTAAAACAGAACCCAGAAGAGAGAGGAGTGTTTGGGAGAGAATGCACCACCTTGTTGATACCTTGATTTTGAACTTCTCCTAGCCTCAAAACCATGAGCCAATAAATCCCCACTGTTTAAGCCAACCCTTTGCATGATATTTGTTTTAGCAGTCAAGAAATTAATAACAGGTAATCAAAAAGTTTTAATAATGAAAGATGGTGATGGTAGCACAACATTGCAAAAATCAATGTCACTGAATTGTACACATAAAAATAGCTAAAATGGCAAATTTTGTATTATATGTACAAATATATGTGTTTATGTAAATATGTATGTATATATAGCCACAATTAAAAAAAAAAAAACTGCACACATACCCAGAAAGTTCAATAGGTATATATACCAACCAAAACGTATACATATGTTCACCAAAAGACATGTACAACAATTTTTATAGCAGCTCTTTTGATAATTTCCAAATACGGGGGGGAAATTTCCTACCACCAGCAGAATAGGTAGGAAAACAAAAGTGGTGTATTCATTCAAAGGAAAACTATGCAGCAATGAGAATAACTTATTCAATAGGATAACTTACAACTATAAGCATAATTTCACAAGTATAACAATGAGTGGAAGAAGCCAAACAAAAGATCACATACTGTGTAATTATATTTCACAAATTTTTAAAATGTCAAATTCATTCTATTATTTTAGAAGTCAGGATAATAGAAACCATTAGAAATTACAAGTAGTGACTGGTAGGAAACACAGCGGGGAGATAAACTTTTGGATTGCTGGTATTGTTTTATTTCTTGAGATGGGTGCTGACTACACTGGTGTGTTTACACTGTGCATTTTTCTGCATGAATAAGTCAACAGAAATTTTGCTAAATATTTGTTTATATATATATATGTTTAAATCCATGAGTTCATAATGACACTGAAAACAAAAACAAATTGGTCACTCTTAGAGGATACAGAGAACTATGGTGGACACTGATGTGCTGCCCAGCCCCCATTTCAAGGAAGAATTTGTTGCCCTAACTATTGACAGTATTGTCTCTCAGCTCCTCTAGAGACTGCCTCACCTGCAGAGAACCACTCTGCCCAAGGACACCCTTCCCAGGGAAGCCCATATCGAATGACTGATCCATGTGACAATATAAAGGCCTGGCCACCTCAGCCCAATTCCAGACAACTCAGAAGGGCCATTTTTGCTCCAGGTTATATGAATTATAATTTATAATTCATATCTACCCATTTCCCATGTCTGAAATCTGAGAGTAATCCCTGACACTTCTTTCTTTCCCTGATCCCCCCTTCAGTCAGTCAGATTGATAGAAATGAGAATAACTAGGCATGAACATCTCAGCTCTGCCCTTCTGTACTCGGCAT
Source organism: Tolypeutes matacus (assembly GCA_026826555.1). Classification (NCBI taxonomy): domain Eukaryota; kingdom Metazoa; phylum Chordata; class Mammalia; order Cingulata; family Chlamyphoridae; genus Tolypeutes; species Tolypeutes matacus. The sequence continues at coordinate 21,863,176 of JAKSZT010054055.1, forward strand.
GAAGCTTGCCAAAGAGTGCAAGAATTTTCTTCTACTTCATGAACCTTGCAATGAGGAGCGGTCTGACCTAGTCCAACACTGTCTCAGGCTGGAGGGGTAAGTTTGACTAATTCTGGGATTCTAGTTAGTAAACTCATTGTGACTCCAACCTAGCACTGATCAGCTTTTGTGTGTGCATGTGTTTGTTTTAAAGGTAGTATTTTGGCCTCCATCTTTATTCTTATTTTCCAAATTGTTCAGAAGCCAGGCAGGGAAGAAGAGCGGTATTCAGACCCCTCAGGCTCCCATAAACAGCACTAAAATCTACGGAGAAAAAGGGATGGTAAGTGACCAAGACTTTATCAAATAGGGTGGTCAAAGAAGGCTCTCTGGAGAAGTGACAATTGAGCAAAAACCTGAAAAGAAGTAAAGAGAATACAAAATCCCATGCAAAGATCTGAAGAAAAGCATTCAGGGTAGTAGAGGCAGGCACAATGGATCAAATGTTGAAATGGGCTTGGTATGTTCAAAGTCTAGAAAGAAGGCCAATGTAGCTACACTGAAAAGAACAAAAGAAAAAAATGTAGGAAAGGAGGTCAGAGAGAGAAGCAGGGGTCAGATCATGGAAAACTTTATAGGCCATTTTAAGTGTTTTGAATTTATAGAGCCTGGTCACAGTATCTCAACACATGCTCTTCTGCAGTAAGAACCTTGCCACTCCCCCATCAAGAAGTGGAGTCTCTTTTTACATCTCTCTGCATCTGGTCAGGCTCTTCTGACTATTCTGACCAATAAAATATGGTAGTAGTGATACTGTGCCAGTTCCAGGCACAGCCTTTAATTAATATGACAACTTGTATTTCCTACCTCTTGGAACCCAACTGCCATATGGATGACTACCCTGAGAACACTAGGCTGTGAGAAGCCCAGGCCACATGAAAGATTCTGAAAGATGAGACAGCATGTGGAGAGAAAGGCCAAGGATCACTGTGGTGCCAGACATGTGACTGACGAAGCCATACTGCAAGGGTTTCTCCAGACCCAGGTACCCCAGTAAATGCCATGGGGAACAGAAATGAACTAACTGTCCAGCTGAATCCTTCATGAATTCCTCACCAACAAAACTGTGAGCAAAAGAAAATGGTTGTGTTAAGCTAAAAAGTTTTGGAGTAGTTTGTTATGTAGCAATACATAAACTAAAGCAGAAGAGTGACATGATCTGAGGTATGTTTTTAAAAAGATCTCTTGTTGCGATATGTTAGAAGATAGTCTAAGCGAGAGAGGATGGTAGCTTAAATTAGACTAGTAAGAATAGCAAAGTAGTAAAAAGATATAACAGATTTGAAAGATTGGGAAGTAGGGTCATTATTTTAAATGGAAGACAGAATTTGAGGTTCATTTGGAAGAATAAATTTGTCAGAATACTCAAGAAATTTCTGAAAAATAAGAATGAGAGAAGACTTGCAATAGATACATAAACATACTATAAAGCTATAATAATAAAACCAGTATACTTACAGTCTTATAGCAGATACTAGTATGTTCATGGAAATTTAACATAATAAAGGTAGGGAACAAATCAGGGATAAAAGAATGGGTTAGTCAACAGAATGGTGCCAAATCAACTGGTTATCCATCTGCAAAAAATAACTTGTACCAAAATTTTTAAAAACATGTATACATATGATTAACAATCCACTATAAAAAACAAAGCAATAAAATTATTAGGAAAAATACTAAAGAAGAGTTTCATAATATTGTGTTGGGGAAGAATTTCCTAAGCAAGACAAAACCCAGAAGTTATAAAGAAAAAAACGCTGATCTATTTGTCTACATTAAAAATTTTTAATTCTGTAAGACAAAGACACTATTAAAGAAAAAGACAAGTAACAGGAAGTAAAAATATACAACAACTATGTGACAAAGGGTTTATATAACTTATCAGGTGTCATATATTAATAAGATTACTCAAGGAAAACCTGTTGAAGGAATATGAAGCAATTCACAAAAGATGAGTGGACAGTAAACATATGAACATATGCTCAATCTTACCTGTATTTTTTTAAAGCACACCCAAAAATTAGACCATTTTTGTAACATTTTTTTTTTTTTTTTTTAAATTAAGCATTATTGGAACACATATAAGGAAATAATTCTGCCTGGAATAGTAAAAAAAAGAAAGAAAGAAAAAGGATAATTCTATTTGAAAGATGGGAACAAGATTTTTTTTCTTTACTTTTATAAATTTCTCTTATTTTCAATTGGCATATATTACTTTCTCAGTTGGTGGGAGGGGAATGAATTTAGCCCATTTTCAAACACCTCATGCTACCTAACATAAATCTTCAGATATTATGGCAGAAATGCAAAGGGTCTAAACTACATGAAAAAACATAATCACCTTTTAATTTTAATCTGTATTAATAAACTGTTAGCTACTTTAGATACAAGATTTCAACAAATGAGAGGATTTAGCAAGAGAAGGCCTAATATTAAGCAAAGTGCTGTGAACAATGGATAATTTGTTTCTAGTTGTACTCAGAAAATTCTTCAAAAGGTCACAGGGTAAAATTTTTGCCTGGGTACATTCTAAACAGTTTCTTAAAGGCCCCTCAGACTATTAAAGTCACTTAATGTAACCTAATTTAGATGTAACTTTTCTTCTAAATGTGGGGGGGAAAAAACAAAGAAAAAAGCATATTAGGGACAAAAAAAAACTCACCACATCAGCTCTAAAGACCAGGTAACAAATATGAATCAGGAAAATGTATTAAATATTAACACTGATTATATTAACATGTGTCCCAAAAGGGACTCTGTACCATTGCTATGTAACATTGCTTTACATGGTGTAGCAGTTTGATATTTATGAATTCCAAAAACAGATATCAATTACATTTGTAAACTGGTCTGTTCCTCTGGGTGTGATACCCTTTGATTGTATTAAATTCAAAGGTTTTGCACTTACTTGATTAAATCAAGATTAGGCTTTGACTCAACCACATCAGTAGGGCATGACTCAGGGTTAAGTCCCCATCCCCTTGGTGGGCTGACAGAAACAGACCCTCACTCAAGAAGGCACACAGAAGATACAGAATAGGAGAGAACTTGGTCATTTTGGTTCTGCCATGTGACAGAAAGGAGAAGCTCAAACAGCTGAAGTCCTGAGAAGAGAGACACGCCCTATATCAGCCTACAGCTGAAAGAGAAGGAAGGAGAGATCAGGCAGAGGTCTCCCATCTTGCTTCAACACATGGCAAGAGACTTTGGTGAGGAAGTAACCTTGAGTTGGACTCTTTAGGGCCTGGTAACTATAAGCTTCTACCCCAAATAAATACCCTTTATAAAAGTCAACAGATTTCTGGTGCTTTGCATCAGCACCTCTTTGGCTGACTAATACACATGACACCCAATAAACTTTTGAACTTTTAAAGTTTTATATTCATTTTTTAAAGGAAAAAATTTTTAAATATAATTAGCACACTAAATCTATGATTACAAAGATACTACTCCTTCAAGAAGGCTAAGTGAAAAAGGTAAGCCAACTTTAAGTTGATATAGGATGTGGCTAAACTCATAGTACAAGAACGGAGTGAAGGAAACACTGCAATTACATTCTGAATTTTAACACTGAACTTGTAAAACAGATATTAAACAATTACTTATTAACATGGATGCCATAAGGGCATTTGGGGGCAAGGAGACTGGCATGGAACCAAAACAGTATTGCAAAGAAGTGAATTCTGACATCATCCTTCCCTACTTTTTTTTTTTTTTTTTAATTTAATTTTATATATATATATATATATTTTTTTTTTTTTAAAAAAGATGCTTAGATTACATAAATACTTCTTGATGTTTAGGTTCTTCCCTCATTTCCTAATATTCTGAACTAATAGACTACCCAAGTTTTTCATATATAGAAGCCCCCAACTCACAAAAAAAGAATCTATACCAGTAGTTCCAACCACTACTGAAGTTCCAAAAACAGATTCCTTTCCAGATTCTCCAGATACCTGCTACCAAGGCAGGGGAAGATTTGTTTCTGTCACACATAAACTTGGGTCACACTGTTCCCATTTTTAAAAATGCTGGCTATTCCCCTTCCCCTCCTTTCCCTTCCCTTCAGTACAATAATTCAGTACAAAAACCATTAGGTAAGGGACAATAAGGTAGGCATCTGTGTAGGGGTGTCGAGGGAATGAAGGAGCCTGCACAGGATGAAAGAGGCATTCATGGGGAGGGACAGAGCATGAGCAGGGTAAGAGTGTATCTAAATGTGGAAGGCAGACCAGTAAAGCATGTCAGAGCATGAATAAGGTGAGGGGAGACTCCTACTTAGAGGCAACCAAGCACAGGATAATGGAGCCTAAGCAAAGTAAGAAGAGTGTCTACATGGGAGAACAGGCCACAAAGGGTATCAGAGCCTAAATGGGATAATGAGGGAGTTCATAAGGAAGGTGGCCCAGAGTAGACAGTTAAAGCCTGGGTGGGGTGAAGAGAGCACCAGAAGAGGGTGAGGCCTGGCAAGCAGTAGTGGACCATGTGCAGGACGAGGAGGGCTTCTGCATAGTGGGAGGGGTTGGCCGGCACAGTCCGATCAGGGTGAGGAGAACAGTCACAAAAAGGGATAACACAGGGGGGCAGCATAGAGTAGGTGTCTAATTCTGAGTAAGGAATGGAGGGAGTCCACCCTGGGTAGGGGGTAGCAAGGAATGCTGGAGCCCAAGCACAGTAAGCAGGGTAACTGTGCTTGGGAGTAGATAGGGAATGACAATAGAAAGAGATTGGTTACATAAAAGGAGAATGATCAAATAAGTAATATATTGAGGATAATGGCATCCAGGTTTCTCACTGTCAGACAAAGAAGTTACAAGTGAAGAAAGCAAAGTGTTCTTTGGTGTTGGACTAAAATTTGCGAGATCAGTATAAACACAAAGTCTTAAATATATATAAATACAGAAATATTGATGTAAATATATATATACACACAAACGTACACACACATAAACATACATATATTCCCTAGCTCTGTCCACTGAGAGGACAAATCTGGAAAAATTTGAGCATGAAAATACAAAATAATAAAATAGATCATCACTGAATAAAAGAGAAAAATACCAGTTCATACTGACAGGAATAAATACTTGAATAAACTGAAAATTCGATCAGGAATGGGATATTTACATAGACTCTAAGTAGCATGGCATACACACACACACACACACACACATAAATACATACACACAAAAAGAATAACTTTACATTAGAGAAGCTTGGCTCACCATCTAATCAAGTGATAAAAGTTAGCAGCATTAATGAAGGGACAATGTAAACTGTGCTACTTTAGATAACATAAATCTAATCATGAGGAAATGTTAAACAAAACCAAACTGAGGGGTAATAAACAAAATAGCTGAATTGTATTCTTCAAAAGTTGTCAAGATTAAAGTGAAGAAAACGCTGAGAGAACTGTTCCAGAATAAAAAAGAGAAAAAGAGGCATAATACTAAATGCAACATGATTCCAGGTTTGATCCTTTTGCTATACAGGACAGTATTGGGATAATTGGTAAAAACTTTAATGGGGTCTGAGAATTAGATGGTAGTAGTAATGTATGGATGTTAATTTCCTGATTTTGACAGCTGTATCGGGTTATGAAGTAGCCTGTTTTAATTTGTAGGAAATAGACACTGAGGGGTAATGGGGCATCATATCAGCAACTTATACTCAGGTGGTCCAGGAAAAAAAATTATTTGTACTATACTTGCAAATTTTCTCTATGTTTATGATTGCTTCAATATAAGACAATTTAAAAATTCCTGTTCAGTTCTAATTCAATATAAATAGGCTTTTGGGAGGGTAGAGGTAGGAGGAGAACTTTACTATTTCAACATCACTTCTATAGAAAAAAGGTACCTGAGTTGCCACATAAACTTGCAAATGAAGTTTCAGCATATAATCCATTCACAGGCTGGGGGGTTGAACTGCCATTAGTTATAATTCAGCTTTCAAAACTGATACTTTTCCTTCCTGAATTCTAAGACTGAGCCTCTCCCAAAGCTATAAAATAACTGTCACTAAACTGAAAAAAAAAAAAAAATTCTCTTGACTCTTAATTTATAGAGAGAGGTTCTCTGTACATGGTATAAAATCCAACATTTATTTTTTAATACAACAAATAAGTAATGACAACCACATATATGTAAAATTAAATGTACCTACAAATAACATTTATTTTATTCACTTTTCTTTGAAGGCTTAAAAACATTGATGGCATCACAATAAATATGGAATTATTGTTTTAAGTATTGTAGGGATATGAGATTGATATTTATAATCTAACAAAATCTATAATCTAAGTAGTACCTCTAAGCTTAAATTGAAAGCTCAGATTTTCTGGCTGAATCTGAGAAATATAAAAAGGACAAGGAAGGTAAAGAGGACAAAGCAAAAAATAACAAAACATGAAACGTGGGAAATCTCAATTTACAGAAATAAGATACAAATATTAATCAAGTACTAGTTTAATTAACCTATACTTCTAAATATAATTGATACATTGTGCTGAAGAAGTTTATCCCACTGATGAAGTGTGCATCAGTCAGCCTCTAAGATGATCTCCAATGAGGCCTCCTGATATTTGCACCTCCCACATTATACTAGGGTTGGTCACTGAAACTAATACTTTCTCACCACTCACTCCAGCAGCCATGTCATTAGGACCCTTAGGCAGCCTATGGAGAACCACATGGCAAGAACCTCAACTGAGTTCAGATGAGTGAGTCTGGAAGCTCACTCCTGCCAGTCAAGTTTTTTTTTTTTTTTTTTTTTTTTTTTACCGGGAGGTACCAGGGATCAAACCCCGGTCTCTCCATATGGTAGACGGACGCCGAACCTCTTGAGCCACGTCCGTTTCCCTCAAGTTTTTAGATGACTGCAGCCCCAGCTGACAGCTTGACTGCAACCTCATGGGAGACCCTGAACCAGAGGCACCAAGCTAAACCACTCCTAGGTTCCTAATCCACAAAAACTGTGAGGTAAGTGTTGTTTTAAGACACTAAGTTTTGGGGTAATTTGTTTCACTGCAATGGATAACTAATACTCTGTAAGTCTAAGTGCTAGAGGGCCTAAGAGTCCCAATTACAGATCCCCAAGAGAAGGAAAATAAGACTTTGTCCCACCAGATCCTTGCTGGCTACAGAAAAGGTATACAGAAAGATGGATATTTAAATTCTATTCAAAAGGCCACTTACAATGTCATTGGAAGAACAACACGAACATCTTATTAAGGGATAAAAGTATTTCTTGTATCAGAAATCACATATCCTTCCTAAATACCTCTAGGTTACCTGGAATTTCTGGTAATCATTTCAAATATTATTAAAAAAGAAAATTTAAACCAAAAACTGAGCACCTTCTAGGTGTCAGGCTGGGTACTAGAGATATAGCTGTGAAGAAGTTAACCATGATCTCTGCCCTAGCAATACTTTTCAAATACCAAAATGTCTACACCGTAAGGTGCTTTTAGTGATAAATGATTCTATAGGTATTGTTGGGGATTGAATAATCATGTCCCCAACAAAAAGCATGCTTAGGTCCCAACCCCTGATCCTGTGGGTATGGATCCTTCAATGTTACTTCAGTTAAGGTGTGGCCCACCCAATTGATTCAGATTGGGTTTTAATTCAGATTACTGAAGTCCTTTATAAACAGGGTGAAAGTCAGACATAGAGAAGCCGCTGGGAGGGAGCAGCCAGAAGATGAAAATTAAGGGAATCCGGCACCCAGAAGAGAAAAGAGAAGACATGGCCATGTGCACTGCCATGTGACAGAAAAGCCAAGGACCAAGAATCATGGGCAACCAGGTCCAGAATGCCACAGTCTTCAGGGAGAAAACACAGCATTGCTGATGCCTCAATTTTGGACTTCTCTTAGCCTCAAAACCATAAGCCAGGAAGCAGATGTGGCTCAAGTGACTGAGCTCCCGCCTACCACATGAAAGGTTATCTCGTTCGGTTCCTGGTGGAGAAGATGAGAAAGACAGCAAGCTGGCATGATGGGCAGGTGGGGCAAGCTGATGCACCAAGATGATACAACAAAGGAGACACAAAGAGGAAAGACAATGATATACACAATGAAAGCAGAGAGCTGAGGTGGCTCAAGGCATTGAGCACCTCTCTCCCACATGGGAGGTCCCAGGTTCAGTTCCCAGTGCCTCCTAAAGAGAAGATGAACAGACAGAGAACACATAGCAAATGGACACAGAGAGCAGACAGCGAGTGCAAACAACAAGGGGGGAAGGTGGGATAAATAAATAAAATAAATCTTAAAAAAAAAAAAAAAAAAAATGATGAGCAATAACTTCCAGCTGTTTAGGCTAAGGCATTGTATGGTATTTGTTTAGCAGCTAGGAATCTAACACAGATACATTGTTTTATCTTACAGTCTACAAAATTTTTGTCTTTATAAATTGCTGGAGGTCTACTTGATCATCTATATAATAATATTAGTATAAATAATATAATTGTTAAATTTATTGAGCACAAGTACCAGGCACTAAATATCTTATACACCTCATTTAATCTCACATTATCCCCATTAATTTCTATAGCCTCATTATTCCATCACTTTCCTTCCTCATACTTTCAAAGATGCTGTCCCTAAATCCCAAAGCAAGTTTCCCATACATGCTCTGTGAGTCTCTCATATATAGCTCTTACAACAACCGCAATTAAATAACCAGATAACAAGCTGTTTAATATCCACTTCTCATACTAAAGCATAAGTTCCATGGGAGCAGGGAAGCTATCTTTCCTGTAACCTGGTTTTACCCTCTGCAACTAGCAGAGGGAAAAGGCAATTAATAAATGCTTGCCAAATAAAAGAATGAACGAGTATGCTATACTGCCTCTGCTATCTCCATTAACTATCACCTCCTTATTAACTAATGTAATATGCCTCAAACAGGTGGTTCTGCTAGCCTATCAAGTATTCAGCAGATAATTTGGTGATTTCAGAATGGAAAAAAAAAAAATCAACCATTTCTTTCACCTGTATTTTACAAACTTGAATTGTAAAATGTTTCCACAATAAGCCTATTACATCCTTGATAAGTTAAAATTTCCATACCATAAATAACCATCCTTTCCCTCCATTGAGCTCTCAGAATCATAGAACCAGACATATATTCTCCCAGGCAAGCACGTAGGTAATATTTTCCTAGAGAAACTGAATACCTCAAAAAGATCTGCACTTAGAAGGTCTCTAACAATAACACTAGCTCTCCACCAACTCACCGTATAGTAAAGCCCCTGCACATGAGCTTCCAATGATCTCACATTTAAAAGTAGATATTTAAAGTGAGAACAGTCTAAAATCACCAGGCATAAGGAGTGCCGTAAATTGAAAGAAGGGAACCAAGTAAAAACACACACACCAACAAATTACTTTTGAGGAAAAAGATAATGCCATAATGAAAAGAAAACTTCAAAAAAAATTATTAAGATGCTCAAAGACACTACGAAAAATTTTAAAGGATCCTATTTTAAAAATAAAGAGCAAGTGGCAATAAAAAACAATAACATTTGAAAAGTTAAATATGACCATGTTTCAGGATTCCCAAAGACCAACACAGGTTAGATAGTTCACTGGGTATGCTGTATTACAACAAAAGGACACAAAGCAAAATTAGCAAAGGGAAAAGGTTAATGGGACAAAGTCCAGGGGAAACCAGGTACAAGCTTCCAAGAGTCCTGGACCAGTGGAGTCACAAAGGATATGCTTAATTCCTCCAGCAATATGTTTTAATAACATGTGTGAAATATTATTTATCAGGAAAGCTGATATTAAGACACACTGTCCAGGGTTTTTACTGGGGGCTGATCACATAGTTTCCCTCTGCCTACCAAAATTCCAGGCTCCCAGAGGAAAGCAGGTGTTTGACAAAAAACACATTGCACAAACAGTTTAGGCACAGTGAACCACTCTTATCAGAGAATGGTGGGAACTCTTCCAAAATCCAAGTTCCCAGACATCAGCCAAGGGCCAGCCTTCAAGAAGACCTTTCTAAGTACAGCAGTCTCAGGCCTACTATGTTAACTCGGTACAAACAGATAAAACAAAACATTAGAGTTAGAAGATAAAGTGAAGACCCTCTTCAGGAAAAAAGACAAAAGACATAAACATCAAGAGAAAAAAGTTTAAAAATTACATGAGCAATCAACTCCAATATCTGATTTTAAAAGGTGGAGATGAACATAAAAAGAAGAAAATACCAAAGAAATAATATAAGACTTGAAGAATATACTCTCCAAACTGGGGGGGGGGGGGGGGACGCCCGTCTGGTGCCCAAGTATGTTATTACTGAACTGTAGAATAGCAAGGAAAAAGAAGAAAAAAAAAAAAAAAAAATACAAAATCTTCTAGAAAATTAAAAAAACAAACAAGTTGCTTATAGTTACAGAAATCAGAATGGCATTAAATTTAGCAATAACCTCTGTGATAAACTAAAAGACAATAGAGAAATGTTTCCAAAATTCTGAGGATTATGTACATCAAAGGACATTACCAAGAAAGTGAAAAGACTAACTACAAAATGGGAAAAAAATATTTGGAAGCCATATATCTGTTAAGGGTTTATTATCCAGAATATATAAAGAACTCCTACAACTCAACAAAAAGACAACCCAATTTTAAAAATGGGCAAAGGATTTGAAAAGAGATTTCTTCAAATAAGATATACAAATGGCCAATAAGCACAGAAGATACTCAGCATCATTAGCCACTAGGAAAATGCAATTCAAAACCACAAAGAGATGGCCACTAGGATGGCTATTATTTAAAAAGTTGAAAAAAACAAGTGTTGATGTAGATGGAGAGAAATAGGAACTCCCGTACATTGTTGGTGGGAATGTAAAATGATGCAACTGCTATGGAAAACACTTTGGTGTTTTCTCTACAAGTTAAACATACAATTACCATATGACCCAGAAACCCCAATTCTAGTTATATACCCAAAAGAACTAAAAGCAGGGGCTCAAAGATACTTGTACACCAATGTTCACAGCAGCACTATTCACGATAGCCAAAAAGCAGAAGTAACCCAAGTGTCCATCAGCAGATGAATGGATAAATAAAATGTGGAATATATGTATAGTGGAATATTATTCAGCTGTAAAGAAAAATGAAGTTCTGATTCATGCTACAACATGGATAAACCTTGAAGACATCGTGTTGAGTGAAGTAAACCAGACATAAAATGATGGCTATTTTATGATTTCATTTATATGAAATAACCAAAATATGCAAGTTCATAGAGACAGAATGTAGGTTACAGGTTACTAGGGATGTGGGGGAATAGGGAATAATGATACAATGCTTAATGGGTATAGAGTTTTTGTTTGGAGTGATAGAAAAGTTTGATAATGGATGGTAGTGATGATAGCAAAACATTGTGACTGTAAACCATTGAACCTTATGTTTGAAAATGTTTAAAATGGGAAATTTTATGTTGTATATATGTACCACAATAAGAATTGTTTTATTTCAGAGGAAAATTGCTTTTCATCCAAGATATTAATACCCAAATTATCAAATAAATATGGTAGAAAACATTCTCAAATACCAAAAATTTATCTCCTCTGCATCCTTTTCTTCTTTTCCCAGCAAGCTAGTAGAATATGTGGTCCAAACTAACGGAATCCACATAAGCAGGAAATAAAAAAAGGAGAGACAAAGAGAATTTCCAAAATGCCAATGAAGGGAGAACCTAGAATGACAACTGCATGCCTGGTCTAGTAAGCAACTAACTCTCAAAGCAGAAGAATGGGAGGAAGTACTCAGGGGAAAAAAACTGCAATGGATAAATTAACAGGCTTGATCCTGTATGATGAAACAGTACTGAGGGCATCTTAAAGAGATGTGAAGAATTAACAACTACACAAAAAAAAAAACAAAGCAAATGATGAAATAAGGCAGTTATTAATTTTAGAAGCACAAAAAGTTGTACAAGAAAAGTAAACTTAATCATAGAACACTACTTGGCACAGCCTTGAAAAATATCTGCATAGATGTAAGAACTAAATCTGATTTAAGTGTTAAATGTTATAATTAAGTTGGAAGATACAGGGGTGAGAAATTTTTTAAATGGAGAAGGCAGGCTAAATCTTTACAGATTATAGTAGCAAGTCAGTAATGTCAAATTGATAAGCCAAGAAACAGCATTTTAAATATATCATTTTGAAATACAGAGGTAAACAACAGAATAAACATCTAAAATTGCTCAGTATGGTTGCCTTTGTGGAACAGCATTGCTGACTAAAGTGAGGTGGGGACAAACAACCACTATTTTTTTATTACAAGTTTTCTAGTACTATTTGGTTCTTAATAAGCACATGTATACTTTGATTTTAAAAATTTAATTAGACTTCAATTTCTGACAATATGGTACAACTAAAGTACTGAATGAAACATTAAAAGCATCTTTTTAAATGTATCATTTAAAATTACAGAAAGGTAAATATGCCATGAATGCCAAAAATGAAATGAAACCAAAGAACTGGGAGGTAAGCAAATGTTCATCTGGGATTTGAATTGTGAAAGTGACCTTCTGAACTAATCACCGTGAAGAGGTAGAGGGGCCAGGAGACCATTCCAAGAGTCAGTCTGAAGTAAAGAATCAAAAGAAGAAATCTCTGCACAATGCTAGGACACCAAAGTGCCACACAACATAAGGGTGAATGTAAAATGAAGTTTGCCACACAGGAGGAAATAGCAAGAAATTTGCCTATCTTGATCGCAGAAATGAAAGGAAGGAAAAAGAAAATATGCACAATCTGGTCCTCATGTATATGGGTGGCCTGAACTCACACTACCTATATGATCTGACAAGAGAAGAATTTGATTGTAAATCCCTAGTTGGTGGTATTCCCTGTTGACTGGTAGAAAAGCAACCATAAATCCTCACTAAAAGAACACAATTATAACAAATGACTTGAAAAAAATTATCACAAAGTTCCAAAGAAAATGATCAGCTATCAAAAAGAATACACACATAAGGTAACAAAGTATCAAAAGAAGGCAATCATCAGAATCAAAAGACATCAGAAACAGATTCATAAATAGGTTAGATATTAGAATTCTCTGATAAGGAAAAAAATTGTTTCATATATTTAATAGAAACAATACAGAACCTTAAAATATGGGCTAGGAACAAGCAAATTTGAAAAAAACAAAACTCCCAGAAATGAAAAATTAAAACAAAAAATTCAAAGGTTAGCTTTAACAGAAGAGTAAACACATTTGAAGGATACGTTAGAGGACTAGAAAAGAGGACCAAACAAATTATCTTGAACGCAGTCTGGAGAGATTAAAAAAAAAAAAAAAAAAAAAAAAAAAGATGGAAAATATCAAAGACTTGGATTGCAAAGTGAGAAAGTCTAATATATATCTAATTGTAGTTCCAGAAGATTAATAGAGAGAATAGGGAAGAGGTAGTATTTGAAAAGGCAATGACTGATTTTATTTTAACTGTTAGATGACAACAATTCTCAGCTACAGGAAGTCCAAAAATCCCAAGCAAGATAAACAAAAAGAAATCCATACCCACAAACAACTCAATGGATTGCAGAGCAACAAAGAACAAAGGGAAAACTTCAAAAACAGCAAAGAAAGAATAGAATATATCGCCTATAAAGTAATGGAAATTACTGACAATTGAATTATCAGCAGTAATGGTAGAGCTCAAAAAGATAGGTGAAATGATGTTTTTAAAGTACTTCCAAAAAAACAACTGCCTAGAATTCTATATATCCAGCAAAACTATAGTTCAAGAATAATGAGGGAATAAAGACACGTTCAAAGAAAGGAAAATAAGAGTGATTACCACAACAAACCCAAACCAAAGGAAATTCTAAAGAATATACTTCAAGCAGAAGAAAATTGAACCCAGAAGACAGTTTGAGATTCAAGATAAAGAAAACTGAAAAAGTTGGACAAATAAAAGGCACATGAGAACTGGTAGAAATGATTCCAAAAGGAAGAGTAATCACAATGAATGTAAATGAACTAAAGTCCCAGTTAGAAAACAAAAATCATCAGACAGGTTATATATTTGCTGTTTATAAGAGACAGACTTAAAAAATAAGGACACAAAAAGATTAATGGTCACAGAATGAAAAAAGGTCTACTAGGCAAATATTAAAGAAAAGAAAACCAGAGCAGACCAAGGCAAAAAGCATTACTAGAAATAAAAAGGATGCCTACCTAATGACAAGATTTAAATCACCTTGAAGATAACATTCTAAAACTCCATGCACTTAACACACACACACCAAAAATTGACATATCTATAATGAAAAGTTACAAAGCTATCAATACACTGAAAGATTTTACCTCTCTCAATAATGAATAAATCTAGCAAAGAAAAATATCAATAAGGATTTAAAAAAAGATTTGTACTGTTTAATTTGTAAGCGGGCCAAACTGACGGCGTAAAAATCAAACCCAAGAACTATGGATTATAGATTATTTTCAAGAACACATGGAACCTTTGTAAAAACTGCATGCTTGTGGTAACTAGACTTGCTGCCTTCTCATATCCATGCCTTTGTATAATCCCATCCCACATTCTATCAGAATTGTTCTGCATGACCAATATAACATGGTAGAAGTGGTGATGTGTCACTTCCAAGAGTCATAAAAGACTGTGGCTTCTACTTCTCTCTCTTGGATTACTCACACAAGGGGATGCCGGCAGCCATATTGCAAGCAGCCCTGTGAAAAGGTCCAAATGGAGAGGTACTGAGGTCTTTTGCAAACAACTGAGTTCTTCCGCCAACAGCCACATAAGTGAATCATCTTAGAAGTGAATCCTCCAGCCCCAATCAAGCCTTCAGATGCCTGCAGCCCTGGCCAACAGCTTGACCGCAACCTCAAGAACCCATGCCAGAAACACCCAGCTAAGCAGCTCCCAGATTTCTGACACTAAGAAACTATATGAGATAATATATGTTGTCTGAAGCTATTACATTTGGGGATACTTTGTTACATTGCAATAGATAACTAATACAATGTTCAAGACCATAAACATGACTTAAAATTTGAAAGTACTGGTAATCATACTTTCAAATTTACTGACCACAGTACAATAAGGTTAGAAATTAACAAAAGGAAACTTATAGAAACCAACACTCTTCTGGGTCAAAGGAGAAATCATGACGGAAAACAGAAAATACCTAGACTGAAAAATAATGAAAAGCCAGTTACCAAAACCTGTGGGATACAATTAAAGCAACTTTCAGGAAAAAAGTCATAGGTTTGAATACTTATATTCAAAAACACTCAAAACTAATGAGCTTAAATCAAGTTTAAAAAGTTGAAAAAAGAACTGCAGAATAAACTCAACAAAAGAAAATAAAAACAAAATTAAAAAAGAAAACAAGACCAACAAAAAGTTGGGTCTCTGAAGTTACAAATGAAATACACAAACTGAAAAAAATAATCAAGAAAAAAATAAAGGACGTGGAGCAAGATGGTGGCACAGTAGACAGCTCCAAGAGTCAGCTCAATCTACAGAGCAGTTAGTCATCAGCCAGAGCTATCTAAGTCACCTGTTTAAGGGGCCCAGGAGACCAGAGGAGCATCCTGCACTATCCTTTGAAGAATGGAAGGAGGAGACTGCCCATCTGAAGGGAAGATTCGTGAATACAATACTACTCCACAGTGGAGGCTGGTGCCCATCCTCCACTGGCGGCCCAAGATGACTTGGGAGCTATTCCCTGGCTTCCAGCTCCATTTCCCAAAAACGCGAGAGGAAAATACAGTCAGGCATCAACTTAGACTACTGATTAGTAAATTCGGCAATCCTGAATGGGAGATCCGTGGTTTGATTCCCGGTGCCTCCTAAAGAAGGCAGCAAGCTGGCGTGACAGGCAGGCGCGACAAGCTGACATAACAGGATGACACAAGAAGAAAAACATAATGAGACACACAACAAAGCAGGGAGCAGAGGTTCCCGGTGCCTCCTAAAGAAGACAAGCAAGACAGCGAGCTGACATGACAGGCAGGCGCAGCAAGCTGACGCAACAAGAAACACAGAAAAAAAACATAATGAGAGACCCAAAGAAGTAGGAAATGGAGGTGGCTCCAGTGATTAAGCACCTCCCTCCCACATCAAAGGTCCCGGGTTCAGTTCCCGGTGCCTCCTAAAGAAACAACAAAACAGAACAGACACAGCAAGTGCAAACAACAAGGGGGTGGGGAGAAATAAATAAATCTTCAACAACAAAAAAAAAGTGTGGAAATGGATAGAGTTGATGGTAACACACTTTAGTGAGTAGAACTAACACAGCTGGTTTATAAATGGGATTGTCACTAAAAAGTATAATCAAGGGATGTAAATAGAGAATAATCTAGGGACCGGATAACATAGTGAACCCAGAGGTGGGTGAGAATTGTGGTGAATAGTACAAATACAAGAATATCCCTCTATAAACTAGATCAAATGAACATCACTACAGCAGGGTGGTAAGAATGTGGAGAAGTATGGGAAAAATACAATTAATGTAATCAAAAGACTATAGTTAACAGCAATACTGTAATAGTCTTGCATCAATGCTAAAGATGTACCGTGTTAATAGGGGGAATGTAAAAAATATACCAAATGTATGTTATAGACCATAATTAGTGGTAATAGTCTGATAATAGCTCAAAATCTGTAAGAAATGGTCCACAACAATGTAGCGTGTTGGTAGAGGGGTACTGTATGAGAATTCCACACATGTGCATGATTGTTTTGTAAGTTCACAACTTTAATAAAAATATACTTTAAAAAAAGATATAGGCTGACAGAATGGATTTTAAAAAGATGAGCCATATGCTGTCTACAAGATCCAGGGATACAAATTAACTGAAGGTGAAAAGTTGGAAAAAGATATTCCATGCAAATAGTATCCAAAAAGGAGGAGGAGGAGTTATACTAATATCAGACAAAACAGACTTTAAAATGTAAAAAAGTTATAAGGGATGCAGAGGGCCATCCTTTATAAAAGGGACAATCCATCAAGAAGAAGTAACAGTCATAAATATCTATGCACCTAACCAGGGTGCCCCAAAATACATGAGGCAAACTCTGGCAAACCTGAAGGAAGAAACAGACATCTCTACAGTAATAGTGGGAGACTTCAACATGCCACTCACATCAATAGCTAGAACTAGACAGAAGATCAACAAGAAAACAGAGAACCTGAACAATATGATAAACTAGCTTGACCTAACAGACATATACAGAACATTGCATCCCAATTCAGCAGGCTATACATTCTTCTCAAGCGCTCATGGATCTTTCTCCGGGATAGATCACATGTTAGGTCACAAAGCAGGTCTCAATAAATAAAAAATGACTGAAATTATATGAAGCACTATCTCTGATCATAATGGAATGAAATCAATAATAGATGGGAAAGGGGAAATTTTGCAAGTATGTAGGCTGAACAACACACTTGTAAACAATCAGTGGGTCAAAGAAGAAATTGTAAGAGAAATTAGTAAATATCTCGAGACGAATGCAAATGAGAACACAACATATCAAAACTTATAAGCTACAGCTATGGCAGGGCTGAGAGGGAAATTTATAGCCCTAAATGCCAATATTAAAAAAGAAGAGCTAAAATCAAAGACCTAACTGAACACCTGGAGGAACTAGAAAAAGAACAAACTAATCCCAAAGCAAACAGAAGGAAAGAAATAATAAAGAGTAGAGCAGAAATCAATGAAATTGGAAAAAAAAAAAAAAATAGAGAAAAGCAACAAAACCAAAAGCTGGTTCTTTGAGAAGATCAGTAAAATTGACAAACAGCTAGACTGACAAAGAAAAAAGGAGAAAAGATGCAAATAATTAAAATCAGAATGAAAGGGGGGGGGGACGTTACAACTGCCCCAAAAAAAAAAGGATCATAAGAGGATATTATGAAAAACTGTATGCCAAAAAATTAGACAACCTAGATGAAGTGGACACATTTCTGGAAATGCCCAAAGAATCTAAATTGACTCTACAACAAATATAGGAACTCAACAAACCAATAACATTTAAAGAGATTGAATCAGTCATCAAAAATCTCCTAACAAAGAAAAGTCCAGAACCAGATAGCTTCATAGGTGAATTCTACCAAGCATTTTGAGAAGAATCAACAATATCCTGTTTAAACTCTTCCAAATAATTGAAGGGGGGGGGTGTAATTACCCAATACATTTTATGAAGCCAACATTACACTAATACCAAAGAAATCAAAATACTACGAGAAAAGAAAATTACAGACCAATCTCTCTAATGAACATAGAGGCAAAAATTCTCAACAAAATACTTGCAAGTAGAAGCCAAAAACATATTTAAAAAATTATATACCACAAACAAGTGAGATTTATTCCTGGTGTGCAAGGCTGGCTCAACACAATAAAATCAATTAACGTAATACACCACATAGAGAAAAAACCACATGAATATCTCAATCAATGCAGAAAAGGCATTCAACAAAATCCAGCATCTTTTATTGATAAAAATACTTTAAAAGATAGGGATAGAAGGAAAGTTCCTCAATATGATAAAGGGCATATATGAAAAAACCACAGTCAACATCATACTTAATGGGGAAAGGTTGAAACTTTCCCTCTACGATTGGGAACAAGACAAGGATGTCCACTGTCACCACTGTTATTCAACACTGTGCTATAAATTCTAGCTGGAGCAATTAGGTAAGGAAAAAAATAGGAAAAGAGGAAGTAAAATTCTATTTGCAGATGACATGATCCTATATTTAGAAAATTCCAAAATGTCTACAAAAAAAGATACCTGAGGTAATAAACGAGTTCAGCAAAGTGGCAGGATACAAGATCAACATGCAAAATTCAGTAATGTTTCTATATACTAGTATCGAATAATCTGAGGAGGAAATCAAGGGAAAAATAATCCTTTTACAATAGCAACAAAAAGACTCAAATACCTAGGAATCGATTTATCCAAAGATGTAAAGGACATGTATTCAGAAAACTACAAAATACTGGGGAAAAAAAAAAAATCAAAGAAGACATAAACAAATGGAAAGACATTGTTTTATTTGTAACTAGCAGTGCCAATACATGGTATGATAGTGGCTGAAAGAGTCTAAGGTCATGTATATTACTAAAAGGAAAGCTAAAAAATATAACATGGGACTGTATAGCATAGCAAAACCTCACATGAAATATGAGGGAATATTGCATATATGACTGTTTTTCTTTGAAACAGAACAAATGTACGTTAATGATACAAAATGTCAATATCAGGCAAAAATACAACCAAGGCAAACTATGGACAGTAGTGCATAGTAATATATTAACACTCTTCCACTAAGGGTCAAAAAAAAAAGGGAAATATTCTAACTGAAAGAAACTAGACTAAAGGTACTACATACAGTTTGACTCATCTATACAAAATATAAATACAAATAAATTAGATGGAAACAAAATAGCAGCTATGTACAACAGGGGAATAATAGATTGACAGGTGATTATTAAGAGGTAGAGTTTTTCTTAACTTTTTTTAAATTGAAATATATCATTCATACACAAACATACATAAATAATAAGTATATAGTAAAAGTTGTGAACTTAGAAAATAAACAGGTATTTTTTATTTCAATTTCTGATTGTTGCTAATATACAAAAATACAGTTGGTTTTTCTTTGTTGTCTTATTTGCTTTTCTTGAGGTCATATTTTAGGACAATTAATTGTACCTTACAGAAGTCTGCTAAAATATTTAACAATCTAGTTTCTCTACTTGACCTCTCGCAACTGGAAATGTAAGAAGTTTTTGTATTATTAGGCTGTAAAGAAAAATTCAGCTGGGATGATACTGACATGAATAAGAAGTAAAACTGGAAGGATCAAGTCCTTTGTCCTTCTAGTTTTCCAGTATGTCTCTAGTGCCCCCTTGGCATAGCCAGCTGGCAAAGGAAAAATGTAGTTTACACAGTTGCAGCCCCACCATAAGAAAATAAAGCATGGAAGGGTGGGTTTGCAAGTGAGACAGTAACATAGCAATTGACACAGACCACCCCTATGGTTATACAGCAACTATACGTGTCTTCATACAGATATGTGATTTTTAGTTACTCAGAACCATACGTGTCATACAGATATCTGATCTTCCGTACAAAAGGAAAACCAGCTCTATACATTCTCTTAAGGTGGAAGTGTTCTTTGTAGAAATGAAGATGTTCTTACACTATCTTTTCCTAGGCTAATTACTGCTCAAAGTTCAAATATCCTGTTACCTAAGACTAAATTGTAAAGTTAACCTTTACTAATAAACCTTAGGTATTTAGAATGAGAGAAGAAACTGATTCATACACTCATATATTAACACAAGAAGCAAAACAAAATATGTATAGCTACTATAGACCTTGCTTCTGTAACTGGTTGTGAGATTGTAGTTCATATTTATAACTTCTTTCTTCTACTCCCTGTTCTGTGTTTCCTTTGTCTTAATTTGCAACCTCAGCTGATGGGGTAACCCAAACCTTCATTAGTGAAGAATCTGAGTCCTCATTGGTACAGCTTTGTGTGTGTCTATGTATCTGTAATTTTCCATTGACTTTTGCTTTATACATGTACACTTAAGAGATGTTTCAGAGAATCCTTGGGGTTCTGGATATAGTCCTCCCTCTGCCCCTTGTGTAGCAGCGGTCCAGCATCTCCTTGGTAATCAAGATGTATTAGCTCAGCTAGTAGAATGCCCCCCCTTTTTTGCCTGTTGATTCAGTGGTTCTCAGCTGGGGATGATTTTTGCCTCCCATGGGACAGTTGGCAGTTTCTGGAGACATTTTTAATCGTCATGACTGTATGTGTGTGCTACTGACATGTAGTATGTAGAGGTCAGGAAGCTGCTAAGTATTCTACAAATTACAGGATAGTCCGCCACAGCAAAGACTATCCAGTTCATGTCCTGATTTAGAAACATGGAGTCCATGTGACCTGGAGGCTGTTTCAAGTTCTACTTTAATGAAACCTGGTGAAGTAGTCTTTCCTTGGGAACCAAGGCCTCCAAACCAGCAGAGATCCAAGTTGTGGGAACTGGAAGCAAAATTTCTGCTAACAGGGTTTTTAGGGATAATAGCAAGAGGAGCCACTTCCACTTGTACCCTTGATTCCGAGATCCATGTATTCTGGCTAAGGGAATAATAACATTTCATATTGGTCACTGATTCAAAGCATATAGTGTATCCAGTAAGATAGAAGAAACCCCGTCCATGATGATGTGGTCTCTCCCCAATGGCACTGTAACTGAATCTTCAGCAGGCCACTCTATCATTCTGTTCAGTCAGCTGCTTCTGGTTAATGGGGTATGTCATAAGACCAGTGAATCCAAGGTCCAGGAGCCCATACTTATACTTCTTTTGCTGTGAAATGAGTTCTTTATATGATATAATCCTACTGTTAAGTATTCTTCTGATTTCTTTTGTAAGCATTGCTTTTTGAGTGTCATTTATGGTGTTACATGTAATTAATTCAATTTTACTGCTATACAGTATTTCATTATTTGAATATACTGCAATTTATCCATTAATAATGGATGGAATGGTAGGAATGCAGGGGGAGAACTGGACCTGAGATTTGTTTAGGAGATGAAATTGGAAGACTTCATTGATGATAGGGGTAAGGAAGACAGGAAGAGGTTAAAAGTAAGTGAGTTGGTTGAGGAGAGAGAGAAGTTATGAATGACAGGATTCTTGTTTCTTCAGGGAAAAACTATTTTGAGTTACCAATAATTGACTTACAAATGGTAAGCTGTTTTGAAGTTGAATATTTCCTATACCATCTTTGGAGACATTTTCTCATGTCAAAACAAATCCCTTCAAATTCTATAGATGCAGTCTTGCCTCTGAAATAGGCATCATATTCTTTTTTTTTTGGCTTGAAGGGAACTATTATTTCAAATATAAAATCTTAGAATTTTGTTCTTATCAATTTTATCTGCCTTGTGTGCTTAAATTGTTGCATATATATGGACCAAAAGAGAATTTTTTCACCTCCATGACTTCATTTACATATTAGTTTTCAGATATTCAAGATGGGAGTATTACATAAAGTATTTTAAAGTATTTTGTATTATCAACTGAAGATTTTTTTTTCTGATTGACTATAATTGAACTGTTTTGGCATGGGGAAGAAATGGTTAAAGGCTGACCACTGGGCTATCTTAATGTGAAATTTACAGAACATAAACCTAGAAGCTAAATTTCTATTGGCTCTGTCCTTTTCAAGATTCGAAGTTTATTTTGATCCATGTATTTCTTCTTTTTAATGAATGAAATTCCATTTCATTCATCCTAACAACTGGTCATTAGTATATGACTAAATAGCTCAGGAATTTGGCTTCAACTATGTTGTAAACTTAAGCACAGGGCAGGTGCTTGAACTCTGTTATTTGAAAACCTCTTGCCTTTCCTAGGATGAATCTAGGATATTTTTTTAATATAGTTTTTTTTTAAAGATATATAAATTACATAACTGTTATATAAAAAATATAGGGGATTCCCGTATGTCTCGCTCCCAACCCCTCCCACATTGCCCCACATTAACAATATCCTTCATTACTGTGGCATATCTGTTATAATTGGTGAACACATTTTGGAGCATTGCCACGAAGCATGGATTATAGTTTACATTGCAGCTTACACTCTCTCCCGCACAATTCTGTAAGTTATGACAAGATATATAATGGCTTGTATCTGTCATTGCAATGTCATTCAGGACAATTCCCATGTCCCAAAAATGTCCCCATATCACACCTGTTTTTCCCTCTCCCTCCCCTCAAAACTTCCAGTGGCCACTGCCTCCACATCAATGATAAAAGTTCTTCCACTGCTAGAATCACAGTAAGCCTATACTAGAATACCAGTAAGTCTACTCTAGTCCATCATTCATTCCCCAATCCCCAATGGTAATGCCCATTCCACCTCTGAGAGGAAGCTCAGATCCCATGGGGCAAATGGATGGGACTATCTTGCTTGCTGTTGCAGAATCTCTGTTCCTTGGGATGGTCATTGTCCATCATCATTTCCTTGTTAGTTGTCCTGGGTGAGTCCAACAAACTGGAGAGCAGATGTTGCAACTCTGTTGAGATTCAGGGCCCAGCTAGCATATGGACAGCCCAAAGATTTAATTCTCTTGGATGTACACCTATCAACTCTAGCACTAACTATAGGTTCAAATAGAAGGGGCAGAAGAGCCATAGGTAGGGAAACCACACCTGAATCCAACTCTGTCAAAATGGGGAGCATAAGTTCCCAAGTAGAGCCCATTGGCAGGGCACCAAACTCCTGAGCTGTCTGCCCTGCCTATAGTGTCTGGGTGTCTCTGCTATTTGAGGCAATATTTACTTTGGCAGTCAATGAGATCCTGCTTAGACGTGCATAAGCGTAACTATCATGTTACATCTAGCCCTTTGAATTTTTGCCATTCAAAACTGTTTCCTCATCCCCAGGAAGGTTATAAAGCCTGGATCTCAATCTTCACTGTCCTCAGTTTTCTTCTGCAAGTTTTAATTTATTAAAAAGTATGCTTTGTAAATTGTGCTAGAATACTTTGTTAATATGTCCTTTAAATTTTGAAGCAAACATCAAACACTTATCTGTGTCTATTTGGGTTTTACTAGGAGGGTTAATCACCACATTTATATAGATCTGGTTAAACATTTATGGTCTAAATTCTCAATTAAAAAAAAAAAAATCTGTACCTTACTTTCCATTTTCATTTTTAACACTGTGTTAGTCAGCCAAAGAGGTGCTGATGCAAAATACCAGAAACCTGTTGGCACTCATAAAGGGTATTTATTTGGGGTAGAAGCTTACAGTCACAAGGCCATAAGTTACTTCCCTCACCAGTGTTACCACGTGTTGGAGCAAGATGGCTGCCAGTCTCTGTGAGGGTTCAGCCTTCCTCTTCCTCCTAAGACTCTGTGGTCCCAGCTCCTTCTGTTCTCAGCTGTAGGCTAACATAAGATTTGTCTCTCTCCCCAGGGCTCATTTCTTTCCAGGCTTTTTCAGCTGTTCAGGGCTCTGGTCTCTTCAGCTACAAACTATCAGGTGAACAGCTTGGCTTTCTCCCTGGGGCTCGAGCATCCAAAGTAAACTGTGTTCTCCTTCTCCATGTATTTACTTCCCTGTCTTTGATTGAGCATCTGTTTATATAGCCCATAGCTGCAGGCTGGACTCAAACCAAGTTACCCTAATGATGTGGTCAAATAAAAGCCCTAATCTTGATTTAATAAAAGTGGAACCTCTGAGTCTAATACAATCTAATATGCCCAGAGGAACAGACCAGTTTACAAACACAATCCAATATCTATTTTTGAAATTCATAAACAATACCAAACTGCCACAAACACCAACTGCATTATTTCTTCTCACATCTAGAAAAGGGGATAATTCAGAAATTTGGATGTTGGCTTTTTAGAGAATTTTATTAGGAAAATATTTTTCACAAGTGAAGACAATTTAACTATTAGCTAAAAGAATGACCTGTAAGCAACTTCCTTTGGTTAAGCAAGCATTACCTTGGAGGTTCTGGGGCTATCAATGATACTCATATACTTTTAAGATTTTGAATAGTTTAACACTTATAGAAAAGTTGCAACAATAGTAGGAAAGTCTCCCATACACCCTTTACTCAAAGTCACCAATTGTTTATATTATGCTCTATTATTCATCATTCTCTCTCCATATATGTGTGTGTGTGTATATATATATCTCCATATATGTATATAGATATATATTTTGGTGGAGGTGGCATTTGAAAGTTAGTTGTAGGCATGCTGCCTCTTTACTCCTAAGTATTTCAGTGTGTGTTTCTTAGTAACAAGGCAAGACATCTCTCACATAACTAAAGTACAATTATCAAAATCATATATTGGGAAGCAGATGTGGCTCAAGTAGTTGGGCTCTCGTTTACCATATGGGAGGCCCCAGGTTTGATTCCTGGGGCCTCCTGGTGAAGGCAAGCTAGGCCCGCACGGCGTGGTGAACTGATGCAGCAAGATGACGCAACAAAGGGAGACAAGCAAACACAGAAAAACGCACAGCAAATGGACACAGCAAGCACAAGCAGCAAGGGGGAGATAAAACCTTTTTTAAAAAAAATCATATATAACAATACTATTATCTAATCCATGGCCCATATTTGTCAATTGCAATTACCCAAATAATTCACATACTTTTTGAATCTAATTTTTTTTTTTTAACCAATTCCTGCATTTTGTTTTAATGGTGATTTTCAAAATAGTAATTTTTTTCCTTCTTTCTCCTTTGAGATTCAGTTATAGGAGTTAAAACAGTGTTCAATACCACAAGTTCTATATAAATTGCATATCAAGTTTCTCCCTGAAGCATGAGTAACTCAAGAAGGATGCCTTGGTGTGCTAGGTGCCAATACTTCAACATACATAAGGCAGTCTTCATAGAACAAGATTTTACTTGAAATTTTTTTGGAAAAAGATTTTTAAATTAAAACAAATATGGCTATATTATGGAGTAGAATGCTAAATCTACTTACATAATAATATCTTACATAATAAGATAAAGCATGAGACTTCAAAGAGGTCATTTCCCTTTCCAGTTACTGAGTCAGACTCAGGCCAGATTTGCTTAAGGTAGGGAAAGTATCTCCCTTTAAGATTAGGCTGGTGAAGCCTAGGTATTTGACCATTTGTTTTTTGAATGTTAGCACATCTTAGATGAACAATTTTAGGAAAAATCATTGAAATTTTAAAATAAAAGTTATTTTGTCCATATTAGTGAGCGGATACTACATGTAATTTTTCATCAAAGTATCTCTGTCCAGCTTGATGTTTAGTGTAAAACAAATTCTGAAGATGTTTTTCTTCTTTCATTCTTTTTATTGAGTCATCTTAAAGGGATCCTCCCCCTCCCCCATCTTCCCCTATTAATAACATCCTACATTAGTGTGGTACATTTGTTACAACTGACGAATAAATACTGAAGCATTGCTACTAATCAAGGTTTATAGTTTACACTTAAAATTTCAATGCCCTAAAAATGCCCTATGTTCCGTCTATTAGTCCCTCCCACTCCCCTCAGAACCTCTGATAACCACTATCTTTATATCAATATTACATGTTACATGTTCTTCCATTACTACAATAAGTTTACTTTGCCCATGGCTGTATTCTCCCCTTATGTTTCTTCATTCCTCAATCTTGAGGATTTTTGGATGGTGAAAAGAGGGGAGATGGGGGAGGAGGGGGGGGGAGGGAAGGGGGGAGAGGGGAGATACAGAAGATACTTGATATTTTTCATTTCGGGGGTTTTTTTTGTTATAAATATTTCTAATTTTTAAAAAAATTGAGAATAAAATAAGTATCTGTGTACCAATCACGTACATTTAACAAATGATATTTTTCCAAGCTTGCTTGGATACGTTTTTCAAGGAAACAAAAGATTACAGATAGGGAGGCGGCTGTGGCTCAATCAGTAGGGCTCCCGTTTACCATATGGGAGGCCCCGGGTTCGGTTCCCGGGGCCTCCTGGTGAAGGCAAAAGCCCGCCCGCACGGCGTGGTTAGCTGACCCAGCGAGCACAAGCAGCAAGGGGGGGATAAATGAATGAATAAATAAATAAAATCTTTAAAAAAAAAAAAAGATTACAGATATACTGAAGCTCTCGTCACCTTTGTCTGATCTCTCTTCTCTAGTGTTAGCCACTGTTCTGAAGTTGATTTGTACTCTATCCCTGTTTTCATACTTTTATTACATATGGATATGTCCATTAAAATTATAGTTTAACATTTTTATATAAAAATATACTGTAAGTATTCTGCAACTTGTTTTGTGGTAAAATATACATGATATAAAATTTACCATTTTAACCACTTAAAATATACATGACATAAAATTTACTATTTTAACCATTTTAAATGTATCATTCAGTGACAAATATATTCACAATGTTTGCAATTTTTTAAAATTATTACATTTTTAGAATTGATCCCTGTTTACACATGTTCATTTTGTTAATTCATTTTAACTGCTTGTATAATATTCCATTGTATGACTGCCAGTTTATCCATTCTTGCTATGGAGGAACACAGTTTGTTGCCAATTTTTTCCTTTTCTTAATATTACAAACAATACTTCAGGAGGCATGCATTTGCATGTATTCTGATGCATTTTCTTTGACTTAATATATTGTGAAACTTATACAGACAAGAATATATGAAATATGTTTATACAGTTTGTAGTTGAAAAAAATAATACTGTGAACACTTAATGCACATTCAGATTAAGAAATAGAACATTACCAATACTGTGGAAATCTCTGTATGGACTTTCCCAAATCACATTCCTTTTCCTACTGCTCCCCCCACACCACTATCTTGAAATGTGTTGAAAAATTTCATTTGTTTATAGGTCTTGCTAAACAATACATTTTGCTTGCCTGTTTTTGATCTTTATATAATGAACTCATACTGTAAGTCATATTATTTCTCTTGTAAGCACTGAGTGTCATCCATGCTGTTGTATGTAGTTCATTCAATTTTACTGCTATACAATATCTCATTATTTAAATATAACACTATTTATCCACGCTATCATTGCACTTATGGACCGTTTTCAGTCTTATTTGCTACTATTAAAATGCTGCCGATGAACATTCCTATACATTTCTTCTGTGCATGTGCAGGAATTTAGAGTATATACCTGAGAGAATTGTTCCTTTATAGATTACAAGCTGATTTTTTAAATTGTTTCTTAAAAGTGGTCGAACCAGTAGACACTCTTATCAGTAATGTATGAGTGTTCCTATTACTCTATCTTTGCCAGTGGTTGGTATTGTCTGCCTTAAAATTTTATCTATCTGGTTGGCAAAAAATGACATTTTGTCATTTAAATCTGAATTTCCTTGACTACTAATGAAGTCCAGTTTCTTTTCAGGTATTCATGGATCATGTATGTTTCTTATTCTGTGAAATGACTTTATATATTTTTTTGGTTCATTTTTCTATTTGGGTTGACTTTTCCTAATTGATTCATAGCAATCCTTATATGGTTTGAATCTAATTCTTGATAATTTGTGTTGGAATTATTTTTCCTCTATTTGAATAGACCCTTTTTATCCTCCTTATGCTGTCTTTTAATTACCTGAAGTTCTATTTCTAAATATAATAGTTTATCAGTCTTATGATTTGTGTTATTTTATTTTTGGTATATCTTAAGAAATCCTTTAGAAAATAATATAGGATGTCAGGGAAATAAAGGGTTTTTAGTTTTCACTTTCACACTTAAAAGTCTCTATTCCACATGGAATTACTTTTCCATATAATAGATAACTCATTGCCCCCAGCCTATTTATTGAGTAGCTAATTCTTTCCCCTGTGTAGCTGTTTGGCAGTTTGCTGTAATTATGAATTCCAAAAATAGATATTGGATCATGCTTGTAAACTGATCTGCTAATCTGGGCATGATTAAGTTATGAATAGGGCGTTAACTGGGCCACATCAGTAGGGCATTGAGCCCCACCCCTTGGTGGGGCGGGAATAAAATTAAAAGGCATGGCAAAGAACAGTGTTGAAGCAGTTTTGATATTGGAGTTTTGATGTAGGAGAGAAGTCCCCAGGAGAAGAGAAGCAAGCCATTCGCCTGATAGTCTACAGCTGACCTTGTGGGGGAAACAGAGATGCTAAGCCCAGAGAGAAAGGGATCCCCGGGAAGAGAGGAACCCAAGAAGTCTGAACCCTGGCAAAGTTCGGCAGCTGTCTTGCTCCAACACATAGCAACAGACTTTGGTGAGGGAAGAAACTGATGCTTTATGGCCCGGTAACTGTAAGCCTCTACCCCCAAATAAATACCCTTTATAAAAACCAACCAATTTCTGGTATTTTGCATCAGCACCCCTTTGGCTGACTAATACACCCTGTGATCTGTAATGCCTGCATGGTTGAAAATTAAGTTTCCTTATATGCCTGGGCTTAGTTTCTGGCTTCTCTATTCTGCTGTCTGTCCTGGTGCCAGTAACTCTTAATTATTTATCCTAACTACTTTAACTTTATAGTAAGTCTTAATATATCAGGTATGGCAAATTTCGTAACCTTTTTTTGGTCAGGAAAACTCATGGTAATGCTTTTCCATATTGGTTTTACAATCAGCTTTTCTATTTACATGGAAGAATGATGGTGAGTTTTTGGATGGTATTGCATAGAGTCTTTGGATTAATTTGGGGAGAATTGGTTGACATTATGATATTGAGGATTGCTATCTAAGAACATAGTATATCTATTTTCTTTTTAAAAATTCATTCCAAAATGTTTAATTTTCTCTGTAAAGAACTCTTACGTCAATGTTAAAATCTGAGTTTTTAATGCTATTAGAACACGGTATATTGTATAATTGTATTTTGATTAAAATTGCATTTTCTGATTTTTCTTTTTCTCTATGCACCCATTGAGGTTTAAGCGTTGAAGAGGAATGGTGGTAGTGTTTGCTGTAAGTTTATATATACACAGAAAGATGTCCTTATTAAATGAAGAAAGATCTCTTCTAAGTTTATTTAAAGTTTCTAACTTTTAAAATTCCTTAATAGAATTTTAAAACCATTGAGATGATTATATAATTTTCCTTCCTTTATAACATGTGTTTATAGTGAATTACATTTTATGATATATAATAATTAAATTAACCTTGCATTCCTGGGGCAGTTCTTTGTTAAAATGTGGAATTTTAAAAACCTATTGCTGAAAAAAATAAATAAATAAATAAAATAAATAAAAAATAAATAAAATAAAAAATAAAAAAAAAACCTATTGCTGGATTAAGTTTGTTAATATTCTGTTTATAATGTTTGCATCTATGTTTATGAGTAAGATTAATTTTTCTTTTTATACTGCTGTTGCCTAGTTTCCACATCAAGCTTATACTAGCCTCATAAAATAAACTGGGGAGTTACCTTCTTTGCATGTTTACGTAATATTAAAATTGTCTGTTCGCCTTAAAGTTTGGTAGAACTCTCCTATAAAACCCTCTGGAGTTAGTGTTTTCTTTGAGGGAAGACTTTAAACCACTGATTTCATTTCTTTAATTGTCAGCAATCCCAATTATTTTCCTTGAGTCTGTTTTGGTAATTGTATTTTTCTAGGAATGTCTATTTTAACTCAAAAGCTGTTCATGATCTTTTTTTTTTAAAGATTGATTTATTTATCTCACCCCCCCACCCCCCCCGCCGTCCCTTGTTCTGTGTCCATTCACTGTGTGTTCTTGTGTCTGCTTGTCTTCTCTTCTGTCTTCTCTTTAGGAGGCACTGTGAACCGATATGGGACCTCCAACATGGGAGAGAGGCACTCAATTGCTTGGGCCATCTCAGCTCCCTGGTTTGTTGTCTTTCTCACTGTCTATCCTCTATCTCTTTTTGTTGCGCCAGCTCGCAGCGCAGGCCAGCTCGCTTTCACCAGGAGGCCCTGGGAAATGAACCGGGATCTCTCACATGGTAGACAAGAGCCCAATCGCTTGAGCCACATCTGCCTACCCATGATATCCTTTTTTTGATCTGTTTAATCTCTGTGGGAACTGAAGTTATGTCCTACTTTTCACTCCTAAAGTTTATTTTTATTTTTATTTTTTTATTAGAGAAGTTGTGAGCTTACAAAACAGTCATGCATAATGTTCAGAATTCTATATGTCACCCCTCCAGCAACACCTTGCATTGTTGTACAACATTTGCTACAGATTATGAAAGAACATAATTAGACTTTTACTACTAGCTATGATCCATAGCTTACATTTGGTATATTTTTCCATATACCCATTATTAACACCATATATTATTGTACATTTGTTGTAGTTTATGAGAAAACACTCTTATATTCATACTGTTAACCACAGTCCATGATGTACCACATGATTCACTGTGTTATTCAGTCCCTTGCCTTGTACAATCTATCAAAAGTGTACACTCAGTGGCTCTCACTTTCATCAGCCATGCAGTCATCACCTCAATTTTTGAATGGTTTCCATAGTCCAAAAGAAAAAAAAACCCCATACATACCTATTATTGACCCTTAGCATTGATACAGTACCTTGACATTGATGCAAGACTATAACAATATTGCTGTTAACTATAGTGCCTAAGTTACATTAATTGTACTTTTAATAGTTGACGAACATTTTTTCTAGGTCACAGATGTATTAGTCAGAGAAAGGGGTGCCAATGCAAAGTACCAGAATTCTGTTGGCTTTTATAAAGCGTATTTATTTGAGGTAAAAGCTTACAGTTACAAGGCTATAGAGAGTCCAGCTCATGGTGTTTCGCACCAAAGTCAGTTGCCACGTGTGGAAGCAAGACAGTCGCTGATTTCTGCCTGGTTTCTCCTTTGCCTCCGGCTTCCAGTCCTTTCTCTCGGTGAAGGCTTTCCTCTCAGGGCTTCTTATATCACTCTCTGGAATAGGGCTCATTTCTTTCTGGGCCTTCTCATCTGCTGTTCTCTTAAGCTGAAAACTATGAGGCAAATGGCTGTTTGAACCTTCTCCTTTCTGTCACATGGCAAAGTTCTCTCCTTTTCTTGTATGTCTTCTTTAAATGTCCATTTATATAGGCCCTCCAAGGGAGCAGGGACTGAACCTGAGTCAAGCCTTACTGATGTGGTCAAATCAAATCCCTAATCTTTTTTTTTTTTTTTTTTTTTTTTAAGATTTTATTTATTTATTCATTTATCCCCCCCTTGCTGCTCACGCTCGCTGAGTCAGCTAACCACGCCGTGCAGGCAGGCTTGCCTTCACCAGGAGGCCCCAGAAACCGAACCCAGGGCCTCCCATATAGTAAACAGGAGCCCTACTGATTGAGCCACAGCCGCTTCCCAAAGCCCTAATCTTAATAGGTAATTTAATCAAGGGCCCTTCAACTGAATACAATATAATCAAAGGGTATCTCACCCAGAGTAGATTAGTTTACAAACATAATTTTTCTCTTTTGGGGATTCATAAATAATCTCAAACTGCCACAGAAGAACATTCTTGTATTTGTACTATTAGCCACAATCCTCATCCACCTCTAGGTTCACTATGTTATTCAGTCCCTAGATTATTCTCTAGCTTTCTTTCAATTGACATTTATGTCCCTACACTACCCCTTTCAGCCACAATCCCATTTATAAATCAGCCATGTTAGTTATACTCATTATAATGTGTTACCATCAACTCTACCCATTTCCACACTTTTACAGTCAAGCTAATTGAAAATTCTATACAAATTAACATCAATACCCTTTCTAGGCCCTCATCTTATCTCCTAGTAACCTATACTCTAGGTTTTCACTCCATGTATTTATTCTTCATAGTTAGGTTCATATCAGTAAGACTATACAATATTTGTCCTTTTTTCACCCAGCATAATGTCCTCAAGGTACATCCATGTTATCATGTGTCTCAATTTCTTCTTACAGCAGCATAGCATTCTATCATCTGTACATACCACATTTTGCTTATCCAATCATATGTTGTTTCCATCTTTTGGCAATTGGTGAATAATGCCCTATGAACATCGGTGTGCAAATGTCTGTTCATGTCACTGTTTTCAGTTCTACTGGATATATTCCTAGTAGAGGGATTGCCGCATCATACAGCAGTTCTGTATTTAGGTTCCTGAGGAACATCCAAACTATCTTCCACAAAGGCTGCACCATTCTACATCCCCACCAACAATGAAGGCATTTTCCAATTTTTCCACATCCTCTCCAGCAATTGTTGTTTTCTGTTTTTTTGTTTTGTTTTGTTTTGTTTTGTTTTGTTTTTAAATAATGGCCATTCCCTGAGGTGTGATATATCTCTTTTCATTCTGATTGCATTTCACTAATAGCTAGTGATATTGAATATTTTTTCATGTGCTTTTTCGCCATTTATATTTCCTTTTTGGAGAAATGTGTTTAAGTCTTTTGCCCTTTTTTTTTTTTTTTTTTTTTTTTTTGAGGTACCAGGGGTCAGGGATTTAACCCGGGACCTGGTATTTGGGAAGCCAGTGCTCAACCAAAGAGCCACACTGGCTTCCCTGAGTTGGCTTTTTCATTTGTTTTGCTTGTTGTTTTTGTTTTCTCAGGAGGCACCGGGAACCAAACCCAGGACCTCCCATGTGGGAGGCAAGAGCTCAACCACTCTGCTCCCTGCCCTTTTAATTAGATTACTTGTCCTTTTACTGTTGAATTGTATCAGCTCTTTATATAGCATGGAAAACAAACCCTTATCAGATACATGGTTTTCAAATATTTTCTCCCATTGAGTGGGTTGCCGTTTCACCTTCTTGATAAAGTTCTTTGAAGCACAAAAGTGTTTGTTTGAAGAGGTCCTATATATCCATTTTTTCTTTTGTTGCTCGTACTTTTGGTGTAAGCTTTAAGAAACCACCACCTAGCGCTAGGTCTTGAAGATGTTTCTCTACATTTTCTTCTAGGAGTTTTACTCAATGGTGAAAGACTGAAAGCTTTCCCTCTGAGATCAGGAAGAAGGTAAGGATGCCCACTGTCGTGTCACCACTGTTATTCAACATTTTACTGGAAGTTCTAGCCAGAGCAATTAGGAAAGTAAAAGAAGTAAAAGGCATCCAAATTGGAAAGAAGTAAAACTTTCCCTATTTTACTGATGACATGATCCTAAATCCAGAAAATCCTGAAAAATCATTACAAAGCTACTAGAGTTAATAAACAATTTCAGCAAAGTGGCAGGGTACAAAATCAACACCCAAAAAATCAGTAGTTTCTTTACACTAGAAATGAAGAAGAGGAGGTAAATCAAGAAAAAAAAAATTCTATTTATAATAGCAACTAAAAGAATCAAATAACTAGGAATAAGTTTAAAGATGTAAAGGACTAAACGTGGAAAACTACAAGATACTGCTATAAGAAATCAAAGACAAACTAAACAAACATGGAAGGATATTCCATGTTCACAAATTAGAGGAATATCCATAAGATGTCAATTCTACCCAAAACAATTTACAGATTCAACACAATACCAATCAAAATTCCAACAGCCGGGAGCGGATATAGCTCAGTGACTGAGCACCTGCTTCCCATGTACATGGTCCCAGGTTAAATCCTTGGTAGCTCCTTAAAAATACAAAAAAAAACCAGAAGCAAAACAAACAATAAAACCAACTCAGAGAAGCTGATGTGGCTTAGTGGTTGAATGTCAGCTCCCCACATATGAGGTCCCAGGTTCAATTCCCAGCCCCCAGTACCTTTAAAGAAAAAAAATTTTTTTTCAATGGAAGACTAAGGGGCCCTGAATAGCGAGCGACATCTTGAAAAAGAACAAAGTTGGAGGGCTCACCCTTCCTGATTTTAAAACTTATTACAAAGCTCATTAATCAAAGCAGCATGGTACTGATGATGTAAGGACAGACACATAGACCAATAGAATCAAACTGAGAGTTCAAAAATAAACCCTCACATCTATGGCCAATTTTTGACATGGGTGCCAAATGTACTCAATGGAGAAAGAATAGTCTCTTTAACAAATGGTACTGGGAAAACTGGATATCCATATGCAAAATAATGAACCTCACAACATATATAAAATTAACTCAAAATGGATCAATGACCGAAATTTAAGAACCAAAACTATAAAACTACTAGATGAAAACATAGGGAAGCATCTTCAGCAGGACTTTGTGTTAGGCAATCATTTCTTAGCTTTTACACCAAAAGCACGAGCAACAAAAGAAAAAAACAGATAAATATGACTATCAAAATTAGTAACTTTTGTGCAAAGACTTTATCTTAAAAGTGAAAAGACAACCTATTCAATGGAGAAAGTATATGGAAACTACATATCTGATAAAGGTTTAATATCCAGAATTTATAAGGAAATCCTACAACTAAACAAAAAGACAAATAACCCAATTTAAAAAAGGAAAAAAAAGACTTAAATAGACATTTCTTCAAAAAAGATATAGAAATGGCTAAAAGTACATGAAAAGATGCTCAACATCATTAGCCATCAGGGCAATGTGAATCAAAACCATGGTGAGATACCATTTCACACTCACTAGAATGGCTACTATTTTTAAAATGGAAAATAAGTGTTGGAGAGTGTAGCCGTTTGGGAATTTGATGTAATTATGAATTCCAAAAATATAAATGGATCATGCTTGTAAACTGATCTGTTAATCTGGGCATGATTAAGTTATGATTAGGGCATTGACTGGGCCACGTCAGTAGGGCATTGAGCCCCACCTCTTGCTGGGTGGGGAATCAAATATAAAAGGCATGGTAAGAACAGAGTTGAAGCAGGTTTTGAGTAGCAGTTTTGATGTTGGAGTTTTGATGTTGCAGAGAAGGCCCCGGGATAGAGACAAGCCCTTCGCTGAGAGTTTACAGCTGGCCTTGTGGAGAGACGCAAAGCCTAAAGAGCCTCATAGTCTACAGCTGGCCTTGTGGAGGAAACAGCCCCGGGAAGAGAGGAACCCAAGAAGCCTGAACCCTGGCAAACGTCGGCAGCTGTCTTGCTCTAACACGTGGCAATGGACTTTGGTGAGAGAAGAAACTTAACACTTTATGGCCTGGTATCTGTGGACTTCTACCCCAAATAAACACCCTTTATAAAGACCAACCCATTTTTGGTATTTCACATCAGCACCCCTTTGGCTGACTAATACAGAGAGGATGTGGAGAAACAGGAACACTCATTCATTGTTGGTGGGAATGTAAAATGATGCAGCTGCTGTGGAAGACAGTTTGGCAATTCCTCAGAAAGTTAAGTATAGAATTACCACATGCCTCAGCAATCCCACTGCTCAGTATACACAAAAGAATTAAAACCAGGGACTCAAACAGGTATTTGCACACCAATGTCATAGCAGCATTATTCACAATTGCCAAAATATGGAAGCAACTGAAGTGTCCATCAATAGATGAATGGATAAACAAAATGTGGTATATACATACAATGGAATATTACTGCATACAGCCATTAAGAGGAATGAAGTTCTGATTCATGCAACATGGATAAACATCATGTTGAATGCAATATGCCAGTCACAAAAAGACAAATATGACCTCACTGATATGAAATAACTAGAATAAGCAAATTCATAGAGTCAGAAACTAGAATGCAGTTTACCAGGGCCTGGGGCAAGGGGAGAGAATGGGGAGTTAATGCTTAACAGGTAAAGAGTTTCTGTTTGGGATGATAGAAAAGTTTTGGTAATGGATGGTGGTAACAGTAGCACAACACTGTGAATGTAATTAAGACCAGTGAATTATATATCTGAATGTGGTTAAAAGGGGACATTTTAGGTTATATATGTGTTACAAGAATAAAAACTTTAAAATGTATATGTACACATACTTTTTAAAAATCATCGTTATTTGCTATTTGTTACAGTGGTACAGACAACTAGTCTATGACCTTCCACATACTATGCAGATGCTGAAGTCTCCCTGATGATACTATCATACAACTGTGGTTCACAAACCCAGCTTTATATCAAAATGATCT
Source organism: Tolypeutes matacus (assembly GCA_026826555.1). NCBI lineage: Eukaryota > Metazoa > Chordata > Mammalia > Cingulata > Chlamyphoridae > Tolypeutes > Tolypeutes matacus. The sequence goes on from JAKSZT010054055.1 coordinate 21,899,686, forward strand.
GGGAAGATTCTTAAAATTACAACACATTGTCCCCACCTCTAGAAATCATTCAGTAGATGTTCACTGGGGCCAGAAAATCTGTACTTTTAACAAAGGTCTTAGGTAATCTCATAAAACCGGCATTTCTAAAGAAACTAATGTGTCTGCACCAGTTGTTCCTCCTCTTCTGTCCCCCAAAGCTCAGTTTTTATAAGAAATTTAAGAAAGAATATATATACTACACACAACGGACAAATTGGGAAAAGAGTATAAAATAATTTAAACAGGAATAACTAGAAACTTTAAAGATAGAATGTTAAAATAAAATTTAAAAGACTTAAAAATATATTAGGAACAAGAAGATGAGGAAGGACAAAAATCACTAATTAGAGTATAATACTAATAGATGATAAAAGTAGATCCATTCAACTCAATTTTACTTCTAATTGTTCCAGCGGAAAACAAAATTATCTTCAAATTTGAAAAAGAGCATTGTTGAAAGCCAACAGAGCTCTAGATAAATGAAGCATAAAGAATCCACTACCGGAAACGGCTGTGGCTCAATCAGTAGGGCTCCCATTTACCATATGGGAGGCCCCGGGTTCGGTTCCCGGGGCCTCCTGGTGAAGGCAAGCCCGCACGCATGGCGTGGTTAGCTGACCCAGCAAGCACAAGCAGCAAGGGGGGGATAAATGAATAAATAAATAAAATCTTTAAAAAAAAAAAAAAGAATCCACTACCTGCTCTAGTTGAATTCAAGTCTATAAAAATTAATTCAAGGGCACAGATGAAAACTTGGAAATGTGATAAGGGAAATGCTGTCAGTAAACTCTGAGAAGTCATGAAAAATAGAAAGGTGTCAGGCTGGGAATGAGAATATGTTGACCCAATTGTCAAAATGCTAGGGTGGGAAGCGGCTGTGGCTCAAGTGGTTGGGCTCCCGTTTACCATATGGGAGGCCCCGGGTTCGATTCCCGGGGCCTCCTGGTGAAGGCAAGCCGGCCCCTGCGTGGCGCGATGAGCTGACAGCCTGCGCGGCACAGTGAGCTGGCACAGCAACATGACGCAACAAAGGGAGACAAGCAGACACAGAAAATGGACACAGCGAGCACAAGCAGCAAGGGGAGATAAATAAATAAATAAAAATAAATCTTAGGGGGTCGGATGTAGCTCAACTGGTTGGGCGTCCGTCTCCCATATGGAGGGACCCGGGTTCGATCCCCGGGACCTCCCGGTAAAAAAAATAAATAAATAAATAAATCTTAAAAAAAAAAAAAATGCTAGGGTGACTAAAGACAGAAAGGTGATTTCATGACTAAGGATTTAGTCTTAGAATTATCTGATGTTGATGTAAAGTTATTATGCAGGTGAATTGTTAGCACTTATACAGGAAGCAATACTTACTAAGAATAATGAAACCATACCTATGTAGAGTTTACAAAGTATCTTCACACGTATTACCTCATATCTCTGATTCTCACAGAACCCTGTGAAAAAGGGCAGTTAATATTATAACCCTTCCCCCACCCCCCCCCACACACACCCTTTAATATATTAGAATCTAGGGCTCAAAAATCTTGAGCTGCCCAGGTTAACTCACTCTTCAGTAGAAAATCAAAACTCAAACTCAAGTCTTCTGATTCTTAATTGAGTATTCTGGTTTTTACATCATACCATTCTTAAAGTCATCATGAGTGAAGAATAAGTCGTGCTGAAATGATATATCTGAGACTTGCTTCAAAATAATAGAGAGGTGCTGAGCAGTAAATGGGTAGGGATATGGGTAAGACTGGCTAGGAGTAGAAACTGGATAATGGGTACATGGGAGTCATTTACAATAGTCTATTTTGTTACATGTTTCAAACTTTTTTTTTTTTTTTTAAAGATTTGTTTATTTCTCTTTCTCCCCTCTCCCTGCTCCCCCTCGTTTGTTTTGCACACGCTGTCTGCTCTCTGCATGTTCTCCTGTGCCTGCTTGTCTTCTCTTTAGGTGGCACTGGGGACCGATCCTGGGACCTTCTGGAGTGGAGAGAGGCTGCTCAATCTCTTGCACCACCTCAGCTACCTGGTCTGCTGCATCTCTTATTGTCTCTCTTCTGTCTCTTTTTGTTGCATCATCTTGCTGTGCCAGCTCTCTGTGCAGGCCAGCTCACCGTGTGGGCCAGCTTGCTTTTCACCAGGAGGTCCCGGGAATCGAACCCTGGACTTCCTATATGGTAGATGGGATCCCAATCGCTTAAGCCACATCCGCTTCCCTCAAACTTTTCATAACAAAACAAAACAAAAAAACCCACATGTGGCAACATTTTTTGATAGGTATATTGTACCAGTAATCAGAATACCAAAAATTTGGTATACCTGAATCTCTGTAATTTAAGTCATTTTTTTAAGTCTCACATAACACCCTCACAAACAAGATATTGAGAGAGGATGAAAAGTGTTATGCTTGGGTTTGTTTGTTGTTTTTTTTTTAATAAATTTCATTGATACATATTAGTAAAGCATACAATTCATCCAAGGTGTACAATCAATGGTATTTGCTGTAATCACAGTTGTGCATATGCATGAGTTTTGACTTCCTTTACACCAAGAGGAAAACAGAATGGTAAGATGTCTTGAAAACATATTTGATGAGATATGGTTGAAGAGTTAATGATAGTTTTTCTGAAAAGAAATCTGGAGAATACTTAAAATCTGTCTTCAACTCGTATGCCAATGTTGATAGCAGCGCTATTTACAATTGCCAAAAGATGGAAACAGTCCAACTGTCCATCAACAGACAACTGGAAAAACAAAATGTGAACATACATACAATGGAATATTATTCAGCCATAAAAAGTAATGAAGTTCTGCTAAATGTAACAACATAGATAATCCTTGAAAATATCATGTTGAGTGACAGAAGCCAGGCACAAAAGAACAAATATCAAATGATTCTACTTATAAGTTACCAGGGTCCAGAGGAAGGGGGAAATGGAGAATTAGTTATAGTTTATAGGGTACAGAATTTCCGTTTTGATGGTGTTGAGGTTTTGGTAATGGAAGGTAGGCATGGTAGCACAACTTTGTGACTGTTAATTAATACCACTGAATTGTTGATTCAAAAACGATTAAATTGGGGGGGGAACTTTTCAATTTTTTTCTCAATTTTTGTTATGATAACATATATACAACACCAAATTTCCCATTTCAACCACTTTTAAGTATACAATTCAACGATACTAATTACGTTCACTATATTGTGCTACCATCAAAACCATCCACGACCAGAAATTTTTTTATCACCCCAAACAGAAACTCTATACCCATTAAAAGCAGTAAGTCCCCATTCCCCCCGGCCCCCCCCCCCCCGCACCCCACCCCAGCCACCACTCCCACAACTCCACTGTCCCTGGTAACCTGTATTTGACTGTCTGTATGCCTTCAAATATTTTTAAGGTAAAGGGACAAACATTCTGGAGTTAGAGGGTAGAATTAGGAACAGTGAAGAGAAAATTCAGAGACCAAATTCTAAATTTTCCTACCCTTTTATAAAAAGCACTTTTCTTTTTTTTAATTTTATTTATCCCCCCACCACCACCACCACAAGTCCCTCATCTGTATGCTCATTGCCCACTTATCTTCTTTAGGAAGCACCAGGAACCGAACCTGGGACCTCCCATGTGGGAGGCAGGTGCTCAACTGCTTGAGCTACATCCGCTCCCAACATTCTTACTTTTAAAGCTTATGATTCATATACAACCTGCTAACAAACCTTGTCAATTTTCTAGTATTTTCTCCCATCATCAAAAACTTTGCCTCCTGGCTCAGTTTACCCTCTACCCCACATCTACCATCATCCAAGTATCATCTAATTTAATGTTGCCTGAAATACAGGACTCCCAGTTAAATCTGAATTTCAGATAAATGGTAAGTAATATTTTAGTATAAGTATATCCCATCTGATATTTGGGATATACTTATACTAAAAAAGTATTCTTTATCTATCTGAAATTCAAAGTTAACTGCGCATCCTATATGTCTATTTGCTAAATCTTGCAACCCTAAATCTAGGTGACTTCAATATCTAGATAGCCCTCCTAACAAATGGTCTTCAACTTTTCTTGATCACCAATGATTATGGTTACAACAAAGCTATGATCTCCAAATTCAGCCAAGTTCTTAATAGTGCCCAATATTGCTCAATGCCCTTAGTCTGCTCTCTCTCATTTACCCCAACAGCTATTATAATTCAAGAAATTCATCCTTTCCTTCTCTACCATCTCAGCTTCTAATCTCACAACCTGCATTTAGGTCCCTGTCTGCTTCTACCTCCTCATTCTATCATTTCCTTCTTGTATATTCTATTCAAACTCTACCACTAAAAGATAAACCATTAAATGAAATTACATTTCCCAATGCCTTCAAAAGAGAGTAAAGGAGAGAAGCGAATGTGGCTCAAGCGACTGAAATCCTACCTACCACATGGGAGGTCCCCGGTTCGGTTTCCAGCACCTCCTGGAGAAGACGAGCAAGACAGCAAGCTGTCGCGACAGGCAGTCACAGTGAAATGACACAACAAAGGAGACACAAAGAGGAAAGACAATGAGAGACAATAAAAGCAGGGAGCTGAGGTGGCTCAAGCGATTGAGTGCCTCTCCCCCATGTGGGAGGGTCCCAGGTTTGGTTCCCGGTGCCTCCTAAAAAGAAGATGAGTAGACACAGAGTGCACACAGCAAATGTACACAGAGAGCAGACAGCGAGTCCAAACGATGGGAGGGGTAGGTCCAAATTAAGTACTCCTCTTATATACTCCCACTACACTATATGCATCTATCATGGCATTTACCATAAACTATTATAATTTTCTTATTGTCTTTCTCCCCTATTAGACTTCAGGCTCCTTGAGACTAAGAGTCATGTCTTTATTTCCCTAACATTTACCACAATGCTCCAGCATCTCTCACAAATAGCAGGCACTTATACTTTTGCCAATCAAATAAGTCAAATGTAGCTCAATTTAAGGGAAGCATTTCTAATAATTATAATTGTACAAATGGAACGTGTTGCCTTGAAATGTAGTATCCCTGGTCGCCAAGAAGGCAAAGTAAGATTGCAAATCATAGTATTATTTCTAATAACACAAGAAAAAAAGGATTTAACTAAAATCTTTTAAAGGGACTGGTTAATTTTTGTATGGTACAACTATACCACCAGACTTGAAAACTCTAAAATCAAGAGACTTGTCAAAGACACTGTGAGCTGGTTATGGTCCCCTCTCAACTACACAGTGCTGAAAGCACAAGACCTTATACTTTAATCACCTTATTTTTACCTCATGTAGATCTTATTCTTATGTTAACACTTCACTTCTAGAAATTAAGATAATTTCTTATGTTGATGTAGTCTAGGCACTTTTTTTTTTTTTATTTAAAGAATTTATCCCTCCCCCTCCCCCTTTGTTGTTTGCACTCACTGTCTGCTCTCTGTGTCTGCTCATTTTCTTTTTAGGAGGCACCGAGAACCAAACCCAGGACCTCCCATATGGAAGAGAAGCACCCAATCGCTTGAGCCACATCCACTCCCAGCTTGTGGCGCCAGCTCGCTGCCTTGCTCATCTTCTTTAAGGGGAACCGGAAACCGAACCTGGGACCTCCCATGTGGTAGGCGGATACCCAACTGCTTGAGCCACATCCACTTCCCTCTAGGCACTTTAATATTTTTAAAACAGCATTTATTTTTGTTTTTCTGATTAAAAAATGCATGCTCATTGTAGAAAATTCAAATTTTTAAAATATTAAGAAAATTAAAATTACATATACTCTCAATTATTTAAAAATAAAAGAAAAGAAATGTTCACATCATATTGTTAAGCCTAAAAGAACAGGTTATAAAACAAGTATCTCATTCAACTCTCACAACCTCACAATAAAAGTAGCTAACATTTATTGTGCTCCTTCTATGTGCTAGAAGCTGTGCCTTCTTTACATATATTTCCTTATTTAAATCTCACAACCACCTCTGTGCAGTGGGTAATATTATTGACCATATTTTACACATGAAGAAACTGAAGCTTGAAGAGGTTAAATAACATGCCAAGAGCTAGTAAGTAGTGGCAGAGAACAGAAATTCATTTAGCTCAGGCATTCCGATTTCAGATTCAGCACTCTTTAATTACATATGCTAAAATTTTTAACTAAAATGTTAACAGTGGTTCTCTTTGAGTCATAAAAATGACTACTTTTTGTAATTTTGTAGCACTTTCCCCAATTCTACAATTAACATGAATTACTACTGTAATTTTTTAAAAAATAAATATCCAGGGAAGCAGATGTGGCTCAAGTGGCTGGGCTCCTGTCTACCATATGGGAAGCCCTGGATGCCGTTCCCGGGGCCTCCTGGTGAGGGCAAGCTGGCCAGCACCGGCGGAGAGCTGATGGCCCACGCCCGTGGAGAGTTGACACAGCAAGATGATGCAACACAGGGAGACCAGCAGACACAGAGGACACGCTCAGCGAATGTACAAAGAAAGCAGACAGCAAGCACAAGCAACCGGGGGTGGTGGTGGTGGGGATAAATAAATTAATTAATTAAATATCCAAACTTAGGTTAGACAATCAGCTGTCAGGGATATTGCAGAAGTAGGATTTATATAATCTCAGATTTTTCTAACTAAGGATCTATAACTAATCAATTAATGACTGAAGTTATTTTGTTTTTCAGTCAGAAGATTGGCTCCAAAAATGAAACAAATTAACCATTTTTTAAATCATAAGTCTTGAACTATCACATCATACTTCTATTTTACAGATAATGAAACAAGCTCAGAATTTAGGAGATTTACACAATGTAACCAAGGTAGTTTGTATCAGAACAGAAACCAAAGCTCAGGTCTTCATTGGTCTTTGATGCCAACAGCTGACCAAAACAAAACTTACTCTCTCTCCTGTTCCCTACTGCAAATTCACTTATCAGGGGCCAAAAACTGAAACATAATAGGAAATACAAATGCTTCTCCCTCCCACCTCCCTCAGTCAACAACCCAAAAAGAAGACATACCTGGAACATAAAGGCAACAACATTTTCCCAGCCCCAAACTGGGACAGAAGTAAAAGAAGTAAAGACAGGAAAGTAGAAAAGATATTCCAAAAGACAAGATGAAGGATTTGATAGTTATAATAAAGAGAGAAGCTGAAAAAGTAAAGGTAACATGTAAAGGAAAAGAAGTAAAGACACCTAAGAAACTAATAGGTCAAAGCACTCAAATACTACCAAAGTTTAAAAGGTCATCTCAAGCTCTCTCTCGGCTCAGAGCTAGTTTGCGGTAATATGGCTAAACGCACCAAGAACATAGGAATCTTCAGAAAATACAGGACCTGTTATGGCACCTCCCTCAGTAAAATGGTGAAAAAAATTAAAATCAGTCAGCACACCAAGTACACTTGCTCCTTCTGTGGCAAAACCAAAATGAAGAGACGAGCTGTAAGGGATCTGGCTCTGTGGTTCCTGCATGACAGTATCTGGTGGTACCCGGGCCTATACCACCACCTTTGCAGTCACAGTGAAGTCCACCAGCAGGAGACTGAAGGAATTGAAAGACCAGAAGTTCTACAATTTGAAACAGTTCTAGCCTATAATTAATGGGTTATGTTTTATAAAAAAGGTCATCACAAATTTAATCAAATTCTAAGTGGAATGTTCTTTTTTAGACTGTGAAAACCAACTTTACAAAATTGTACTGTGAAATGCCAAGATTTTTTTTTTAATAAAGTAAATATTTAAACTGGTATTCTCACAAATTGTTATTCTCACAAATTCTATTCTCTCATCTTTGGAATTCAAATCTCCTCACCTGAAAATCTAAACTGAGTATAACGAAATGTTATAAAACTAAATAAAAGGGGAACAATGTTACAACTTCTCCTAGCAGGCAGAGGAGCTTTGATAAAGTAACAAGGAGAGTGATAAAGAAATCAAGGATATAACGTTTAAAGTTTATGTCTATTCCTAACATATGACCAACCAAAAAAGATGTCTGGATATCCCCCTGAACATAAAAGGTAAAACGTAACTTTTATCTGTCTGAGTGAAGAAGGGATAACACATCTCTCATTTTACATATGTGTTCTCCGTGCATAAAATTTAAACCTTTTGTAAAGCACTATTTATTGAAAGGTTACTGCTCTAAGGATCAAGACACTCATACTCTAGTTTAAACTCAAGTTAATTAATTACATGTCTTATGATTGTGAACAAGTTGCTCTGCCTCTGATTTTACTTTTTCTCATGCAGTGTAGAAATAGTAATAATCATGAAATGATAAAGAGGAAATAGAAAAAATACTGTGATGTGATTATATTATGGTAATACATTTTTATGACTATTTACAGCTCCCTTTCATGTAAAAGATTCACACCTAAGACACTAAACAAGCCCATGATGGCCAGCAGGAGAGTTATTATCCCCATCCATTTCACAGATGAAAACCTCTCTAAACTTCAGTTTTCTATGTTAAGTGACTTGCCCAAGACCACACTGCAAGTTGCATAGTCAAGAGCTCTCTCTTACTACTCAATACTCTGGTCTCACAAATTTGGGGTGGTAAAAGTTGTTTTCTCATGCCCAAATTATTATGAGGGCCACACAAGAAATTAGCTATCAGTAATTAAGCAGAAAAGGTCACTTGAGATTGTTGCTATCCATGAATACCCAAAAGGTCATTATTTTGATATAAAATTATGAATAAAAATGAGTTAAAGAAAAGTCCTTTAACATAAGTTTCTAAAGGTTCTGCTATTAAATTAACCTTGCGCCTCTTACACTAGATACATCACCCTGCTTGGGGGAAGGGGAAGAATGTAGAAAGGATTTCATCAGGAAAAGTTAAGTATGTTCCCTAAAATTTAATAAGACACTTAAAGCTATAAAATATGAATAAAGGCAGGCAACAACTTGTAGGCTTTAGAGGCAACTCTAAGCCAAACCAAAAGAGTTCCAGACTGTGGTTTAAAGAAAATATGCAACCTGGAAGTTTGTACCTCAAGTTATTGCTACTGCAAAGTAATTAGTACCATTTATAGTAAAAATATGTGAAGTTTTAGAAGATAATTCCAATTCTCCATTATAATAGGATGGAATTCCATATTAGCCTGGGCCTTTCTTGTCCCAACAGCTCTTTTGATGATCCGGTCAATGGCTCAAAAGCCTCTGTCAGAAAATCAAAGAATATAACAATGTATTACAGCACACAACATCAGAGGTGGTTAAATATGCAGTCTACTACAAGTACTTTAAGAGACTTTAATTAGGGCACTATCTATACAAGCTGGTATTTACGTTCTATAACAAGGGTACTAAACAAGGGGTCCATGAGCATGAATTGAAATTCAAAAGAACATTCTTGTGAGGACGTGTTGGTGTGAGTGTGATATCTTTATTAAATAATACACAGTATAGTGTGGAATTAGTAAGGGGTCCGTGGTTTTCACCTGACTGGCAAAGGGGTCCATAGAACAAAAAAGGTTAAGAACCCCTGTTCTATAATGTAAAAATGTTCTTCAGCACAACCTCTAAGAGGTCTCTTTAATGAGGGCTCCATCACACGGTATAATATAGAAATTTACAAATTGCTGAAACCTTAAACTTATTTCAGTTACTACAATGTAAAACAACTTTTCTCTTCTTCAAGGTCAAAAACAACCTTTTTCTCATCTTTCCCTCTCCACCCCCAAGAAAATGGGGTACCCTAAAAGATAGGTGAACTAAGCCAATGCTTTTATAAATACAAGTCAGGGAAACGGATGTGGCTCAAGAGGTTCGGCGTCCGTCTACCATATGGAGAGTCCGGAGTTCGATCCCCGGTACCTCCCGGTGGGAAAAAAAAAAAAAAATACAAGTCAATCTTCTGCAAAGAAATAGCTTAAATGCCCACATTCTACTTCAGTATTGATTCTAAGCCTTTTAATAGTTTATGCTAACCACAAATCTCCCCTTCTACTTCTATAGAATATTCTCCTCCTCAAACTCCCTTTAAAAAATGAGCCTTCCTATAACTCCCAAGCCTTGTCTCATATATATATACACAGATACCCACAAAAGTCCCAGTGAAGAACAGACTAGAGGCTAAGGAACACATGTGTAGACCACATGTTTATAATCAATACACAGCTCCCCTTTAAAAGCATGGTATTATAAAGCAACAATAGAGACTAAATAGAACCCCAGAACATCAAATTTGAAGGCTAAAACAAAAATGCCTCATAAAAGTCTGAGTACTTTAAAACGCAAAAATAAAGCATGCTTACTACTGTATGTCACTAAACTTGTGTTTAAGAACAAAATTCTCTCTGTTAAACACACCAAAAAATTTTTTTTTCAGAAAAAATCTAATTTCCTGTTGTTCAAAAAGTCAAATAAAGAGAGAAGTGTGAAAAACTGGAATAGTTAAAATCAATTTAACAATATTGCTTGCCAAATTCACACAGCATCTTATGACATTTTTCTATTATATTTCTCAAACTTAAAGTGCCATATTACATGTGTGCCACAAATTAGATGGTAAAGAAAGAAGACAGATCAATTACAGACACCCATTAAATGTTACAGAAGGGTGCTATCAGTACCCTAAGTATTTTTCAGTGATTGCTAATGTAAGCTACATACTGGCCAACGTACATACCCAAGGAATATCCATGTCAATCTCCCTTACACATACTAGTAAATCTCTCTCACTTAGTGAAAACATACTAATCATTACACTATAAAGAAAATGAATAAATCTTACATTTGAATAATTTTAGACTTTTCAGAGTGCTTCACATTCATTATTCTATCAGACCACTGCAAAAAACATTTTCACTCTCTGGGAGAAAATGTAAATATATGCACAAGTTTCTCCTTTAAGCTCATTCTTTACCCATTCCTAATTTAAATATCCCTTAACTTACAACACTGAGGCTATCATAAATACTAAATTAAAAATAAGTCATTTAAATGTAAAACAAAGCCAAAAATTGCGACTCCTTTTATCCAATCTACCCTTCAACCAGGAGTCAAACCAAATACATTCCAAAAACCGTGTGCTCGTAACAGTGCTTGGCACTGGAGTGCCTTTAAGAGAATTCTAACAGGGCCTTTTTGCTTTTCACAAATTATGCACTCTAAGGATACAGATAAAAAGAAAACAATGCTCAGCTGTGTTCAAACAACCCTAAGGGCAGAACTTTACAGAGTGGTTTTGTAAAACCCCCGGTGATAAGGACACCAAGAAGTAAGACAGCAGTAAGTATAAAAAGACTTTGTAGAGGGAAGCAGCTGTGGCTCAATCAGTGGGGCTCCCGTTTGCCATATGGGAGGCCCCGGGTTCGGTTCCCGGGGCCTTCTGGTGAGGGCAGGCCCGCCCGCACGGCGTGGTTGGCTGACCCAGCGAGCACAAGCAACAAGGGGGGGATAAATGAATAAATAAATAAAATCTTAAAAAAAAAAAAAAAAAAAAGACTTTGTAGGGGTGAAAAATGAAGTTTCAGCTGGACCTTGAAAGATGGACAGGAATTAGAAAAGCACAAAGGAGGAAGAAGAGCATTTAGGCAGGCGCAGGCATAAACAAAGACCTGGGGGCAGGAATAAGCATGCTATGTACAAAAAAGACTGAGCTGACCTGCCTGGAATGGAAGAGCATGCTAAGGCATAATGAGACACAGTTCGGTAAACTGAGTGGGGTCAACTCCCACAAAGTGCCACAATGAACTGTTGTGGCACAGAGAGATGGTGTGAAAATATTAAAATCATTGAATATTTAAACTAGAAAGAGAACGTAGATGAGGAAATCTAGGCTCTACAGACATCCAGTAGCTAGTAAAGGGACAGAGGCAATGAATAGAACAAAACCCAGACCCCCATTAGGACCTCCCATTCAGTATGGGAAGCATGGTATCACAGAGAAAGCACGTTCGTAAAATGGAGATGACACCTGCACTGCCCACTGTACAATATAGTACATCAATATAGAATAATCTGGAAAAGGCATACACTCAAGTATTATGTCTTAGCAACTAGAGGAGACTGGTTTCAAGGGGTAGTGGAACACCACAGTAACATTATAACTGAGCAAAGACCACTATGTTTTGCTAGAAGGAATCACTTTCAAGAAAGGAGCAATCCAGAAAGAAAGCAAAGGCAGAAACTAGTTATAGAAGAACTAGGTAGATAAACAGCAGAGGCATTAGTCCATAGAGAGAAAGCTATAAAACCAAGTAAATGTTCAAGAGAAAGGAAATCTTAGTAAGTCTGAAAGTGAAAAGGAAGAAGCTCATAAAAAGGACTAAAAATGTTATGGGGGGGGGCAGGGACTGATGCAGAGAGCTAATTGAGGACCAGCTGGAGAAATAAAGGGGAGAAAGGAAAAGGGAAAAAAAAAAAAAAAAAAAAAAAGAGAGCGCTCCAGAATAATGAACAGCATTATTTCTCACCATAAAAGAGTGTTCATTTACAAGTTATTATAAGGCTTTATAAAAATGGCAGACCAGGCTTTAAGAAAAAGGCTAGGAGATTTTTTTAAACCCAAAACAGCTTCAAAGTTTTACAAATTATCTACTTGGCCAATTAATATGTGGTTTGTAACTTCAAAGAGACTTGTCAATCATTTTATACTGTGAGTTTTATGCCACAAAAAAAAGAACATTCAGGCTAACATTCAATTTATAAGACCAACCAACAGTTGACATATGCTATCACAAATTAAAAGTCAGAGTTTATAACATATTCTTTAAAAGGTTAAGGTTATTTTAAAAGGTTTAAAAGGTTAAAGGTTATTTTAAAAGGTTTACAAGGTTATTTTTTTGGCTTTTATGTACTATTTTTAGTTGACCCGGTATGGAAAATATAAGTGCTTTAATTACACATATCCACAATAAATCATTTTTAATCCTTTTTTCATTTCTTAAAAAAAAACTTCAAATAACCACATTTTTCCTTTATTCTCTTTTAGAAATAAGAACTGGTGGGTCACAGGGAGCTAGGAGGGGCATGTAGACAGGCATGGCGTGTCCAGATAGACATTCTTCCAACTAAAACAATAAAGTCTCTCTCTAATTCGTTAAAAAACCAGGCTAATAAGCCTCAAATTAAAGTTGCACACCTAAAGTTGGCCAATTTCAATTTAGAAACTTACTATTCAGCACCATAAAGACATGTTAAGTAGAGGCAGAAGATATAACTGATACATTTAACTTTTTATAACTTTCATTTCCCTAATCAAGGAGGTAATTACTTTTAAAATTGTTCAACTCAGGTCACAAATACTAAGTCTAGGTGCAAAACATCTGCAAGTTACAGGAATTTTAGTTTACCCACTTGGAAACTAGTACTTGAGCTCAAAATGTCAAGTGTTTGCTGGGTCTACTGCACAGAGTTGCTGAGCAATACCTGTCAGAGTACAATGTCTAATCAGCAATGGCTAGTAATGCATTTCTGCTTTAATCATCAAAACTATTAGAAATCCAACCAAAACATCAATTCAATCATAAGCAGAGTTGCCATCTTTAGACATGCACATGCTCTCTGGGGACTGAAGAGGTTCAACATGCACATGTCTTAAGCTGTCATAAAAAGAAATTTGACACACACACACATACCCAGGCCCAGGGAAACAAAGTACAAACAATATTTCCAATATTCAAAACTTTCAGAAACACTTGAAACATTTAACATTCTTATACAGGTATCTCTCATTATATGTAGGGCTTTTTCTTCCTATAAAAAAGAAAACTCTTCTTTCCTAACAATACTTAATGGATTATTAAAACAAATCCTATGGGATACTTATAAGAGTATTTCCCCGATATTCCAGTATTCAATACTCTTCATACTTAGGCTTTTATTATTAGGTCTGCCATGCGGCCTTAACAAGTCACAATCTCTCTAGACCTCAGTTCTCTCTAAAAATATTAATTTCAATTTTAAGATGAAATAATATGGATCAAACATTTTATTAATTCTACAATAAGTTAATGTACATAAGTTCCTTATGTTAATTACTGAAACTGCTTATGCTTTTGCATCTCAAAATCAGTGGGCTTTAACCCTGTAAAAGAAAAATATGAGAAATAACTTGTGTGTATCTCTCCCTTAATTACAATATAAGAAATACAGAATAATGTTTCTGTTAAAAAAAACCTATGTCCTTAATTTTTTAAACAGATGGTGGTGAGTTTGATTCTACACAATACATAAAGCAAGCAACAAAGCCTGAGGTCTTTAAACACTGGGGAAAGAGAGAAAAACATTTTCTTGAAACACTGGGCATGTAATCAAAATCATTTATCTTAATATTTGGAGAAATATCTTTTTCTTATGTGGCACATAAGCGTGGAGCTCGACAAGTAAGACGTATATAAAGTTAAACAATAATTGGGAACAAAAACTGTGACGTGAATCCTTTAAATCCCTGCAACCAAACTATGCTGTCCACAAGGTTCAGTTTTGAGGTTCATCTATGTGACTTTTAAACACTTTTTAAAAATTACAAAAAGAAAGTCTTTTCTATCAAGTTTTAAACCTAATGCCCTATCAATAATGCAATCCATTACATTCAATAACATTTTATTTCATCAGATAGATTATTAGTATAGTTGGTTTCGATGCCTTTTGGCCTAGAAGCAAAAGGATAGAAGTAAAACTCTTTCAGTCTCAGCTTCATAATTCTATTTATCTAAGCAGTTTTTTTTTTTCTCAGCTTCCTCGATCTAGTCCCAAATATCTTTCAGGTAGGTCATAAACACTGAGTCCTGTAAAGAAATGGTTATGGGTCAAATAAAAGAGGAGTCTCCCAGCTCCCTTCAGCAACCAGTAAACAAAATAGATTGACTTAACCTTAAACAATTCCCTCATCAAAGGAAGTCCATGCTACCAGCAGCAAAAAGCAACCTTTTAAAATCATCCCCCCCCAAAAAAAATAAAAATAAAATAAAATAAAATAAAATCATCCCCAACCACCTACAGCAACACAAAGTTAAACCAATTCCCTGACAAAGGCTGTGTGTGCATTCATTCCGATCAGCCCCAGGAAACTCAGGGAATGAAAAGTCACTTCGCCACGCCATGAAACTTTTTTCCATCCCAAATATTCTCAATGAAAGTTCTCTTGTCAACCAAGAGGCGAGAGTTAAAAGCAATAACAAAACACTAGCAGAATTATCGGTTCCAGGACCACATCCCAGCTAGTCTTTGCTCTGTTCTCAGACAGTGGCTCAGATGCAGTTTCCCACTTTTCTTTCACCCTTTTTCCCTTACTCCCCAAGATTCTTACTCAAAAAAGCAATATCACATCCTCAGACCGCTGGCAAAATACAAGGGGAATCTGCAAATATCAAGTAAGGGAAAAGGGGGAAAATATTTTAGAAACAGGAGGGACAAGAATCACGGTTTCCACAGCAAACGGCAATGTAAAAGCCAGTCTCGTCTCATCGGGAAATGGGGGGACGCCCGTAAGGGGGAAGGGGGCATCAAAAAGATGTGCAGTTTGTGTGCACTTGGAGCGCTCAGGGTAGGCTGAGGCGAAGAAGCACAAAGTCGGTAAGAAAACCTGTGCTCTCCCTGCCTTCTTCTACTCTTACCCCTCCAAGAGAGGAAGCTGAAGAAACTGGAGGAGGGGAGGGGAGGGGGGATATCATTCTCCTATTGGGGGTACACAAGACAGGCTTTAGGGTTCCCTCAGTTACTCACCCCCAGTTAGAAGGTTCACGGAGGGAAGAGAAAGAGGCAATCCCTAATTGTTACCCACCTTGGTTCAAAAAAAAGTGGGGGGATGATTAAATCCAGATGGAAAGCCCCTGAAAGCACCCCTGGGTCACTCATCCTTATTAATGAGAAGAAGGGCTGTGGATAAAGGGGGATGGAGGGTCGGAGGGGTGGTCAGGGAAAAGGCCCCACCCCCGATTTAGGAGGAAAGGGGAGCCCGAGCTCCCTTCGGTCCCCGCACCTCCCCCTTGGCCACCCCCACTCATTCCCCTTCCTTTCCTCCAGAGCCAGAGGCAGTCGCGGGGTGGGCGGCTGCTCCTTCCTCCCCTCACCCATTCCTTCCCCACCCCCACTCCGCTCCCACCTCCCACCCGCCACTGGCCCGTTACCTGCTCGTCGAAGCGGTTGACTACGGCCTGGACCCATTCCACCGGCCTGTGCGCGGCCATGTCCTCCCCGCGGCCGGGGGGCTGCGGAGGGACGCGTCGGCCGGCGCCCAGGGCCGGGAAGAGGGCGCGGAGCGGGGGCCGAGGTGAGGGAAGAGGATAGATGAGGGTCTGTGGAGTGCAGACTCCGAACGTTCCCACGGAGGTGGGGATGGGAGAGCAGAGCAGAGCCGGGTGGGGGGTGGGGGTGGGGAGGGGAAGGGGGCGTTGGCAAGGAGGCTGGGGGAAGGGACGGGGGAGGGGGACCCGGGGAGGGGAGAGGGCCTCTTGGTCGCTCTCCCCACTAGCGCCGTCTCCCCACAGCCATCACAGTCCGAGACGCCGCCATGACACCCCACCGGAAGTGGGATCCTTTCCACGGCCCGGGGAGAGGGAGAGCAGGCGAGCTAAAGATTAAGAGCGCGGCTGGGAAAGAGGAGGGGTAAGCGAGAGGGAAGGAGGCCTGCCGCGCATGCGTCCGCGCCGGCCGGTTTCATTAATGAAAAAGCGAGTCCTCCTGGAGGTGACGTCACCTCACTCCTTAGGGCCCTGAGGCGTGCGTCCCTCAACGCCGCCGGGCTCACCTAGACTTGGGCTCTGGGCTCTGCCGATGAGAGTCCGAGCTGACCTGGGGGCGCTCGCGCCCATCCCCACCGCCACTTCTGGTTCTCCCTCCCCCCCCCGGCCTACTGATTTGGATTGCTCCCCGGGTTGGAAGTGAAGGCGCCCTAAGGCTAGCATTTCTCCTAAAGCACAGATCTCGGGCGCTGCTGTCTTGAGGAGGGTGTGCTGAGCCTCTTTGGCTTAAGCTCTTCCAAAAAGTAAGACACTCAACCTCGGGTTTCCAAGTACTTCGTAGTTACTATAGACTGCTGAGAAACACGGAAAATGTAAAGCCAAAACAAAGTGATTTTTTAAGGGTCGCATAAATCCCAATGCTAGATCCAGTGACAGAGTATTCAGACTCAGGAATCTCAGTCCAGACTTCCTCTGCTTACTTACAGCCAAGTTAATAGAACTTTTGCACAGTTGATAATAGAAAGATTCAAGTTTCACCATCCACAAAAAGCCTTTAAATGTTCCATATACGTTAATTCAACGAATTCATCTCATTTAAATCTGTCGACAAGCCTTTCCAATAGATATATTATCCTCATCTAACACATGAGAATAGGACACAAGAGGTTCAATGATTTGCACCTTGCCCCAGTTCTCTCACCCAGTTGGTGAGAGACAGAGTCAGGATGCAAACCCAAGTGTTTTGATCCCAAAGACAGGGAGACAGACTGGGTCTCCTGAAACAAGACATTCCCTTTGACCCCAATACTAGTATTGAAAGGACTTCATGTGAAATTGGTTTTTTGTTGTTGTTGTTGTTGTTTTTGAGGTGGGGAGGCAGGGATTGAACCCTGGGACCTCTTATGTGGGAAGCTGGCACTCGACCACTGAGCCACATCAGCTTCCCTGCGTTGTTTTTTTCATTTTGTTGTTCGTTTTGTTTAATTTTTCAGGAGGTACCAGGAACGGAAGGTGGGACCTCCCATGTGGGAGGTGGGCACTCAACTGCTTGAACCACATCTGCTCGCCCATGTGGAATTGGTTTTGACGGCTTTGTAGAAAGAGGATTCATCCAAAACAATGAATGATCCCTCTACACCCAACATTGAGCTTTGGAATGCATTATTTTTAAATTTATCTTCCTCAATATATTTTATTTAGGCTAATGTTAAAAATGAATTTACACATCCTGAGCACATGCTAACAATCAGCTAAGCAACACAGAAGGATATTACCTGGGCAACAGTTAGGCAGAGCAAAACTAGAATTTTCACTTTGCCACAGAAAATCCACAAAGCCAATAATAGCCCATGTACAGAGATATATCCGTGACAGAAGTTTCCAATCTGTGGGCTGGTGACTTACCAAAATATATAGGTAATTAATGTTTTATTCCCCTAGAGCAAAGGACAGGGTCTGGATAATTCTTTGGTCCATTCTTTAAAGATGCAACATAAATACTGAGTAATTTCTGTTAGATGATGCCAAAAGCAATGATGACAATGTTGAAGGATGAATATTCAATGAAGGACCATATATGCCTTCCCCAACTAGCACCTGTGAAAAGCCTTCACTTACACCCCAGGGAGCATCCAATGCCTCCATGTCACTGTTAAACTTGAGCCTCACAAGCTTCCTTTCCTTTTTCATACTTTCTCTGAAAGCCCCTAATGGCTTTCTTGTTGCCATGGCTTTTTCCCTTGTCTGTTCCCCACATCTTCTTCACACTGTTACACTGGACAACTACCCAAAACTTTGGCTCCCTTGCCTCCAGTAGAATTCCTTTGCTAGGTCCTTCTGTGCCTCTCTTCTTCTTCTCTGGTTTCTTCTCCAATTCCCCATTCCTCTAAATCTGGGGTAAGATAACCAAACTAAAGATCTTTGGCTCTCTGCTCTTACTCCTTTACTCAGGCTCCAGCCAGCTTGTTACCAATTCATCCTAATCAGTACCTCCTGTTCTATTGCCTCACCTGTGTGCCAAGCCTCTCATTACACTTGGAGGTCTAGATTTCACCCCAACTTCCTCTCTGATTAAATTTATTAGTTCCACTAAACCAATAGTTACTATCCAAAATGTGTATTCTGTACCATATACTGTGCCAGGCAGCTTGTTGTATGGCAGGAATTCTAAACTAATATGCCAAAGAAGGTAATGCATTAGAGACTATGGTGGACTAGGGAGCACATAACCCATTTAAAGCGTGGCTCTCACTCACCTCCAGTCAATTAATTTGCCATGCAGTAATGTAGACCCAGTGTTGCTAAATCTTCTGGTTATTCAAGAGAAGCTGGAAATCTTAACTTTTATTTAAACTCCAATTTTTACATAGTGGCAGCCAAGTCACTTTTTTTTTTTTTTTTTGGAAACACCATGCAGCCAAACAAAATACATCTGCTGTCTGAATCTATCCCATGAAGCACCAGTTTGACTAGCTCTGGTCTAGTGAAAAAGCATGGACTTCAGAGTAGAATAGAATTAGATTTATATCCCAATTTCCCTCTTTCTGCAGTTTCCAATATGGGTGTTCAAAGGAACTACTAGTGTTTGCTATAGTTTTAAATGCATCTCTCTCGTTTATGCTTTTTTTTTTTTTGGTCAGGTGACAATCTCTGCAGATTTTTTTTTTCTTTAAGAGTCTTGTTCCAGTAGCATTCCCTCCATTTTACCTACATACACTGGCACCACCAAGCACCCCAGCATACCAAAGAGCACAGGACCGTATGCCACACCTGGTCCCACTTCACAACTGGAGTACTCATTTCCCTAGCTGTTGAGAGTGTTAGTGGCCAACAGTTCTCAGCTGAGTCCTTATCCAGGAATTGGCCCTCCAAGGAAGAGGGCTACCTGGGCCAGGTCACACCACTCCCCAAGGGGCTATGCCAATAACTACACCAATAACTAGTATCTGCAGGCCTCAAGGAGAGCCATTCTGAAGGGCTATCCCTGCTTCAGAGCTCCCTAAGGGATCACAGGCCTTGGTTGTACCTGCATTTAGTTCAACTTCTCCTGCACAGTATTAATCCCAAAAGCATTCCCTTATAAATTCCCTGCTTGCAAATTTCCATCTCTGAGTTGGTTTTCCAGAGAATCTGAACTAAACCAATTAGTCCCATGAATGTGGTCTGATCTAGTGGAACAGAAACACCCACCGGCCAGCTGGCAGTGAGGACCCCAGTGAAGCCCTGATAGGCCTGGCCTGCCGTAGCAGTACAACTGTTAAAACATTCACCAGTAAGGGGTGTAATACCAGTGGAAGAATACTCTGGTAGGTACAATCTGACAGACATTTTTTAAATATGGGAGAAATAGTAATCATAAGAACTATGGAAGTGGATAGCTGTTGATGGAGTAAATCTAAGCTTTGGAGAAAAACCATCAAATGTTGAGGGTTATTAATCACTAATTAAAGGCTAAGGGGGAAACGGATGTGGCTCAAGAGGTTTGGCGTCCGTCTACCATATGGAGAGACCCGGGTTCGATTCCCGGGACCTCCCGGTAAAAAAAAAAAAAAAAAAAGGCTAAGGAGCCAGAGAGCCTCCTTAGCAGTATGTAAAGGGGAGAGGGGAGCAGAAAAAGTTGAGGCTCAGGCCCAGGACTTAATTATAAGAATAGTAGGACTCCAGAAAGGTTGATTCTCCTCCGGCAAGTCTGCCATGCCAAGGTCAGGGCCATAGTTAGAAAGGAGTGGGATCTTGACACCTTGGTTAAGGCATCTGGACTGATGCACTTGAAAACCTTAAAACCTCACATCCCCCTGAACTCTCTGGGTTTGTAGAAGTGGTCCATGCCCCTTGTTTGAAGATGATGCAGAGGTGTCCACCTTGCAAGGCAACACACGCCCTCCTCAGGACCTACCTGTACCTTTCCTCCTGTCTACCAAATAACTAAGGTCAAGTGACAGCACAACACCATTGGGCCAATGTTGGACCTGAAGTAGCTGCAGGACCTAGCCAACATATATATACCTGCAGGCTGCAGAAGTTTATGTGTGGAATTGGGTCCCCAAGGTACTGAATTGGGTGGTGGGGAAGGGAGGAGGAGAACATAAAGCTAGACAAGAGAGAGTTTATTTATATGAGCATCCTCTGTAAATAGGATTTATACTCTGGAAAGGACCCCAGGAAATGGTGCTAACAGAAGGCTAGGATGACTCTAGGAAGCTTGGAGAATGCAAGGGCCCACACTAGGCAAAATAGAAATGTCAGAACCTTGTGACAGACAATGGAGGAAGAGAGCAAAAGACTCAGAAGTGGACATCTAGAGTAGATATGCCATGTATAGCCTACCAGCCGACTGTGTTCTGCTGTTTGTCAGGAGCAATAAAGACCATCCTAGTGAAAGATGCCAGCATCACTGCGATGCTCATTTGTGGCCTCCGCAGGCCAGGGCTTTTGGTAGGAGATGCTCTTACAGAGCTAGGCTCCCTGATTGCAGTAGGCCTGACTGGAGCGTAAAGAAATATGGACCAGGTAGCAACATCAATTGTCAGCAGTAAGATGAAATGATATGAGTGGCAAGATGGGAGTGGAAACCAAGGGGGCCTAACTCACAGAAAGTGATGAAGATAGGTAATAGAACATTGTATATCTAGAGAAAAGATAGATGGGCAGCCAACAAGGATTCAAGCTGTATGGTCTTTTAAAAAATCAAGGATGGGTGATGAGGACACTGAGGAAAGATGCCCCCCAAAAAAGCCATAATCCTATGCCCAGAGACCTAAGCTGGTTTTCAGACCCAGAATTCATTGACTGAAGAAGACTGGGTTCCCAGCAAGTATATAAAATAATGAGTCATCTAGTCTTTCCTGAATGTATAATTAGAAAGGACATACTTGGTAGTTGGCAGAACCCCTACATTAGTTCCTTAGCCTGTGGAGTAAGAGCTATCTGAGTGGGAAAGATCAAGTCAAGATTTTTTTTTTAATTGCACCCCCAGGCTGAAATTAGAGTTCATATACAGAGAAGCCAGGGTGGCAGGGGTGAGACTTTCCAAGGGCCCAAAAGCATGGGCCCCCACTCACCAAAGCTGACCTATCTACTGATGCTGCTAAATCCTCAACCTGCCAGCACCAGAGGCTAAAACTCAACCCCCAAGGTAGCACCATCCCGCATGACTTCCCACACAGGTGTTAATCCCAAGGGCACTCCACAGTGAACTTTCTGGATGCAAATCTCCATCTGAAGTCTGTCTCCTTCCGACCACCTGAGACATCAGTTCAAATGGCAGCACTACCTCTTACTAACTGTGCAACGCTGGTGTGTTCATTCATCACTCTAAGCCTCACTTGTCTCTAAGTGGGATGATAGTATTAGTGCTTGCTTCATAGGCTGTCATGAAGTAAATGAAATAATACATATAAGGGGCTTGCCAGTGCTTGGCATCCAGTAGGTATTTCCCAATTAGTGAGATTAGAACCCAAAAAAAGTGGGAATACAAAGGATCCAGTCTGACTCGAAAAGAAAAAAAAAAAAAAAAGCAGTAGAAAGAGAAGGGGAGGAAAGAGAGGAATTTATGTGTGTGTATATGTGTTTCTAATAGGGAGCATTTTGGTGGGGAAAAACACAGCACACACTTCTAGTTGCCGAGCCATCATTCTTTCCTTTCTTCCTCAATTTTGTTCTAAGGAAACAATGTGCCCAGTTTGCAAAAAACCTCACCTTTTCAGGTTCCCTTTTTGTGAAAAGTGGCCAGATTACCCAATTCTACCAATGAGATGTTAATGGAACTCTACTGAGTGAGACTTCCAAAAACCCTGTTGTTTTCCTGATTGGGGGGGGGGGGGGGGGGACAGACAGCTGTCATGCAGCTTTTGTCATTAGCCTTTTATTCTTCTTCCTGCTGAGAGCACAGACTCCAGATCTAGAGGTGAAGCAGCCATTTTGCTGAAGATGGCAGAGCAAGAAGTAAAAGAAACCCAGGTCCCTGATGTTTCTTCAAGCAATTATACCCGTCCTGAACTGCCTACCTCTGGAATTCTGGTTACACAAGAAAATCAAACCTCTGTTTTGTTAAGCATGTGCTTCTAGGTTTTGGTTACATGCAGCTGAGTGCAACCCTAACTGATAGCAGTGGCTACGAAGAAATGGAAAGAGAGAGGGGCTTTAAGCATCTGCTGAACAGGGAGAGACTTAGAGAAAGGGAAGAAAAGGTAATTTTCGGAAGTGCTACTGTGGGTTATAATTTGAATAATATAGATAGGAATTACCTTCCTTTTTAGTTGCTAAGTTCTTTCTCTGAATATAACAGCACCCCAAAACTGGGCCATGTGGGACCTAGCACTTATTTGAGTTATCATTACATAAATGTTCATATCATTATTATAAGAAGTAATAATATCATCAGTACTAACAAAACATTAGAATAAAAACAGTGGGAGATACAAAGAGAAATAAGAAATAGTTAACATTAGCATGCCTTCCCTGTTTTTATTTTTACCTCCATCTATTCTTTAAAACCCGCCATATCCTCCCATGGCTGAGCTTGTGCAACCACTCCAGTCCTTACTCTCCTGATCGTTCATATAGCCTCGTCATCTGTCTTCACCTCAGGTGCTGGTGTGCTAGGCCTCTAGCTGTTAGCCAGACTGAACTGCAGGAGAGCCATAATAAATTTGTTCTGATTGAGCAGGCAAAGGGGAGCAGCTGGAAACAATTAGTTACTCACTAATTGTTACCAACCGCCTAAGTAACGAAAGTTACTATGAGGACTCATCCTATATGTTCCTGTCTAGCCATTAAAAAAGGGAGCTAAAAATAGCTGAGAAAGAAATATTTTCCCTTCAGGTTTGGTGATATAAGAAGTCTGCCAAACTTTAGTTTCTGAGAACTCTGCTTATATGGTTCATTTGTGAATGCCTATCACATGCCATTTACTATGCTAAGTGTAGTCATGAAAGGGAAGTGATCTCTAACTATAATGTATGGCAGAATTAATAGACACTGCCTCTCAAGGGGTGGTTACCATATGTTGGGCACTGTGCTACAAACTTTATATGCAATATCTTTTGAAAAGTTCATACAACAATATGAGGTGGATATTATTAGCCCCATTTTACAGATAAGGAAACAGAGGCTCAAAAAGATTTAGTAATTTGCTCAGGTCACCCAGCTAGTAAGTGGTGAGGCTGGTATTTCAACACAGCTCTGTCTGTCTTTAGGTCCATGCTCTAAACTATTGGACAGCATTGCCCAAAGAAGTTTTCTTGGAACACTCATTCCTCCAACTGTGCCTTGAAAAAAGCATTCCCTGGCCAGATGAGTTTGAGAGATGCTATGCACTGTAGCTTCTTATTGGCAATTCACAGTGTCATTTTGTATTATAATGTAAAAGTTTAGGCCAGTGGTCTTCAAATTGTTTTGAAGGCATATTCCTATCAGTAAAAAAAACTTAAAGCATCCATGCCCTATAAATATAGGTTTGTTTATTTATTTACTTAAACATTCTATAAATACTTTAAATTTTTTTTTTTTAATTTAATTTTTTAGGAGGTATTGGGGATTGAACCAAGGACCTCATATATGGAGAGCAGGTGCTCAACCACTGAGCTACTTCCACTTCCCTATGAGAGTTGGGGTTTTTTGTTTGTTTGTTTATTTTCTTTTTAGGAGGCACCAGAGATTGAATCCGGGACCTCATACATGGGAAGCAGGCACTCAACCACTTGAGCTACATCTGCTCCCCTTAAATTTTACTTATTTAATAATATATTGATTTTGATTCTCACTAAAATTTCTTTTGTGTGTGTGTGTTTTTATAATAATTTTTTTATTTTTTTAAAAACTTAGATTACATAAATGTTACACACAAACATAGGTATTCCCATATGACCCACTCCCCACACCTCCTACACTCTCCCACATAAACAACATGCTTCATTAAAATTTCTACTGGGAAGCGGCTGTGGCTCAATCAGTAGGGCTCCCGTTTACCATATGGGAGGCCCCGGGTTCGGTTCCCGGGGCCTCCTGGTGAAGGCAGAGCCCGCCCGCACGGCGTGGTTGGCTGGCCCAGCGAGCATAAGCAGCAAGGGGGGGGATAAATGAATAAATAAATAAAATCTTAAAAAATAATAATAATAAAAATAAAATAAAATAAAATTTCTACTATTAGTAATATTATCAATATTATTGGTGGTATTTAACATATTAAAATATGTAAAATATTATTGGTATCCATATTGTTTATAATCATATTTTACTAAAAGCATTGTGATTGGATTTGTTTCATATTTTTCAGCATCTTGATTTATCCAGCTTTTCAAAGATCTTCTTCTAACGTTTCTTTTATATTGTTACTTGTTTAATGGCTACCAGACCTGAAAAGATCCCTCAAAAAGATATGCACACACAAATAGATGAAGTTCACCATCAACTGTGCTTACTTTATAATTATAATAGTTTTCAACTCTATTCACTAATTCTGCAAGGGCACTGCTGCTCTTGTTGTAATGCAGTTAGTGTATTTCCATTTTCCCTGATGCCCATCAGTTGTTTCTCTAAACTAACAAATAGGTTCAAAATCCACTGAAACATTTCATTTGGAAGTTTTTAAATGGGTTTAAAGTGTTCATTGTCATGTTTT
This sequence comes from Tolypeutes matacus, assembly GCA_026826555.1. Classification (NCBI taxonomy): domain Eukaryota; kingdom Metazoa; phylum Chordata; class Mammalia; order Cingulata; family Chlamyphoridae; genus Tolypeutes; species Tolypeutes matacus. The sequence goes on from JAKSZT010054055.1 coordinate 21,924,943, forward strand.
AAAAGTGTGTAGCTGTGAGAGAGTTTTCATGGGTGTACACACGTTTTTAGCAGCAAAACCACATAACTACAGAAACATTTCCAAGAATCTGTTTTCAGATTCTATGCCCTCTCCATAGCATGTTTCTTTAGGAAAGGAGTTAGTCCCTCTCTCACTCATTGCTAAATAATACCTTTTTTCTTAAAGGCCCCATTGTGTGTGTGTTTAATATTCAGGGTACTACTGACAGCTGCTGGCCTTCATAGAAGAGGTCAGCAAATATCTATAATATTTTATATTATATGATATAATCCATAGAGATACTTAATTAGGCACAGGTAAACTGCAGTGCATCACAATACAATGAAAGATCATAAATGAATGAGGGAGTAACTGACAATCCCTCCATGCTGTGAACTCCAGTCTTGGGACAGACACAACAATGATTCAGCTACCTCCTCTCCTTTCCTTGCCTACACCCTTCCCGTCTCCAAGACTAATATGATAACAAGGTAATAGTCAGCCAGAAGCCCCTCCAGGGTAAAATAAGAGAGCAGCCATGATTCAAAGGTAACTCCTGGTACTGGCATAAAGCTAGATATGTGGAGCAATAGAATGAGAGAGTCTAGAAATAAACCTCCCTGCACATTTATGACCAATTGATTGTCAACAGGGATGCCAAGACAATTCAATGTGGGAAAAAATACTCTTTTCAACAAATGGTAATGGGGAAACTGGATATCCACATGCCAAAGAATGAAGTTGAATCCCTACCTCATACCATAACAACAAAAATTAACTCAAAATGTATCAAAGACCTAAATGTAAGAGCTAAAACTATAAAAAGCCTTAGAGGAAAACATAGGAGTAAATCTTTGTGACCTTGGCTTTGGCAATGGTTTCTTAGATATGACACCAAAAGCACAAGCAATTAAAAAAATTAATTGGACTTCATCAAAATTAAAACTTTGTGCTTCAAAATACCCCACCAAGAAAATGAAAAGACAACTTACAGAATTGGAGAAAATATTTGAAAATCATATATCTGATAAGGAACTTGTATCTAGAATATATAAAGAACTCTTACAACCCAATAATAAAAGACAAAATAACTCATTAAAAATGGGCAAAGGAGGCCCCGCGTGTGGGTGAGCCTCCAGGCCCCGCGAGCCACGCAGCAACATGATGACATAACGGGAGAGTGATACAGGGGAGAACCAAGACGAGACACACCAAAAAACCAGGAACTAGGGTGGCGCAGGCAGTGGGATGCCTCTCTCCCACACTGGAGGTTCCGAAAATCGACTCCCAGTGAAGACAGGAGGAGAAGGATGAGAAGAGAGGACAGGAAATGGTCACAGAGTTGCCCAGCAAATGGACACAAAAACAGCAAAAACGGGGGGGGGGGGTAAAAATGGATAAAACTAAATAAATAAATCCTTTAAAAAAATGTATAGGGGAGGAAGAAAAAAAATGGGCAAAGGATTTGAACAGACATTTCTCTAAAGATATAAAAAAATGGTCAATAACACTAGAAATGATGCTCAATGTCATTAGCCATCAGAGAAATGCAAATCAGAACCAGAGTGAGGTACTACCTCATACACTCTAGGATGGCTATAATCAAAAAGACAGATGATAATGTTGGGGAGGATGTAGAAATACTGCTGGTGGGAATATAAAATGGTGCTGCTTTAGAGAACTTTGGAAAACAGTCTGGGAGTCCTCAAAATGCTAAACATAGAGTTGCCATATGACCCAGCAATTTTCCTCCTAAGTATATGCCAATACTCACAGTATGATTATTCATAATAGCCCCAAAGTGGAAATGATCCAAATGCCCAACAACTGATAAATGGATAAATAAAATGTAGTATATCCATACAATGGAATATGATTACACCATACAAAGGAATGAAGTACTAATTCATGCTATATGTATTCCCATACAATGGAATATTATTCAGCAATGAAAATAGATGACATACTGATACATGCTACAACATGGATGAACCTTGAAAACATTATGCTAAGTGAAAGAAGGCAGTCACAAAAGGCCACATATTCTATGATTCCATTTAAATGAAATGTCCAGAATAGGCAAATCTATAGAAACAGAAAGTAGATTAGTGGTTGCCTAGAGCTGGGACACCTAAGAGGATAATGAGGAATGACTGCTAATGGGTATGGGGTTTCATATTGAAGGAATGGCTGCACAACTCTGTGAGTATAGTAAAAACCATTGAACTGCATAGTTTAAATGTGTAAATTGTATGGTATGTGAATTACATCTCCATAAAGCTGTTATTAAGCAAAAAATAACTCCTCTGTTGTGATAGGCCTCAAGACAAAATAAGAAAGAAACAAAACCCTACTCAGTGTTATGGTAGGACCTAAGGTAAGCACATTGTCAATTAAGGAAAACATTGGGAAATGGCCATGCATCTCATCTAACAAGTTCAAAAATTACCTGACACAGCCACATCTGCAATGCACATGGAAGGGAATAGCAAGAAGGAAATCTGCTATGGATAACCCACACCAGTCCTCAGCGCAAGGCCCGGGTGAGCCAGAGCATCCTTCATTTTTCTGCCTGATGGGTCCTCAGGACTTGGTTGTCCAATGCAGGACTTGGCAGTAAAACGATGGCTGATAGTACTGCTGAGGTCCCCAGTTTGAATGGGGAATTGTATGGAGAGAGAAGGGGGTTTGGAGCAGATCCTTCTCAGGGAATAAGGCTGGAGTTTCCAGTGAAATAAAGGGGTTTTTCCATGAGTCTTGTAGTAGAAGATGCTTGGGAGAGGGGGGCACTCAGGACTGGACCTTAGGAGAACTCCCACCCCCACTTCATGAAGAGCTAACCCCATGCTACTTTCCCTTGTGAGTCTGGGAGAATCAAATTCCCCAAGAGTTTTAACCTTTCCTTTGCTAAATTTCAATTCCCTTTCCAACTGTCCCAACACTTCAGTAGAGTATGTCATTTATATCTGCACATTGGTTATGGTGAAGAGGGAGACGCATCCCCTCTCCTGCTCCCCAGTGAGACCTGTGAAGAGAGAACTAGACTCCTATCAAGGGGACTAAATTAGCACTAGATTTGTAGTTAGCCATTGGGGTAAGCGGACATCCTCAGCAGAGCTGGGCGCAGTGGAAAACTAGCCTGTGACCACAGAAGTGCTTACAAGTGGACAACTCAAGATACATAAGTCCAAGCTTCCCACTTATTCCTATGTGTTAGGAGAAGCAGAGGACCTCTGTAGGGCAGGTGAATGTCTGCGTGGTAAAATGCAAAGTATAGCTAAAGAACAGCCCAGAGGCCAGGTTGTCTGGAGTACAAGCCTAGTGTAAGAGAGCATGGGAGAGAGAACCATGGATAGGGTCACTCTGGGCAAAGCCCTGGAAGGCTAGCTGAGAAACTGGAACTCAATGCTTATAGCCCCAATGAACAAACGTTGATTGTTATCCAAATATTAATGCAAAGCCACAGCTATGAGCTTAGCCTTGGATCTCAGAAAAGAAAATTATTTCCTACCATCTCTAGAAGTCTAAGATGAAAATTTATCTTGGACTCCAATGATATCATTTCAAACGTGAATATTTTTGTACATGTCAAGCTCTTGGTTGCACACAAGAGAAGCCAACTGCAGTTTACCTAGACAGAAAAGGGGTGTACTAGAAGGATGTTGGTGGGTCACAGAATGGATGGGAAGGCTGGGTTGCAGGCCCCAGGAAACAGGCAGAAACCAATGCAGGTAAGTCCATAGGAAACCCAGCCTAAGGCATGACACAGGAGCATGACTCAGGGTCATGGGCACTGCTCTGGGTCCTCTCTAAGGGTGCCCACGTCTTTGTATCTTTGCTCCTCTACAGACATCCTTACGGGCTGGAGCACTCCACTAGCCGAGTCAGGGGGCAGAGACAAGGTAGTTCTGCCCCCTTTCAGCTTCCTCAGGGCCCCTCCCATCAAAACTTTCCAAAAGTGGAATTCTCACTAAATAGCACTAAATAAGAAGGACATTTAGTCACTGTACAGCCAAAAAAAAAATCCAGTGAAAGTCCATAATTTCAAAATAGAATATGTGAAAAAGGGAAAAAAGGATGGATTTTTCTGTTTTCTTCTGGTTTTTAAATTCCGAGGCATGGTAGGCTTTTAAAGAACATATTTAAGATTTAAGTATCAATTTGTTTTATACAGCATTTTTTGGGGGGGGAGGGGGACAGTACAGGAGAATAGTTTAGTATGTGATTTGAACTTAGACCAGGTCTGGGTTTGAAGCCTAGCTCTACCCCTTGCTAGCTGTGTGGCCATGGGCAAGCCAATTAACCTCTCTGAGCCCACCCTCACCTGTAAAATGGGGTCATTATAGTACCTGCTTCATAGCTTTGGGCTTTGAGGTTTAAGTGAGATAATGTTTGAGAAGATGTTAGCAGTGCTTGGCTCCTGGGAAATGCTCAGTAAATATCAGCTACAGTCCTAATGTATGAGAAATTAGTATGGTCACTGGGCCTCACGCCTCTGACCTGACTTGAAGTCCTGCCAGCCAGAGCCACACAAGGGTAAAGGGATGACCAGATGTCCACTTGTACAGACTTGTGCTTTCTCCTTGCTTTTTCTCCTTTTATTGTTTAGGGATTTGGATTTGCATCCAGCCCTGCCAGATAATTGCTGGACACCTCCAGTGAATTACTTCACTTCTCTCATCCTCAGTTTTTTCATGTGTAAAATGGGGAAAGTGGTACCTGCCACACAGCAGTGCTGTGAGAATTAGCTGAGTTAACTTATGTAAGATGTTTGGTATGAGCCTAATAGATGGGAAGACTCATCATCATTCCTCTTGGTTCTCCTGGACAAGGAGAGAAGTGGCATCTCCCAAAAAGATTCACTTCCTTCTGTAACACTTGTCACATGTGAAAAATTTCTCTCTTTGATGCTTATGTCATCTGACAGGAATTCTTTGGGCTTTTACTAAAAAAAACAAAAACCTTTAAAAAATCTTCTCGACAGTAGGAAGTCACATCTGTGGGAGATGCTAGTGTTCACATGACAAATAGACCAGATCATTGTGAGCATGCAGGTCTTTAGGGTAAAGCAGGCCAGCATTTCTCTGAGTGGGTTCCATTGAACCCTCATTCAAGACGTACTCCTCAGGGAAGGGTGCTGTGGTCAAATAAGTTGGAGAAACATGACTCCCCCCTCAGGGAATTACAATACAAATCAACATATTGAAAGCTCTGGGAAGTGCTACAAACAACCACCACCACCAAAAAGAAGAAAAAGAACCTGTGTAACAATTTAACACATTACTATCCTTACACAGCATTAATTAACAAAAACGCTTCTGCATGAAATATTAATAATACACTTTGGGAAATGTGAGGTAGTCATTTCTGAAGGTACATAGATTGTTTATGGCCCCCATATAGCAAACTTTCCTATGCTGTGAAGTCCCAAAGTGGTAAGAACAAGTTCATGATCCTCATGTCTCTCTCTGCAAAGAAAAGTTCTCATAAGTATGGTAGCTATATTTTAGAACTAGAAATGGGGACATTTAAAAAGCAGTGGTAACTTAGAAAATTCAGGACATAGGATTATCCAGCATGGCCTAGGCACACAGTCAGAGATCAATAATTGAATTGAAATGAATATCTTAGGAACAGCAGTATCAATGCTTATTTTAGTCCCCTCTATGTCTATAAGGCACAAAACTTTGTATCATTAACTTATTAAATAAATCATTCTCAAATATACCATCATTATATACAGAGTGATTATGATCAAACTACTAAAAAAGTACAAAATGGAATAAATCCTCAAAGAGAGAGAAGGAAAAGGGTGAGTCATATGGAGCAGAAAGAGTTGAAAAAGAGAAGGGAAAATTGAAATTGAGGGATTCTCATCACCATCACCATCAGCATCAATATTGTCATCCCTCTCCACTGTTTATCTCTGCCTTAAAAAAAAAAAAATTGTCATCCCACTCACTGTGTGCTACCAGGCACGAGGCTCAGGAGTTCAGTAGCAATGTAACAATTCTGTGAGTTATTTATTATTCTCTCTATTCTATAGGTCAGGAGACTGAAGTTTATAGAGGTAAAAGGTGTTGTCATAAGTTAGAGCCAAGATTTGAACCCAAACCCTCTAACTCTAAATCCTGTTCTTTAACTATTGTGCCCAAATGTTGTAGGGTGAGATCATATTCTCACACATAAATAGCATGACAATTGGAAGTGGAGAGTGGATGTAGCTCAAGTGGTTGAGCGCCTGCTTTCCTTGTATGTGGTCCTGGGTTCAATCTCTGGTACCTCCTTAAAAAAAAAAAAAAAAAAAAAGAATAGGAAGTAATGTTTTGACTCAGGACTATAAAGCTAATAGATTTTCAACATGATCAACAATGTGTCTGAAAAACAGCTATAGGAACTACAAACTTTCGTATCTTTTTAAATTATGCTCCATGACATAAATACACAGTCAGGAGGTTTCAATGCATTTTAAAACGTATATACAACGTGGTATGAATATGGCTCTATTCAGAGTCTTCTGTATTATAAGTGTGACCTAAAATTAATGTGTACGCTATAATAAACATTTAATCTAGAGTAAATTTGTATGCCTCCTTAGATTTTAGAAAAACTTTTAGGAAGATTGAACAAGCTGGTTGTGTTTAAAAGCTGCCCAAAGCCATTTTACAACTTGACTTCTTTTTCCCTCAGTGCCTTCTAATTTTCTCATTCTGTTAAAAATTATGTGATTTGGTTCAGTACCATATTTGACGCTCTGTTCACAGTCATCACAGTCCTTCATACTTGCCAGGAAGCTACACATTTTAAAAGGTGCATCAAGAAATTCCTCAGAGAATTGCTTAGGCAGACAGGCAGATGACTGTATCCTAACTGTGGTATGCATGTGTGTGTGTGTGTGCATGCATTTGTGTATGTGTGTATATGTGTGGTGTACGTGTGTGGATATGTGCGGAAGAGTGTACAATACGTACATGAGCATACAGTGTGTACACACATGTGCACATATATGTATACAGAGTATATATATACATATAGTGTGTGATCAGACCATATTATCTGCTATTATATGGCCACACCTTACCTTTGGGTACAATTCCTAGGGCAAGCCTCTCTCCTGCTGCCCTTATTTAAATATCTTTGGATTTTTGGTTAGTTATTGTTTATATTTTTAAGCTGAAAGGAACATTTTCAGACTTTTAAAAAAAATTGGTGAAATTCTGTTTTCAAATTTCTATCAGAAGCCCAATATGTTAGAGCATCAAAAGGCTGCTCCAGGTAAGGCTGGGATGAATGGGAGCCTGGATAGCTGAGCCTGTCCCTGAGACACCTTGGGAAGCCTTGGGTTGAAATAAGAACACCTCCCCCTACCCAACATCCCCCCACCTTCACCCCACTCATTTCACAATCTGAAGTTCATCAGGGGGAAGTGACAGGTTCAAGATCAACATAGTTCAACAGTGGCAGAGTAAACATGGGAACCCAGGCACTGTTTTCTTTGCTAGTTTCCTACACTGTCATCACTCAAGGACCACCTAAACAATTTTTGTTTTTACTAATTAGAGTACCATTTTATTTATTTAATATTCACTTGGTTAATCTAGTCCTTATAATGATTTCCTTCCCTTTTAAAATTATTGCTATAAGCAATAATATCCATGAATCTCACATTTGACATGTTACATGTTTTCCTTATACTCCTTTAAACTAACAAATAAGTATTTAATTTTTTTTTTTAATTGCTTATAGACCATTTCAAGTCCATTTATGTACCCCAGTGAGCAAAAGAAAATACTTAGCTCAAAAAAGCCAATCTGGGAAACGGATGTGGCTCAAAGGGTTCGGCGTCCGTCTACCATATGGAGAGACTGGGGTTCGATCCCCAGTACCTCCCGGTAAAAAAAAAAAAAAAAAAAAAAAAAGCCAATCTAGGGCATGTGTTTACATCAAATGCGCAGGAAGTCCAGGGATTTGCTGGGCCCTGTTCCCTACCAGCCTCAATGCAACAGGGTGACACATGTCTAGAATTAAATTAAAGCCTGACTACAGTGGAGTTCGTCTGAGTTTTGTTTTTTGTTTTTAGGGTTTTATTTATTTTTTTAACGTTAGAAACAAGGAGTGGAGACAGATAATCCTTTGAAACACTCTCATTCTATAACTCAGCCAGTTCCACACACTATGCAGTGTTTGAATTGATAACTTTTAAGAACTTTTCTATTTATCTTTAATGTGAACACTTCACTTACATTAAAAAAGCAGCCGTTAGTCCAGCCTTTGTAATCACAAAAAAAGATGCTGCAGGATTCATATTGTGGGGAAATAATTTGCACCTTGGAATGTTAATTGCACTTGCTCCTCAGCCTGGAGGCTGAAAATGCAGCCAAATCATTGAGCAGGGATACACGCCCTGTCTTGTCGGGCTGGCTCTAGTAAAATAAGAAAGAGAAGAAAATCATTTATGTTTTGCCTAGAGTTAAGGGTAACTCCCTGGATAAAGTAACCTATATAGGTTGTACAGGATATAGAAATTTAATGCTTTTTCCATCCTCTTCGAAGACGAATTCTTTTGATTGACTTTTTCCATTTGATGCTTCTCCTTCCTATCAATGGCTAGTCACCTTAGATGTGACACAGAGGTAATATAATCCAGGACAGGTCAGATATACTTCGTCCTTTGTATTCTGCTTTCAGGATATCTTTTTTTGCTTGTTTCAGTTATACAAGTATCAGAATCCCAGTAACTTGGGAAACACATATTAGCTAGTCAAGCTGGCCCCCACAGATAGACTTAAAATAAATAAATAAATAAAATATCATCAGTACACTACCTGAAAGCACAGACTTTGATTTCAGACTTATCTGAGTTTGAATCCTGGCTCTACTTACTATGAGACTTGGGGGCAAGTTAATTAACCTCTCTGTGCTTCAGTAGCTTCACTTATAATGTAAGGGTACAAATCATCTGTATTAGTCAGCCAAAGGGGTGCTGATGCAAAGTACCAGAAATCTGTTGGCTTTTATAAAGGGTAGAAGCTTACAGTTACCAGGCCATAAAGCATAAGTTACTTCTCTCACCAAAGTCTGTTGCCACGTGTTAGAGCAAATGGCTGCCGACGTTCAGCCTTCCTCTTCCTCTTAAGGCTCTGTGGTCCCAGCTTCTTCCAATATTAATTTTAGGCTGGGATAAGTCTTGTCTCTCTCCCAGGGTTTGTTTCTTTCTAAGTTCGGCTGCTCTGCTCGCTCCACAAGGCCAGGTGTTGACCTTCAGGCTAATGGCTTGTCTCTCTTTCTGGGGCCTCTGCCATGTCTAATGGAGCCTTCTCTCCTTCCTCACATATCTGCTTCTCTGTGTGTTTACTTCCCAGGGCTCCAATATAAAAAAACTCCAACTGTCTCCTCTGCTATGTTGTTTTCTCTGTGAGTCCCCACCCACCAAGGGGGCAGGGATTCAACGTCCTACTGATGTGGTCCTATCAAAGCCGTAATCATAATTTAATCAAGTAAGAGTGAAACCTCTGAATCCAATACAATCTAATGTACCCAGAGGAACAGGCCAATTTACAAACATAATCCCATATCTATTTTTGGAATTCATAAATAATACCAAACTGCTACACTGTCCCTACCCCAAGGGTCATTTTAAATGATTTAATGCACATAAGATATTTAGCACAGAACTGGGCATCTAGTAGACACTCAAAAAATACCAGCTATTATTCTCATTGACTCATTATTACCACCATTTTGTCACACAAATTACCAAAACTGGATATGGTCATCATGGCAAATTCCACGGATTGGCCCCCACAACATCTACCCCAGCCCTTTCTAAAATCCATTGTGCCTATACTCCTTTGCAGCTGGGGTTCTGCAAATGATCCAGGTTCTGCCAAGCAGATGCACATGGGCCACAGGAAGGTGGAAGTGAGTCAAGTGAAGTGGCAGCCACATGTGTGTGCATCCATTTTTTTTGCAAGTGTGGTGGTAGAGAAGCTCTGGTAGAAGTTCCAGTGTCCAACCTTTAGCATCCCAGGTACTGAGTGCTGAGCAGCTGTGGTGGTGTTTCCATGAGAACAGTCCTCTTTACGGTTAGGTATTTCTCCTGGGATTGTTCCTGGCTGTGTGATCTCCCAGCCTCTTTCCCTGGCTCTGCAGGAATTTCCATAAACTACCTATTATCCTGCTGTAATCCCTTTCAGCAAAAACTAACTAGAGGGGATTCTGTTGTCTGCAACTAAGAACATAATAATTATCAAAATGAACAATATGGTAATTCTCTAAATAATTATTATTACTACAGTAATAAAGATTTCTTTATGATGCGAATTCAGGCTATTTAGGGAGAAAGAACAGCACGTAAAAAACTCTGCCCTTGCCTTCAAAATGCATTCATCCTAGAAGACACCACATGAATGGAAATATATTGGGGTTTTTTTTTCAGGTTTAATTTTCTTTGGCTGCAGAAAGCCTTTTGTGAGGAACTAATAGAATGAACTGAGTAAACTTGAAGGATGACAGGTGAGCCTACCTGGCAGCGTGCTCTCTACAATATTAATGGGAGAGTTGAAAGGTATGCTGGAAAGAAGGTTTATGTGTGTAAGTACTTGGCTCAGTTTGCTGTATATAGTCATTAATGTACTCACTTCTAGGATGGCACCCACCCAGGGGTGTGCTCAGTTACAATGGTGAGAATGCCTTGAAAGAAATAATTAATAAGAGCATTGAGATGTATCTTGAGGCAGATTTTGAATTAATGAAAAGTGACTGTGAAATGGGTATAGGTCTGGGTGAACTGTGGTTTCAGTTTTACCAGAGTTGTCCTCTGTTTTTGTTGTTGTTAATTTTTTAATCAAGGGAAGTGGATGTGGCTCAAGGGGTTGGGCATCCGTCTACCAAATGGAAAAACCTGGGTTTGATCCCTGGGACCTCCTGGTAAAATTAAAAAAACAAAAGAAAAAAGAAAAATTTTAATCGTAACTTCAAATTTTTTCTCCCTACAAAAACTGCTCTTATGGCATGTTTTCTGAATGACTGTGGTCCCACTGACAATTATCTTGTCATTTTTACTTAATCCCTAGATTCCCATTGTTTTTTTTTCTTTTATCCTCCTGGCAAAATGAAATGACCTCTTCAAAGCAGATCAGGGAATTTCCCACAATACTGAGCTCAAGTTACTTGTTTTCTGTTTTCCTCAAGAAAAGCACAGAGGGCAGCGGGTGTAGCTCAGTGGTTGAGTGCCTGCTTCCCATGTACGAGGTCCCTGGTACTTCCTTAAAAAAGAAAAAAAAAGGTGCAGAAAAATGCTGGAACCTGGGCTAGTCAGTTAGGTGGTGTATTAAGTTTCCTATCACCGCCTAACAAATGACCACAAATTGCTCTCTTATAATTCTGAAGATCAGAAATCTGAAATAAGTTTTGCTGGACTAAAGTTAAGATGTCAGCAGGGCTAGTTCCTTCTGGAGGCACTGAGGGAGAATCTGTTCCCTTGCCTTTTTCAGCTTCCTGAGGCTGCCTACATTCCTTGGCTTGAGTCCTCTTTCTCACATCACTTCAACTTCTTGCTTCCGTGGTCACATTTCCTGCTTCTGACTCAGATCCTCCTGCCTCCCTCTTAAAGGACACTTCTGTTTACATTGGGCCCACCTGTATAATTCAGGATACTCTTTTTTTTTTTTTAAGATTTTATTTATTTATTCATTTATCCCCCCCTTGCTGCTCGCGCTCGCTGGGTCAGCCAACCACGCCGTGCGGGCGGGCCTGCCTTCACCAGGAGGCCCCGGGAACCGAACCCGGGGCCTCCCATATGGTAAACGGGAGCCCTACTGATTGAGCCACAGCCGCTTCCCATTCAGGATACTCTTGATCTCAGGAACCTTAATTTATTCACATCTGCAAAGTCTCTTTTGCCATGCAAAGTAGCATTCAAGCCAGGGTTTAGGACGTGGGCCTATTTGGGAGCCCATTATTTAGCCTGCCATAGGTGGCAAAAAACCAGAGTTCTAGTCAACCAGTGGACGTTTAGATAAGGTTACATGGAAAAGATTAGTCATATAAGGTTATGTGAGAATAGGAAGTCAAGAAAACCAAGTGGCATTTGAGATACAACACATCTTGAGATTCCTGGTTATCTTGCTGTCCTCTCAGCGGCAGGTGGCTTTTGCTCAAGACTCTAGACATCCGCCTTTCTCATGACTCTGACTCTACTTCCTCTTTTTTCTGACTGTCTTAGTATCTCTTGCATTCAAACTGAGTCAGCCAGAGACCATTCTGTAGAGGATGCCCCTTTCTGCTCAGCTCTTATGCTAGGTCATCTCACTGGCAGCTACCTAGCCTGTGGATGACAGCTTTTGAATTAGGCACCAATCCTGGATCCAATCAGCTGCAGCCAGGGAAGCAGGGCCACAATGCATAGGAACCATAGACATTTTTCTGTAAAAGCTGCTGGCAGTTGTCAGGCATTCGAAGATCGTTAGACCCCTCCCTAAAACAACCTCAGTGACCTCAGAGTCCGGGCAATAATTTTTTTACTTCTGGGTTTCTAAAACTGGGATGTTCATAGGTGCTTGTTACAAATGAGTTTGGGTCACCATTTACAAAATACTCTTAAGAGAAAAGAAGTTATGAAATGTAAAATAATAATAATAAAAGTAGAGTGCTTTGGGAAGCTACAGCCTTGTTGTGGTGGCCTTTAGTCTAAAGATATGCAAATCCCTGAAGGGAAGTCTTCAAAGTCAAAGTCATCTATGTTTTATGGCACTTCAAATTATATAAAGCAGCACACTGAAATTCCTAAGCCCTGAGCCATGTGTGAAATATAGCTCACATAGCTTCCAGGACACTGAGTTTAATTCAGAAATCATTTTATCAAGTGCTCTCTTTTATAGCAGAAGTGATCTAAGAAAAGAGAGGAGTCATCCCTGGTATAACACTTGCACAAATTGACTTCTCTTTAATGGAAGGTGTAGAGCCTGTTACAATGTATATTCTTGGATTATGTTGGATAATCACAGGTTTAGCCCTGGATTAGTCATATCATGAATTTCCTAATCACCATATAATTGACACAGACCTTTAAACAGACCTTTCTCCTTGGAAGCCAATTTATTGCTGGAATTAAATGAACTGTCACTCTCTGGGGAAAATGGAACAAACTTTTCACTTGGCTCACCTCGACTGTCAGCAGGAGCTTTCCAGAAGTTAACACTCTTCCTGCCAACCCATCCAAGTGGAAAAAGCAGATTGTGTTTAAGAAGGCAAAGTTTCTCTCTTCAAGTGTGACTCTAGAGCAAGGGTAAAGGATAAAGTATTTAATGCTCAGGCTAAGAGAAGTGATTAAATGATTGTGCTGTATGTTTCCACTGCATAAATACCAACATTTAATTAAGGCTTCAAGTAGCTCAGGCTCATCTACTCTAGCTTGAACTCTAGGGTCAGAAAGACCTGGGTTCAAATGCCAACTTGGCCACTTACTGGCAGTGTGACCTCTGGTACTTGGGGCCAACTGAGGTGCATGTTCCATGGGATAATTGTTATGATTAAACAATTTAGCAATTAAAATGCTAAATGCTTATCACAGTCTATGTGAATGAGAGCCCCCAAGGAGCCTTAACTACTGTTGTTGTTCATTGTCTACACTCACCATTCCAAATCTGCAAGCCCCGTCCAGAGCAATTTCACACTCTAAAGTCTCCTCCAACTCCCAAGCTTCCTCTCTCCCATTTTTGAAACTCAGTTCTAGAATCTCTTTGTGCTTATTTGGGTTCTCCAACCTCCCAGTAACACTTTCTAACACCTAAACATAAATCTGGAGGGGCTGCCCATTAGCATTCCATTTTGGCTTTTAATGATTTATTTTCTTTCCCTATGTTCTGAGCAACTTTCTATTATTCAAGAGTTTCTTTCTCTCTCTCTTTTTTTTTTAAAATTATAAGTTTTTAATTGATGAAGTTATTTTTTTACAAACTTTTTTTTAAAGGAGGTAATGGGGATTGAACCCAGGACCTCATACATGGGAAGCAGGCACTCAAATACTGAGCTACACCCATTCCCCAATGAGAGTTTTGTTTGTTTGTTTTCACTTGTTTGTTTATTTAGGCACTCAACCACTTGAGCTATATCTGTTCCTCTCTCCTCTCTTTTCCTCCATTTCTTCATTCCTGGTCTTCTCTTTCACTGATCTTGTCTCTCCAAAGGCCAAAGTCTGTTTTGGAGAGAAGATTCCCTTCAGGTTTAAAAAATGTGAAATATGGTCAGTTTGGGAAAAGAAGGAAGAGAGGGAATCATTTCTGTTCCTTATTTCTTTGTCACATAATTCAGCCCCGTTAAATAACTCCCTACCCTTTCCTGGTCTGCAGTTTCTCAAACTTCTTTTAACCCCCTTTAAGCAATGTCAATATCTTCCTCCCCACCCCCACTCCATTTCTTTGTATTTCAAAATAAATGGAACAGCATGACCAAAAACATGTTAAAACAATGGCCATTTAGACTATGCCTATTCAAACTTCACGAGCATCCTCAGATATTGGAAACCTCTTTCCTTGCCCCCTCTCCACTTGCAGGAATTGACAATTACTGTCTGGGTTTAATGGTCTTCAACAGAAAGTGCTGTTCTTGTGAGTTTTCTGACCAGAGCTGATGCTTTGGGTGTAGGTTCCTAAAGATGACCACCATTTCTATCTAATTTGTTAGTGATTCATCCAGAATTGCACCTTGTGCAAATAAACAATTGAGTCTGCTTCTTGATAAAGATTTGTTAGAACACATTGGGTATGGTTATGAGAACAGGTTCTAGAGTTGCACTGCGCACAGGAAAACTACATTTCTTGGCTTCTGTGGCAGTCAGGTTGGGGCTATGTGCCCGGTTTCTGGCCAGTTGAATGAGGGTGGATATGAAGTGCCACTTCCAGTTCCCTAAAATATCCCCCACAATCTTCTACATGTTCTTTCTTTGCTAGTTGGACTGTCAGACAGAAACAATGCAGGGGCGGCCCTGGAGGCTTATGGAGCTACAAGATAGGAGGATGCTGGATCCCTGAGTCACAGCTTGGAAGAGAGTACCCAGAAGCGCTGTCCAACCCGCATTCACTGTGAGGTGAGGGAGAAATGAATCTGTTTGTTAAGCTACAAAGGTCTGGGGGTTGTTTCTTGGAACAAATAGTTTCAATTAGCCTGTCCATACATTTTTAAAAGTTCCTAGTGCACAATATGAGCTTAATAAATGTTAGCTTTTATTAACATTATTATTTGTTCAATCAGCTAATGTTTATTGAATATTACAGGCATTATCTCATATGTTCCCCACAACAATTTAGAAGATAAGTACCTAGGCCTTGCTCCTTCCCACCATAGGGTTTTTTTTTTTAAGATTTATTTATTTATTTATTTCTTCTTCCTCCCCATCACTGTCTGCTCTCTGTATCCATTTGCTCTGTGTTCTTCTGTGTCTGCTTGTCTTCTCTTTAGGCAGCACCAGGAACCAATCCTGGGACTTTCCAGAGTGGGAGAGAGGCACTCAATCTCTTGCGCCACCTCAGCTCCCTGGTCTGCTGTGTCTCTTTTTTTTTTTTCTTTCTTTTTTTTTTTTTTAAGATTTTTTATTTTTATTTTTTCATTTATTCCCCCCTTGCTGCTTGTGCTCTTCTGGGTCAGCTAACCACGCCGTGCGGGCGGGCTTGCCTTCACCAGGAGGCCCCGGGAACCGAACCCGGGGCCTCCCATATGGTAAACGGGAGCCCTACTGATTGAGCCACAGCTGCTTCCCTGCTGTGTCTCTTATTGTCTGTCCTCTGTACCTCTTTTTGTTGCATCATGTTGCTGTACCAGCTCTCCACGCGGGCCAGCACTCCTTCATGGGCCAGCTCTCCGTGTGGGCCAGCACTCCTCATGGGCAAGCTCGCTGCGCCGGCCAGCTTGCCTTCACCAGGAGGCCCTGGGAATAGAACCCTGGCCTCCTCTATGGTAGGTGGGAGCCCAGTCACTTGCACCACATCCACTTCCCACCATAGGGTCTTAATCTATGCTATTTCTCTGCTTGGCCTGTTCCTTCCTCCTCTTTTCACATGGTCAGACCCTCCTCATCCTTAAGGTCTCAGCTCAAATGTCACTCAGGAAAACCTCCCCTAACTCCCTAGACTGAGTTAGTGCCCCCATTACATGATCTCATAGATACCTAAACTTTTCCTGCAGAGTACTTATCACAGTTTGCCATTACATGGCTATTTATGGGATTCTTCTAGGCTGGAGAAGTCACTTTCTTCTCCTAAAGAGTGTATATTTCTTCCAGATTCAGCTTTTTTTCCTCCCTGAGATACTGTTGAAGTCATGTCCAATGTAGGTCCTGGCACATAATAGTAGCTCAATGAATGCCTTGGCTCTCTGTTTTCTGGAGTCCACACAAATAATTACTTTCGTGTGGCCTTACTGGTCCCTGTATCCCTACCAGGGTACTTTGGGAAGAACTAGCTCATGTGAGCCAGACTGAGACTACAAATCCCCCAGAGGTAAGGATCTTCTTCATCATCATCATCATGGCCAACATTCATCATGCACTTACTACACATACCAGGCACTGTGCTGAGCCCTTTATAACAATTATCTCATTTAATCCTCATAATAACCTTATGAGCATTATCCCCATTTTATAGATGAGGAATTGATGCCCGGAGAAGAGACGGAATCTGTATGTGGAAGATCAGCAAGCTAGTAAGTGGCAGAGCCAAGATTTGAACTCAAGCTTGTCTCACAGGAGAGCCTGTATTTTTAGGCACCAGGAACAGTAACCCAGATGTATTCATCTCTGTATCATACAACACCTGGAAATCGACTTGAAACTGCATTCCAAACACGTGTATATAGTCAGTTCTTGGCTGTGAGCAGCAAAAAATAACTCTGATTACCGTGAGCAACAGAAAAGAGATTATAAGGCTACCGAGAATTTACAAGAAGCTGGAAACAAAAACAGATAGGGACAAGGGCCCAAGGAGCAGAATACAAGATAATCATCTTTTAGCAGGAACAATGTGACCTGGATGCCTCAGTCAGATCCTTCTGATGTACATGGATCCTAACCTTCCATTCAACTTTGCCTGATTTATTCAAAATTTAAAATCCAGGGTGGGAGCATCTGATTGGCCATCCTAAGTCAGCTATCCTTGCCCTAACTGAGAGCATATGGGGAGAGGTTTGTGTCTGGACCTTTCTACTTCACTAGTGAGAGGTAAGGTTTGCTGTGACTCACACAATGGAAGGTTTCCCCAAAGAGAGGAGGTTCTTTGATCCTAGACAGTCACAACATGGGTGAATTAATTAAGGCCTGTTACAACGATCCAATCACAATTTATCTTATATTTTAGTCCCCCTGCTATTAGAGAAACCCCAGAAACCCATTTACAAGTCATCTTTCAGCATAGATTATACACACAATTCATTTTAACTTTGGTTTTAGAAGATGATGTTTCTGACTGACATTGGGGATGCTCCCTAATTGGGAGTCTGCTGACCAAAAACACCCACTCACAAGACTGCCCCAACCTTCAGGTTGGGAGAACTATCCCCACCTGACCAGGGTCCAGATCCAGAGGTAAATAATTATCTTTTGGTTGTCGTTAGGTAAATTAGCCTCATAACAAAGCATAATAGAGATTTTCATCTCTTTGGAATTTCATTGCACCTGGCCTGCCGGCTGCTCACCTGGCAGGTCTGTGTTTACCTTCCGCCTAATTCATGTGAAGTAACTCATGTGACTCTGGGCTGGCTGGGGCTGGGGGCAGCAGGTGGCTCTACGGAGACTGGAGCGGTCTGGGGAGGGGAGGGACCACTGGTGGCTGTGGGTCTTCTTGGTGGATCCACAAATAGAAGCAAGGGCTGACTAGAAGTCCTGTTTGATGAAGACGTCTACTACCCCATCAACATTTTCATTGAGTTCTCTTTGTTTCTCAGTGTTTCTTTTTTTTTTTTTTAAGTTTTATTTTATTTATTTATCCGTCCCCCCTCTGTGTCCATTTGCTGTGTGCTCTCTGTGTCTGCTCGTCTTCTCTTTAGGAGGCACTGGGAATCAAACCTGAGACCTCCTATGTGGGAGACAGTCACTCAATCACCTGAGCCTCCTCAGCTCCCTGGTTTGTTGTGTCTCTCATTGTCTTTCCTCTTTGTATCTCTTTTGTTGCATCATCTTGTTGCATCAGCTCATCGCACCTGCCTGCTGCATCAGCCCGCGTTCTCCAGGAGGTACCGGAAACCGAACCTGGGACCTCCTATGTGGTAGGCGGAAGCCCAATCGCTTGAGCCACATCCCCTTCCCAGTGTTTCTCTTTTATAAAATGTTTTGAGGCCTCAGAAAACTCGAAAATGTCATTAAGACACATAAACAACAGCTAGCCACAGCCTCTGTGAAACACGACCACACTTAAAAAAAACACTCAAGATTAGAAGACACCACAGATGTAACACCACCTCCCAGGACTCACCTGTTCTCAGAGTGGCTCCTTGAAGCAACACGGGCACTTTTCTGAAGCAACTTGTCTTCAGCTTCTTGTGCAAAAACAGTGCTATTTTTGGGGAAACGGGTCAGAATACTGTAATGAAACGTCTTTCTCAGAATTATGCACACCAGATTGTCATTCTAGAACTTTTAGTGACTACCCATTGCTGGGATAATAAAGTGCAGGCTATATATTTATAAAATGTAATAACCAAATTAAATAATAAATTTGCTCATATGCATTTTTGCATCTTTTTTTTGTATCAGCAGTTTTCATACTTTTGTGTACATCAGAATCAGGTATTAAAACACGAAATTTTGAGTTCAGTATTTGCAACAGATGCTGCAGTGGGCGCTGCTGCTGCTGCTGGCCACGGGCCCACTTTTGGCAGCCTCCATCCTGTGTAATAAAAGGGACCATGTTTTCCTTTTCCCCTGGGTCTGATTGAGCCTGACCTGTTTTACATTTGACAACCCTGAGACAGTGCCAGGAAAAAGGAAGGTAAAACAGAAGTGGCTCAAGTGGTATTTATTAATTTGAAATTCTCTGTAGCTAAATGGAGACTTTATTGTGCCATTCCTCCCAGCTCTTCATGGGCTGAACAAGGACAAGTAATATCTGATGTAAAAGGGGGAGGCCCTGGGAGGAGTAGAATAGGGTTAGTTCTAGGGCAAGTGAGGTGCCTCTCCCCACCGCCAACTCTGTAGTAATAAATTAGCCTCTTCTAGATGGTCTACATTCTATTATATTATGATAAATGTTTGGCTTGAATAGATATTTTTTAAACTTTTTATTACCAGCATTTTCAAATATATAGAAAATTAGAAAGAATAGAAAAGTATAATGAGCATGTACCCACAGCCAAAATACAATCATTGCCTATTTGTTTCATTTAAAGGCATATTTGTAAAGCTTTTTATTTATTTATTTTATTTTATTTATTTTTTTTACCGGGAGGTCCCAGGGATCGAACCCGGGTCCCTCCATATGGGAGATGGACGCCCAACCAGTTGAGCCACATCCGACCCCTCTATAAAGCTTTTTAAAGTAAATTTTGGGGAGTGGATGTGGCTCAAGCATTTGGGTACCCGCCTCCCACACGGGAGGTCCCTGGTTTGGTTCCTGGTGCGTCCTGAAAAAAAAAAAACAAAAGCAAAGCAAAGTAACAAGCAAAACAAACAAAAGAACTAACTCAGGGAAGCTGATGTGGCTTGGTGGTTGGGCACCACCTTCCCACATGTGAGGTCCTGGGTTTGATCCCAGCCCCTGGTACCAAAAAAAAAAAAAAAAAAAGTAAATTATGGACAACATGATACTTCACCCCTAAATACTCCAGCAGGCATTTCCAAAAAATAAGGACATCTACATAAATACAATACCATTATCACCTAAAAATTAACAATATTCCCCAATATCATCTCCCCCTCCCCCATAACATCTTATACCATTTCTTCATATTATCCCTAAAAGGTTTTTTTATAGATGCTGGGTTTTCTAAACCAGGATCCAGTCGAGGTTCCCACATAGCATTTTACCGTTGTGTCTCTTAAGCAGGGATGGGGCTAGAATGAAGTGAGTTAAGGGGACACCAAAAAATTCAGTAACCAAAAAAGATTATATTTTGATGCAATATTTTTGAAAAATCAGCAAACCACATCCTGCGGGACAGTTGCCTATTTTTGTAAACAAAGTCTTTTTGAAACCAGGGCTCAGATTAGGGTGAGGTTGGTAAGACAGAGCTGTGCAAATGTAGGGTCTTTATGTAAACTTTTTGTTTCCTTCATCATAGATTTTTTGCATTAATTTTGTTTTTTAAAAATAGTGCATTAAAATATTATTTATCTTGATTACTGAGTTTTTTTGGCATCCCCTTATATTTTCCATTCAAGGCAAGTGTCTCACTGTCCTTAACCTGGACCCAGGCCTGCTCTTAAATCTCTTTTAATCCAAAACAGCACTCCCCCACCTTACTCACGATATTGACTTTTTTATTCTTTCAGTAAACATATATGGAGCACAAAGGCGGCCAGACAAAATTCTTTGCAGATAAAATTAAAATGCTTGATACTAGGATTCTAATATTGGACATGACAACATAGTCCACAGAAGAAACAACAAATGACCCAGAGCTAGAACAGGGAAAGAAAACGGACATTCCCTCATGCACAGCTGGCTGAGGATTTTACTGAATCCCTGCTGGGGGAAGATGGGAAGTTAAGATCAACAAACAGCCCGCCCTTGACTTCTCCAGCTCCTACTTCCTCGTTTTTCTGTTCCCCTCTCAGAGGAATATTGTACATCTTGAGCTTTTTGAAGACATCAAAACCACTTATCTTCTAGGATGTCTCAGGTACTGAATTGTTCTTTCCTCCATCTCTTGTATGGCCTGGAAGTTGGATCTACAGGTTTAAGTAGATTCAGGTTACACATTTTGGGTGAGAGCACTTCAGTCGCCATGTGGTGTACATCATATTGCATCACATCAGGAGGCACATAATGTCTGAATGTTCCAGTTTGGAGATTTTTAAAGTCATCAATTCTGAGTCAATATGCAGATTCTGAGTAGGACCATTCTATTGACTGCACTAACAAGGCAGGGGGAACTAGAGACGCAGACTGTGATGAGTACATGATCAAACTGTGGAATTTCTGGTAGGTAATAAATTTTTTTTTGAAGATTCATTTAATTTATTTATTTCTCCCCACCCCCCTCATTGTTTTGTACTCACTGTCTGCTCTCTGCATGTTCTTCTGTGGTTGCTTGTCTTCTCTTTAGGTGGCACTGGGAAAGGATCCTGGGACCTTCTAGAGTGGGAGAGAGGTGCTCAATCTCTTGCACCACCTCAGCTCCCTGTTCTGCTGTGTCTCTTATTGTCTCTCCTCTATGTCTCTTTTTCTTGCGTCATCTGGCTGCGCCAGCTTTCTGAGTGGGCCAGCTTGCTTTTCACCAAGAGGCCCTGGGAACCTTGGACCTCCTATGTGGCAGATGGGAGCCCAATCGCTTGAGCCACATCCGTTTCCCAGTAATACATTTCTTATCCACTTTATGAAATAAATGCACATTAGCTTATGTGTTGAGAACCCTCTTGAACTGAAAGTTATTTATTAAAATGTTAATAATCTAATTTCTTTTTTTAAATAAACATTTTATTTTGAAATAACTTTAGATTTACAGAAAAGTTACAAAGACAGTACAAAGAGTTCCTTTATCCACTTCACTCAGCCTCCCCTAACGTTAACATTTTATATAACCATGGTACATTTGTCAAAACTAAGAAACTAACATTGGTACGATAATATTTACTAAACTACTGACTATTCAGTTTTTACCAGTTTTCTCATTAATGCCCTCTTTCTGTTCCAGGATCCAATCTGGAATACACTTAGTAAATTTTTAGTAAACTTGCATTTAGTAAATTTCTTTTTAAATATTGGTGTTCAACCTCCAATACATTAAATTTAAATAATTCAGTCTAACATTTCTGGAGAAAGATTATTCATGGGGTGCATTCTGGAACTCCAGCAGACAGCAATCATTTTTGCCTGTCTAGCTTTTTTCCTCTTTCTCCAAGTAGTGTCACCTCAATTGTGTCTTGGAGAACCACCCGTTGCCATTTGCCTGAGGTTTTGGTGGGACTGTCAAGCATGAGACTTTTCTCACCCTTGGCACAGGGTGTGGTAGGTGACTCAAGCTGGGACAGCCACATCCTCTCTCCTGGGGACTTGAATAAAGGCAGAAAGGAGAAGGAGATAATATATTCTGATAGCAATATCCTGAAGAACTGGACTTTAGCTCCTGCTCCTTCCTTTCCCAGAGCTGCCCTGGTTCTTGTCCTGATTATTACAGCATTCTCTTACTGGCCCCATATCTTTCCAATAAATCCCTGCTCCCGTTCCCACTTATGTAAGTCAGAGTAAGGCACAATCAAGAACGTTATTTGATATAGAAAATTATTTTAAGAAACAGACCCCTGGAACTGTGATTAACGGTACAAATATGAGAGTGTTCTCTCATTAACAATGTACAAATGTACAATACTAATACATGGTGTTAATAGTATTATTCTCCACGTCTAACTCTTACTCTAGCTTTAAGATCAGCGTATCTGTCTCCTCTCTTGGAAGCCTGTTCTAATTCCCGCCCACACTGCATCAGATGCCTCTTCTCTATGTCCTGTCCCCCCTACCGCCTGTCTTACTATTGGGCTTCCTCCCTGCATGGTGGCTTCTTCATGGCAGGGCTGTGTCTTCCCCATTAGGATCGCCAGTTCCTAGAACAATCCTGGCACGGGGCATGTTCTCGGCAAGTGCTAGCTGGATGAATGATTATGTTCTGCCTTTGATGGGACCAAAGGGAAAGCTTGTTCTTCTTTTCTGTTAGAAGTCAGTGAAAGGCACTCAGAACTGAGTGGGAGAGAGTGTGGTCTACAGTGTGAACTGTGGTCTATGGTTGGTGGCAAGGCTCCAGGATGTGTAAGTTCATTGAGGGTGGTGGGCCACACTGTGGGAGATGTTTGTGTGGGATGTGATGGGAGGTGTGGGAGGTGGGCAACATGGGAATACCAGTGGGTTCCGTGTAATATTTTGGGTAATCTAAGCACCTCTTAAAATATATGTATATATATATATATATAAACAACATTTTTGTAAGCAAATACACATATATGCATATATATTTATATATCATTTTGCAAATGTTTGTATGTATTGTGAGAATTTTGATTTTTACCCATAAAAAAAAAAAAAAAAAGAAGTCAGTGAAAGGGGGAAGAGGCAGAGGAATGGGGAGGGAGAGTGCATAGCATGCAAACAAACTAGACATCTGCCAAAGGCAGGTCAACCCCTTCCTGTGGTCATTTTTTGGGGTAGAAGAAAAACAGTGAAGCCTTGTACTAAGCTGGGCCTAAGAAGATAAACAAACCACCGTTCCACCTAGACACTGGCTCAAGTCTCTCTGACTGAGAAGGTGGGAGTGTAGGGAACTTGGACAGACATCCCCCTCCAATTTCCTTCTGTCTGTGCTCAGCTTCTGCAAAGCATCAGCCCCCATGCCCTGCCACAGCCTTTCCTTCATGGAAGGCATCTTCAGATTTGAGTCAGGCTCTTATCCGGTGAGACCTTCGAAGGCTGACTTGAGCTGTACTGAGTCTGAATCACTCCTAACCACAATGGCCTTAGAATGACGGAGAGTTTCTGTTTCCAGGGCGTTTCCAGGGTTTTTGTGGCACAGTTTGCTTCCATTTGGCCCCTGCCAATCTGGAGTTGAGATTAGCAGTTTTTGTAGATTAAATAGTTGAACTTCAAAACATTCGTGAAAAATGGTAAAAACAAAACAACAGCAGAAGTATGAAGTTGGTAGAGATGTGGCTAACAGGCGCATGTGTGAAAAGTGACTTAGCAATCCAGCCTCCTGTAGACCCAGCATGATTCAGCTGAGGATGTGGATGCCAAAAAACTCATGCAGCCCTGGGCAAAGTGAAGGTACAAGAAGGAAGGTGACTGACAGCTGACTCTGTGCTGGTCAGACCACCCTGGCGGAGGTTTGGCTCCATCCAGATGCCTCACAGTGGGAGAGGTGGGTCTCAACTGGAGTACCAAGATTCATGGGCAGAGAGATAGGGACAGACTCAAAACTGTGTCAAAAAGAGGACAAGAGGGGGCGGATGTGGCTCAACTGATTGGGCATCCGTCTCCCATATGGAGGGACCTGGGTTCGATCCCCGGGACCTCCCGGTAAAATAAAAAAAATAAAAAAAATAAAAAGAGGACAAAAAAGAAGAATATATGAGTGACCAGGAAAAGAAAGGGCTGGGGTGGATGTGGGTCAGAGACGCTCTTGCCTGCACCTTCTGCTTGAAAGGCCTTCCCCTCCTGTCTACCTGATGAATTCCTATTCATCCCTTAGGTGCTCATACCACCTCTTCTGAGAGCCCTTCCCTCACCTTTCTAAGTAGAGCCAGGCATCCCTCTGTTGGGGCGTCCCCTGCACCTGCCAGTTAGACTCCTTTATAGCCATGTTTTGAGTATGTGGCTGAGTAGGGACCTCACCTGGTTTATCTTTTCATCCCTAGTCCCAGCACAGCAACTGTTCGCCAGCTGATGTCTGATGAATTAAATTGTTGGCATGAAAACTGTCACCAAACATTTTGACTATGAGCAAGAGAGTTATATTCTTTCTGTGTGGTGCAAAAAGACAGAACTGGAAGAGACGGTGGAGATTGCACGAAGGCAGATTTCAGCTCAAAATTAGGAAGTGCTTTATAATAATGACAACAGCCAACATTTGTTGAGTGTTTTAGTCATCTATTGCTGTGTAATAAATTGTCCCAAAACTTAGTTAAGATAACAATAACCATTTGCTATCTGACTCAGTTTATGGAGATCAGGAACTCAGGAGCAGTTTGGCTGAGTGGTTCTGGATCAGTGTCTCTCATGAGGTTTGCTGTCAAGAAGTCAGCCAAGGGGAAGCGGTTGTGGCTTGAGCGATTGAGATCCTGCTTACCACATGGGAGGCCCCTGGTTTGGTTCCTGGTGCCTCCTAAAGAAGAGAGTGAGCTGATGCGACGGGCAGGTGCGGCAAGCTGACACAACAAGAGACACAAGAAGAAAAATATAATGGGAGACACAACAAAGCAGGAAGCGGAGGTTCCCGGTGCCTCCTAAAGAAGACGAGCAAGACAGCCAGCTGGTGTGACAGGCAGGCACGGCAAGCTGATGCAACAAGATGGAGCAACAAGAGACATAAGAAGAAAAACACAATGAGAGACACAACAAAGCAGGGAACGGAGGTGGCTCAAGCAATTAGGTGCATATTGGAGGTCCCGGGTTTGGTTCCCGGTGCCTCCTAAAGAAACAAGGATGCTTAGTGGCAATGCTCTAAAATGTTTTCATCAATTGTAACGAATGTTGTTAATGTGGGAAAACATGGGAGGTGAGGGAAGTGGCGCATATGGGAATCTCCTATATTTTTGTGTAACATTTATGTATCTAAATACCTTTTTAAAAAATATAAAAAATATATTAAAAAGAAAAAAGAAACAAGGAAGATGAACAGACACAGGAAGTACAAACAATGAGGGGGTGGGGAGAAATAAATAAATAAAATAATCTTTAAAAAAAAAAGAAAAAGATGTCAGCCAGGGCTGCTGTGAGCTGAAAGCTTAGCTGGAGCTGCTGGATCCATTTTCAAGATGGATCACTCACATGACTGGTGGCAGGAGGCCTCACTTCTCTGTCATGTGGTCATCTCCAGAGGTTATTTGAATGACCTCATGACATGGCTACTGTATGCCCTCCCCCACACCCAGGAAAGAAGTTTTCCAAGATCAAAGGGGAGACTGCAATGTCTTTTATGACCTAGCCTTGGAAGTCACACGGTGTCATTTCTACAATACTCACTGTGGGAAGGGATGGGAAAGGATGACGCATAGGCATGAATGCCAGGTGGTGGGCGTCACAGGATTCGTTTTGGAGGTTAGCCACCACGTCACCACCATGTCTGGAGGTTAATTACCACGAGTATTGTCCATGTACCAGGCATTATGCTAAGTGTTTAACACTGACTCTTTCTCATGTAAGCCTCACAACAACCTTAAAAGGTCGGTGTTTTTATTATCCCCATTTTATAGATCAGGAAACTGAAGCACAGAGATGTTAATTAACTTGCCCACTGTCACGTACCTGGAAAGTTTTTGGTTTGAACCTCAAACCCTGAAGTCATTATGCTACATGCAAAAGTCCACTACACTCTACTGCCTCTTGGATATCCACTTGTCAGGGATGCTGGAGCAGTGACTCTTGATCCTGGAGACACATAAATATCATCTGGGAAGTGTTTACATATTACTGA
Source organism: Tolypeutes matacus (assembly GCA_026826555.1). Taxonomy (NCBI): domain Eukaryota; kingdom Metazoa; phylum Chordata; class Mammalia; order Cingulata; family Chlamyphoridae; genus Tolypeutes; species Tolypeutes matacus. Next base: position 21,951,268 of record JAKSZT010054055.1, read on the forward strand.
TGCCTGAACACAAACTCCAAGCATTCTGATCAAATTGGTCTGGTGTTCAATTCTATTATATAGCCAGGGTTGAGAACCACTGCTATTGAGAAACTGCTGGTACTGGCTGGGGGTCAGATCATGCCTTCCCTGGTTTCTCTTCCAAATAATATCACCAGGGGAAATGGAATATATTTTTATTACCTGAGAAAATAGGGGCTTAATCTAATGCATAGATGAGTTCCTAATTGTTATCTTAGGACCCATGAAGGTAATGTCTGAGCTGTGTCTTGAAAGGCAAGTAGATGTTGAGGAGGCCAAGAAGGAGGTGCATTCCAGCTGGAAGGAAATACTTAGGAGAGACCTAACGACAGGATAGAATTTCAGGAGTATAATTACCAACACGAGAGTTTTTACAGAAGTCCTCCCTCAGATTCTCTAACAATGGTCAGACTAATTCCCCACCTCCCTCATCCATCTCCCCAACCCCTACGCACTGTCCACTGCAGTCAGAGACACATTTCTTAGTGCAGATACAGAGAATAAAGAGGAAAGGACCTGAAGGAAGGGGGTTGCTGGGACAATAAGTCCCTGAGGATGAGGCAGGAAATTAATTAAATTAATTCCTGGTGGTGTCCGAGTCCTCTGTTTCTTGAACATGGCATTGCCCTGAGATTGAATCATGTAGCCATGCTCTCAATTATTCATCATAGGCATAGGAAGACTTGGGGCTTAGAGGAGGCTTTCCGTTCAAATTACACCACACCTGCTTGTCCAGCTCACTAGTGTAAGCCAATAACTGGAATCCTGGTGGCAGAATGGTTTAACATTCATTCATCTAGCAAATGCTGATTGAGGGTCTTTTATGCACCAGGTACTGATCTAGGCATTACAGATGAAGCCATAAGCAAAGGAAATACCTTTTTTTCATGGAGCGCTCCAGAAAGAAAAGTAGGTAATCTAATGGGACAAGAATTAGGTTGATATCAGAATCCTGAATACTATGCAAGAAAACACTGGAACAATGTTTTCAATTTGTTGAAAGGAAGGAATTCTAAACCTAGAATTTTATGTCAAGCTAAACTATCTTCAAATGAGGGGGTGAATTGAAGATATCAACAGGCAAGCTAGGTGTCTCTCAGAAGGTTTCCCACACAAAGACCTGCTTTGAAAACATCCTTGGAGGGAGTTCTCCAGCAAGGAGGAAAATAAACCCAGAGAATGTTCTTACATAGAGGGCATGGAAATATGTTAGTTAGTTCAGTTTATTGTTGTCTAAATAAATGATGAATAAAAAAGAAAAAGCATATTTTAAGCCATAACCCAAACCTAGACAATATCAATAACAGTAAGAAAAAGACCAGAGCTAGTGAAACAAACCTAGCTATATGTCCCTTTGGGAAAGAACAAATATTGATAAGCTTAAGAAATTGAAGGGAGGGTAGTATAGGTATTAATATGTGAAGGGGAAACCCCCAAAACAATAAGAACAGAATGTATAACTCTCCAAAGAGCACGAAAAAAAATTGTTCTATCCAATGGAAGGTGGAAAAAGAGAAAAAAAGAAAGATGAAAGTTTGGTAAAGAGAGAACGTGAAATTTAATGACAGAAGTAAGTACAAATATATTGGTGATTAGATTTTATGTGAGTTCAATTCAGCAATAAAATGATACTCGTCAGATTTAAAAAATAATTTAGCACTATATTTTCTACAAGAGACCTGTTAAAGCAAAAGGACATACAAGGTTGAAGAAAACAGACGAGGAAAGATATACCAAGCAAAATGAACCAAAGGAAGTCAGTTCAATAGCTGATTAAATAAATGAAAACACCCCAAAAGACAAAGAGAAGCACGTTACACTCCTATGAGGGACAATAGAACAAACATGAGCATCACAGGGACATGAGCAATGCCTGCAACAATATAGCTTCAAACAATAAAAATTAGCAACTGGCATCATTATGGGAAGAAAGCTAAATTAACATTTCTAGATATTAAAACACTATGTTCAACTGGACTTCACTGACTCCCGAAAAAATTAAATGGGCTTTTTTGCCTGCTTAAAAAAAAAAAAAAAAAAAAACACTATGTTCAGAGACAATCTATCAAACAAGCAAAAAATTAAACACAAATAAAGAAAATTTGAATAATAAGCCTGATCTAATAAACACAAATAGAATTAGACCTTCATCAGAAATTACATATACTTTTTTTTTTTTTTTTTTTTTTTTAAAGATTTTATTTATTTATTCATTTATCCCCCCCTTGCTGCCTGTGCTCGCCGGGTCAGCCAACCACGCCGTGCGGGCGGGCCCGCCCTCACCAGGAGGCCCCGGGAACCGAACCCGGGGCCTCCCATATGGCAAACGGGAGCCCCACTGATTGAGCCACAGCCGCTTCCCCATATACTTTTTAAATACAGGTGAAACTCACAAAAATTGACCTGAACTAGACTACAAAGACAGCCTCAATGAAGTTGAAAGAATTGATATTATACAGCCTTTCTCTGACTATAATGTAATAAAATTAGGAATCAATTCAGAAAGTTAGCTTTAAAGTCCCATATAATTGCAAACTACAAAATGTGTCTAAATAACTCTTTAGCTAAAAAGAAAATAAGGGTAATTCTTAAATATTTAGAACTAAATAAAAATGAAAGCACTTTGCATCTATATCTGTCTAATACTATAATTAGAGGAATTTATAGATAATAAATAAAGTAATGAAAAAACAGAGTCATTTTTAAAAGTGAGCTAAGTATTTAACTGAAAATTTAGAAAAAAAGAAGCAGAGTAAGCCTAAAGAAACAAGGTGTAAAGAGATAATCAATGAAATGGAGAACAAAATGTAGTAGAGAAGATTACTAAAATCGAAAATGATTCTTTTTTTTTTTTTCTTTTTTAAAGGAGGTATCAGAGACTGAACCAGGGACCCTGGTTCCCAGAAGCAGGTGCTCAACGACTGAGCTACCCCTGCTCCCCTCAAAAGTGATTCTTTGAAGACTGTTCATGATAAAGATTGAAAGAGTGAAACACCAAGGAAACTCAAAGTACTACAACAGAGAATGAAAAAGAAATAGCATCTACAGACAACATAGAGATTTAAAAATGAACAAAACGTACTAAAAACTATAACCCCTAAAATTTAAAATGTAGATGAAATGATAACTTGCTAGCAGAATATAAAATTCCAATTTTGGCATGAAAAGAAATAGAAAACTTGTATGAAATGAAAGAAAGTGAATTGGTAATCAAGATGTCCTCCTTCACCCCCAAATTTCCAGGACCTGATAATTTCATAGGTAAGTTTTATCAGATTCTCAAGGAATAGAATCCCTATCTTACATAAATTGTTCCAGAAAATTGAAATAGAAAGTTATACAAATCATTTTATGAAGCTGGTACAAATGTGATTCTAAAATCATATGGGGGTAATCTAAGCACCTTTAAAAAAATATATATCTATATATATATCTATATATACCTATATAACATTTATGTAAGCAAATGACATATATGCATATATATTTATATATCATTTTGCAAATATTGGTATGTATTGTGAAAAATTTGATTTTTACCCACAATAAAAAAAAAAAACAAAAAAAAAAAACTAACTCTAAAGGTAAAAAAAAAAAAATCGTATGGGTTTCCTATTTTAAAAACGATTATTATTATTTCATTTTCTTATTAATTGTATTTGGCTATTTTATTGGCTTCATTTTTGAAGACGATTTGGATCACAGAAGTGTTACAACTTTGGTAGGGGAGGACCATTTGTGTGGGGTGTCAGTGAAGGGGGGATACATGGGAGAAGGTTCATACAGGTATACGTATTAGGCATATAAATGTGTTCAAATGTTCATGGGGTGTTGTCACAGTGGGTGGAAATTCACACAATAACTGAAAGAATATTGAATTTGGGGAGCTCTGCCACATTCTCTGATGAAACAGCAAGAATCCCCCAAGTACAGAAGCAATAGCTAGTGAAGGAGGATGGTCCATTGATGGGCCCTTGATATTGATGACCATGCTTATGAACCTTTACTCTTGAAATTGAAACTTAGCCTAGTATTATAGAGTGCCTAAGCGGTACCTCCTGAGCTCCTCCTTGTTGCTCAAATGTGGGTGGCCTCTCTCTAAACCAAACTCAGCATATAAATGCAATAATTTCCCCACCACCCCCGGTGTGGGACATGACTCCTGGGGATGAGCCTCCCTGGCACCGAGGGATTACTACCCTACCCACTAGCAATGCAACTGGAAAAAGACCCTGACCAAAAGGGGGAAAAGGTAAAGACAGATGAGTTTATATGGCTAAGAGACTTCAAAGTGAGTCGGGAGGTCATTCCAGAGGTTATGCTTATGCATGCCTCAGCAGGATCTCATTGACTGCCAAATTAGACACTACACCAAATAGCAGGACTCCTGAGGGCTCTGGAGACACCCAGGCACTATGGTCAGGGTAGATAGCTCATGAGTTTGGTGTCTTGCCAGTGGGCCCTACTTTGGGGTTTGTGCTCCCCAGTGTGACAAAATTGGACTCAGTTGTGGTTTCCCTACACATGGCTCTTCTGTCCCTTCTATTTGACCCTATGTTTGTGCTGGAGATGGTAGGTGTACATCTAAGAGGCATGAATCTCTGGACTGTCCATGTGTCAGCTGGGCCCTGAGTCTCAATGGAGTTGCAACACGGCCCTGAGTCTCAATGGAGTTGCAACACTTATTCTCCAGTTCATTGGACTCACCCAGGGCAACTAACAAGGAAGTGATGATGGACAACCACCATACCAAGGAACTGAGAGAGCCTACAGCTGCAAGCAAGAGAGTCCCATCCATCAGCCATATGGGACTGAAGCCCCCTCTCAATTAGAGGTGGAGTGGCCATCACCATCCCAGAATCCTCAGGATTGGGGAATGAACTATGGACTAGAGTGGACTTACTGGTATTCTATTATAGACTTAATGAGATTCTAACATTGGAAAAACTTATATCATTGATGTGGAGGCAGTGGCCACTGGAGGTTTTGATGTCAGGGAGAGGGAAAATAGGTGTAATATGGGGGCATTTTCAGGACTATTATATATCTTATCATAACCTACAGAATTGTGTGGAAGAGAGTATAAACTACAATGTAAATGATAATCCATGCTTAATGGCAATGCTCCAAAATGTGTTCATCAATTGCAATGAATGTACCACACTAATGAAGGATGTTGTTAATGGGGTCAAATGTGGGCAGTGTGGGGAGCAGGGCATATGGGAATCCCCTATATTTTTTATGTGACATTTATGTAATCTAAATATATATATTTTTTAATAAAAAAGTATAAAAAAATAAATAAAATCATATAGGACAGTGAAAGAAAATAAAAGTATAGGCTTATTTTACTTATAAACAAAGATGAAGAAATTCTAAATAAAACATCAATAAAACAAATATAAAAGAGGGCAAAGGCAAGGTTAGCCAAAATTATATAGGACAGTTTAACATCAGGTAATTAATCAATATGAAGGGAAAACACAGAACTTATCTTTAGACTCAAGAAAATCACTTGGCAAAGTTCAATAGCTATTTATGACTTTATCAGAAGATTAGAAATAGACTACCCTTTTTAAAAAAAGATTTGTCTATTTGTTTATTTACCCATAGGTAAATAATACAACTGATACAATAAGTAATGAGAAAATATGAACTAAGATATAAGTCACTGTATTAGTTAGCCAAAGGGGTGCTGATGCAAAGTACCAGAAATCTGTTGGCTTTTATAAAGGGTATTTATTTTGGAGTAAAAGCTTACAGTTACAGTCGCTAAAGAGTCCACCTCAAGGTTGCTTTCTCACCAAAGTGAGTTGCCACATGCTGAAGCAAGGTGGCAGGTGATCTCTGCCTGGTCTCTCGGGCCTTCTCAGCTGCTTCAACTGCAAATTATCAGGAAAATGGCTCATCTCTCTTCCCAGGGCTTTAGCTGTTTGAGACTTCTCCTTTCTGTCAGATGGCAGGACAGAAATGACCAAATTATCTCCTCTTCAAGGTGTCTTCTTGAGTGAGTGTACATTTATATTGACCCACCAAGGGGGCAGGGACTCAACCTGAGCCATGCCTTACTGATGTGGTTGAATCAAAGCCCTAATCTTAACAGGTAATTTAATCAAAGACCCCTCAACTGAATCCAATATAATCAAATGGCATCACACCCAGAATAGATTAGTTTAAAAACATAATCTTTTTCTTTTTGGGATTCATAAATAATCTCAAACTGCCACAATCACAATATCAACAGAAAGTACATATGTCTCAGAATTAACCTAACAAAAATTTCTTTATGAAGAGAAATGTTAAACTTTTAAAAGGACATTTAGGTACAGCCACTGTCAAAAACTGTTTGGTGGAAAAAAAAAAAAAAAAGAAAATTGTTTGGCGGTTCCTAAGGAAGTTAAATATAGATCTGTCATGTGACCCGGCAATACCACTACTAGGTCTATACCCAGAAGAACTGAAAGCAGTGACATGAACAGACATCTGCACTCTGATATTCACAGCAGCATTATTCACAATTGCCAAAAGATGGAAACAACCCATGTGTCCATCAACAGATGAATGGATAAACAAATTGTAATATATACATACCATAGATATTATTCAGCTGTAAGAAGAAATGAAGTCGTGAAACATATGACAACATGGATGAACCTGGAGATCATTATGTTGGGGGAAGCAAGCAAGACAAAAAAGGACAAATATTATATGACAACTATTATGAACTCAATATAATGCACAAACTCATGGAGTTAATAGCTAGATTATAGGTCATCAGAAGATAGAATGAGGATAGAGAATGGAAAGTTGAGGCTGAATCTGTGCAGAATTAGTAAAAAGGTAATTGTTTGGAAATAGACAGAAATGTTGAAAGCACATTATAGTGTTTGTTATTAGCAGCTCTAATATTTGGGTATGACTGGTTGAAAGGGAAGGTTTAAGGTCGTGTTTATCATTAGAAGAAAAGCTAAAAATGAAACATGGGTCTATATAGCATAGGGAATTCTCTTGCAGAAAATGAGTGTGGTTAATATTGCGTATATAAGAATATTTTTCTCTGACACGGAACATGAATGTTACAAATGTTAATAATAGGGTGAAAAAAAACAAAAACAAAACAAAACAAACAAAAAAAAATAGGGTGATATTTGGGTAAAAATATAACCAGAGCAAACTATGGATGGTAGGATATAGTAATATATTAATACTTTTCCACAAATGGTAAAAAAAAAAAAAAAGTAAGTGTGCTAAGTAAAAGGAACTAGACACAAAGTCCTGCATATTGTTCGACTTCATCTCTATAAAATGTAAATACAAATAAATTTATAGAAACAGAAATAGATGAGCAGTTATGTATGGCAGGGGAAGGATAGAGGGATTGAGAGGTGACCATGAAGGGGTAGGGGCCTTTATTTTTGGAGTAATGAAAATGCTCTAATATTGATTATAGTGAGTAATGCACAACCCTGTGATTATACAAAATGCCATTGTTTGTACACTTTAGATGGACCGTATGGTTTATGAATACATTTTAATAAAATTGATAAAAGATAACTTTTAAAAAGGACATTTTAAAAAAAGACCGGCGGGGAACGGATGTGGCTGAAGCAGTTGAGTGCCTGCCTCCCACATGGGAGGTCCCGGGTTCAGTTCCTGGTGCCTCCTAAAAAAACAAACAGACAATGAGCAAAAAATACTAAAAAAAACACTGAATTGTATACTTAGAATGTGTGAATTATAAGGTTTGTGAACTATGTCAATAAAAGAATTGTTTAAAAAAGACTGGTATGATGAGAGAGATGCCATTTTTAAAAACAGTTTTATTGTGGTATAAATCACATACAAACTGCACATTTTTAAAGTGTACAGTTTGATACGTTTTGACGTATGTATTCACCCATAAAACCATTGCCACAAAAAGAGTGAAAATATCCACCCCACCAAAAGTTTCCTCATGATTCTTTGCAATCCTTCTTTCTCACACTTCCCTGTACCCTTATCCCCATCCTCAGAAAACCACTGGTCTTCTTTTTGTCATTATAGATCAATATGTACTTCTAGAATTTTATATAGCTAGAATCATACAGTTTGTACTCTTTGACTGCTTTAACTCAGCATAATTATTTTGAGATTCATCCATGGTGTATTGTGTATCAATAGTTTATTCCTTTTTATTGCTGTAGTATTCCACTGCATAGCTATACTGTACTTTGTTTATCCATTCACGTGTGATGGACATTTGGGTTGTCTCCAGTTGGGCTATTACAAATAAAGCTGCTATGAACACTGATACACAAGATTTTGTAAGGTCATATACTGTCATTTCTCTCAGGTAATACCTAGGAGTGGCATGGCTGAGTCATATAGAAGGTGTATGTTTAACTTTTTAAGAAACTACTGTGGCAGTTTGATGTAATTATGAATTCCAAAAATATAATTGAATCATGATTGTAAACTGATCTGTTAATCTGGGCATGATTAGGTTAGGATTAGGGTGTTGAGCCCCACCCCTTGGTGGGTGGGGAATTGAATATAAAAGGCAAGGCAAAGGAAAGTTGAAGCAGTCTTCTGAGAAGCAGTTTTGATATTGGGAAGAAGGCCCCAGGAGAAGAGAAGCAAGCCGTTCGCCTGATTGTCTACAGCTGACCTTGTGGAGGAACCAGGAGCCAGCTGACCTTGTGGAGGAAACAGGAGCTAAGCCCGGAGAAAAACGCAGCCCCAGGAAGAGAGGAACCCCAGAAGCCTGAACCTGGCAAACGCCGGCAACTGTCTTGCTCTAACACGTGGCAATGGACTGTGGTGAGAGAAGAAACTTAACGCTTAATGGCCTGGTATCTGTGGACTTCTACCCTAAATAAATACCCTTTATAAAGACCAACCCATTTTTGGTATTTTACATTAGCACCCCTTTGACTGACTAATACAACTACCAAAAAGAAAAAAAAAAAAGAAAAAAGAAAAGAAACTGCCAAATTATTTTCCAGAGTAGTTATACCATTTTACATTCCCACCAGCAAAGTTGAGAGTTCCATTTACTCTAATGTCTCATCAACACTTGATATGATCAGTCTTTCTAATTTTAGCCATTCTAGTAGATATGTCTTGGTATCTTGTGGTCCTAATTTGCATTTCCCTAATGACTAATGATGTTAGCATCTTTTTACATGCTTATTGGCCAACAACGTATCTTCTTTGGTGAAGTGTCCGAATCTTTTGCCCATTTAGAAATTTTGATTGTTTCTTTTCTTTTATTGAGTTTTAAGAGTTCTGGGTATATTCTGGATGCAAATCCTTTATCAAATATATTATTTGTAAATATTTTCTTTTGGTTTCTGGCCTGTCCTTTTATTCTCTTAACAAGGTCTTTCAAAGAGCATAAGTTCTTGATTTTTCTGAAGTCTAATTTATCAACTTTTTTCTTTTATGGATCATGCTTTTGATGTTGTGAATAAGAAATCTTTGTCTAATGCCAAGTCACAAATATTTTCTTCCATGTTTTCTTCTAGAGATTTTTTTGTTTTAGGTTTTACATTTATGTCTATGAAACATTTTGAATTATTTTTGTATGTGGTATGAAGTATGCATCAAAGTTCATTTTTCCACACATGGATATTCAATTGTTCTAGCACCATTTGTTGAAAAGAATGCTTTCTCCACTGAGTTGCCTTTGCACTTTTGTCAAAAATCAATTGTTCATATACGTGTGAGTCTATTTCTGGACTTTATTTTATTCTGTTTGTCTATTTTGCTCATAACAGTGTTCTCAGCTTTCACCTTAAAATACTACAGAAGAGCAGATGTAGCTCAAGTGGTTGAGTGCCTGCTTCCCACATACAAGGTCCTGGGTTTAATCCCCAGCCCTGGTACCCAAGGAAAAAAAAAAAAGAAAAAATATATATCAAAAAAAGGAGGTCAAATTATACCCAAAGTAATCAGAAGAAGGGAAATAACAAAGATCAGAGTATAAATCAATAAGCTAGAAGACAGAAAAACAATGGAGAAAAAACAATGAAACCAAAAGCTGGTTGTTTGAGTAGATCAATAAGATTGAAAACTTCTAGCCACATTGATCAGGAAAACAGGGGAATACACAAATTAGCAATATCAGGAATGAGAGAAGTGACATTATCACAGATTCTACGGGTGTTAAAAGGATGAAAATATAATTCTATAAATTTGACAACTTAGATAAAATGGAAACATTTCTTGAAAGACAAAAAGTATCAAACCTTACTCAAGAAGAAATAGATTTTTAAAAAGAGCAAAAAAAGAAAAGAAAAAGAAATAGATACCCTGAATAGCCTTATAGCTATTTTTAAAAATTGAATCTGAAATTAAAATCCTTCTATAGAGAAAATTCCAGGTCCAGGTGGCTTCAGTGGTGAATTCCACCACATTTAAGGAAGAAAACAAACCAAAGTCTACCAAACTCTTTCAGAAAATTGAAGAGGAGGAAATACTCCCCAACATATTCTATGAGCCCTAATACCAAAACCAGGCAAAGATATTGCAAGGAAAAAAATAAACCTGCAGGCCAGTTTCCCTCATGGCAAGTATCCCTCTTAACAAATTTTTAGTAACATGTTCATGGGTAAGAAGATATAACAATTTTAAGATGTCAGTTCTCTCCCAAATGAATCTACAAATTTTTGCAATTATTTTCAAAATTCCAGCAGATATTTTTATAGTAAAATTTTTGTTGAAGTGTGACATTCATACAGAAAGTACAGTAATCATAAGTGTGTAACAAAATGAATTTTTGCAAGTGAACAACACTTGTTCATATAACCATGACCCAGACGTAAAACTAAAACATTGCTGTGACCTGAGGAGCCTCCCTAGTACCACCATCCTGGTAACTGGAAAATAACTTGTTCTCTTTTGAACTTTATATAAATGGAGCAGGGATGGGGTATAAAAGAAAGGAACATAACTAAATAAAATAAGAACAGTGCCTTGATGAGAATAATGTGCCATGAATTGAGGGGTATAATAAACTCAACTCTCCACCCCTGGGGTCTCCAAAAATCTACAAAACAAAGTAACAAAAAGCATAAAGACTTTGGGTGAACCTGGCTTACCATGAAGACATGTCTGAATTCCAGGCAGACCCAATTTAGGGTCAAACTGCTTCCATCTCCTCACCTCTACCAGCTCCAAATAGAACCACCAAGTCCCTTTGGGGACTAGTAATACCCTAGACTAGATGTTAGAGACTTTCAGTTCTATTTGGATTCTTCTATTCAGTTTCCTCATCTACTAAATGGGTATACTTGTCTTATCTAACTCACAAAAATTTGAGGAGGAAAATCAAAATAGGGTAAGCTATATGAAAACAACTTGTAAATTTATTATTTAATTTAATTTACCTTGTAATTTGTTATCAAAATATAAGCCATAGCAATTATTTCAAAAGAAAATTTTCTAAGAGATTCCAGCCTGTATTAAAAAAAATCTCTAAATTATTTTATTATTTTTTTAAAATGTGAAATATTTAATAATATGTAAGAAGTATTTTGATTTGTGGGAAAAGATGAGCCCCAAAGTGTACTCTTAAGTGCCATTTTGTTTGTCTATATTACTTATTTATTTATGTGTTAAACTTCAGATTATGTGTAATAAACTGTCTGTGGTGCAATGCTATTGATTTCCCTGCATTAGAAGCAGAATTAAAAATGCATTACTCTGGGGTTGGTCACCGTGGGCAAAGCTTAAAAAGTTTTGAGGGAGAATAAGTAAAGATCATTAAGGCTTTCTAGGCCCCTTTTCCTGTTGATCCCTCTTACCCCAGGGAATTTTTATTGCAATTTGGTCACATGTACATCCTTGTCTTAATGCTTCTTCTAATGGTACCTAATGGCAGGTACCATTAAAAAATACACTGATAAAGCTACGTCACTTACTTTATAAACAGCTGCATCCCCCAACCTTGTCTCGGGCATGTTCTAAAAAAGAGTAATGCTTTTGAGTGCCATGTAAAATTACAAAATTCCTTGATGAGTCTTTTTTGGTTCATTTACTCCTTCCTTCCTTCAACTAGAATTTATTATTTACATAGTTCTAGGCATTTAGCCAGTTGTAGTCTTTATCACCAAATTACACTTGTCTTTGCAATCTATACCTGGAAGTGAATAGTGAAATTGCCCTTGGAGAATATTAGGATACCGGGAGAAGTAAGCCCTGGTTTGGAATCTTACCTCCATTCTCTCCTACCTGGGTGACCTTATCCAAGTTATTTTTCAGAATTTATTGACCTATTCTGTGTGACCTAGTATATGGTAAATTTTTATAACTGTAATATGTCTGTTAGAGGAGAGTGATATTTGCTGTGTGTAGGGTACAACGTTTGCCTTAGAGACATATTAAATCAATGCAATAAATTATTTATTAGACCTTTCTATAGTCTTATAGAATTGTACTTTATTTTTCAAATTCAAAAATGTGACCAGGTTACATTTTGCCTGATACTCTGTGACCGTTTGAGCTTTAAATTTTTACTGTCTTTGGCTCTTGAATGTTTTCTCCCCACAATTATTTGATTATTTCTCCTATTTTATCAAATTCTCTGCTCTTCTTCTGGGATTCTTATTACAGGCCTCTTTAGCTACAATTGCAAAATCCTAAAATCTCTGTAAACCAAAGATTTTCTTGTGGGTTTGCAGCATTCATATGGCAGCAACCTCTGACCTGAAGTGATGTCAGACTATTTACACTATTTATTTATCTCACACAGTATTTTACAGCAGAAATGTGAACATTTTGGATTAGTTTACTGTCCCAAACCCCACTGAGGGTGTATGTAATATTTGGCGTATGCACCGAACTATCTTTCTCAAATCCTCCAAATGCTGAATCCTGAAGCACATCTGACTCCAGGGGTTTCCAGTAAAGGATTGTTGGCCTGTATGTGCAGCTCGGTTCTCCTCAATAAGCTCTCCACATCGTTCTTGGTTTTGTAGTTGTTTATGTTTCCTTTCTGAGTTCTAGGTGAAATTCTTAAGTTTTTCTTCTTCACTAAATTTATTTTTTGCAACTCTGCCTCCATGTGGTTTTTCATTTGGTATTTGTAGTTTCCTTCCCCATGAAAATCTTTCCTGATCTCAGAATGATCCCTCCTTATGATTCTTGCTCTATGTTGGGGCAATGCTCCCTTGAATTTGGCTGAATAAGAACATGAAGCAGAAGCTCTATTTGCCTGAGTGCTTTCAGATGCAAGAAACAGAAACCTAGGGTAGCATTGGCTAGAGGGAAAAGGGGATTTTAACGGCAGGACACTGGGGAAGGTGACAAACTAAAGGAAGAGTCTCCAGGGACCTCAGAGATTGGAACCAGGGGTTTGATGCTGCCTGGTCTTGTTCTTATATTCTCATACTCTCTTTCTGCTAGGCTTCAGTGCCTTCATTTCCTCCTAGCACAGTGGAGTTTTGCCCTTGGTGAGAAACATAACACTAGTAACACCAAATTCATATCTCTCTGTTTTGTTACCCAAGAGGAGATGGAGTTTTTCTCTGCTGGCTTCAGGGAAAATTTTCAGGGAAGGCCTTACTGTACTAGCCGGGGTCTCATTCCCAGACCTGTGCCCATGGGATGAGGCCAATTATCTGAAGAGGTGTGGGAGGGGAGCTGAGCAGACTAAAACAATGCCATCCATTTCATAAATTTTCTAAAATGTTGCATATTTCTCCTGGGTGATCCTCTCTTTTTGCCTTGCAGTATCTCTTCACAGATACAGTGATGTTTCCCTCTTTGCTCGTTTGGAAGGAAGCCCTGCAGGATGGGTGTGAAGCCTGATGCAGCTGTCTGCTTGGAGAGAAAACCCTGCCGTGCAGACTTCCTGCTTGTTGTATCTGCTTGTCTGCACCTCTCCAGGATAGGAGAGGAGAAGAATCTGTCAAGGTCTCACCTAGCACCAATCTCAAAAGCATTAGGTTTCTGTTTACTGCAAGAGAAATTCCACCCAAACTGGCTTTAAAAATAAAGAGGATCTGAGGAGCGGATGTGGCTCAAGCAGTTGGGTGCCTGCCTCCCACATGGGAAGTCCCAGGTTCAGTTCCTGGTGCCTCCTAAAGAAGACGAGCAGATGCAATGAGCTGATGCAACAAGCTGATGCATGAGCAGACACAATAAGCAGGGAGTGGATGTGGCTCAAGCAGTTGGGCACCTCCCTCCCACACAAGAGGTCTCAGGTTCGGTTCCCGGTGCCTTCTAAAGAAGACAAGCAGACACAATGAGCATACAACAAGCAGATACAACAAACAGAGAAAATAAACAGACAGACAAGGGAGCCATCTCAGGAGGGAAAAAAATAAAGAGAATCTATTGGATCCCCTAATTTTAAAAATCCATCATTTGCAGGATGACTGGGTATGATACAATCAGGGTTCCAACTCTGGCTCTAAAGGATTCCCTAGGTTCGTCTTCCCCCTGAGTCGGATTCATTTTATGCTGGTAGCAAGATGGATGTCACAATTCTGGACCTCAATTGGCAATATCCAGAGGAAGACAGACAGTTTCTTCCAGCAGCTATTTCTTAAGCAAGAGAGTATATCTTTTCCAGAGACTTCCAACAAACTTCTTACATCTCATTGGCTCTCACTGGTTACCTCCTCCAGGGAAATGCCATGTGTTAATTGGCTTAGGCCTGGATTCCTGAGCCAATCAAAGGCCAGCCTCTGGGCTGGGAACGAGGCCAGCTCTTCTTTAAGCACAAGGGCTATCTTAGGCAAGGTGGGAGTCTGAATCAAAGCTGGGATACTGCTAGGAAGAAGGAAAGGGGCTTTGCGTAGTGCGATGGTTAGGCTAATGTGTCAACTCAGCCAGATAACTGTGCCCAGTTGTTTGGTCATGCAAGCACTGGGCTAACTGTAATACAAGGACATTGATGGACTTTAGTCACCAGTGAGTTTACTGCATAGATAGCTGATTACATCGACATCAGCCTGGAAGATTGCTGTCAGCAATGAGTGACGCTTTATCCAATCAGTTGAATGCCTTATAAGGGGAAGTGATTTCAGCATTCAGAGAGAATTTCCCAGCTCGTCCTTGGACAGCCAGCGTCTCCTGGAAACTCATCAAGGACCTTCATGGGACTTTCATCGGAGCCCCTGGTTTGCAGAACCTGGACTTGTGCATCCCCACGGTCACGTGAGAGACTTATAAAATCTCATACTATTGACAGATATCCTGTTGATTCTGTTTCCCTAGAGAACCCTGACTAATACAGACAGGAAACCCATAAAGATCACTATACTTATTTTCCATGTCTGATGCAAATTCCTGACCTTTTAAACTCTTGGAAATTCCCCATGAGAATCAGGGAGGAGGGAATTAGGGGCTTACACTCACCCTGCCATTTTATCCCAAAACCCTTTGTTGTGTTCTGAGGCTCATGGAAGGCCCTTAGAGACCACCCGACTCAAACCTCTCCTTTTACAAATAAGGAAAATGAGGCTCAGAGAGGGAAACAACTGCCCAAGTGTTGTTGGGCTACAGTTGGCTGTAAAGTCATGTAAACCTTTCCAGTTCTTTTTATCTGCAAACTCATCAGAATGCTCCTGAAGACCCAACCTCCTCTTTATCCTGCCTGGAATCCTGACCTCCATTTTAAGGAATGCTAGTCTAAAAGAGTACTTGTTCAGCAATGGTTATAGGATTGATTAAACATCTGCTTTCAAATTTGTAATGAGTTGATGGAGTGTACAGAGAATATTGTCAGGGTTTTCTTCCCATCAGTAGCAAGGATGTGCCAGCAGAGAAGGGGCTTACACTGTGGAAGATCAGTGTCAGGTTAAATGCCAACAAGGATCCTTTTGTCCTTGCTGTATTTCTGTTTGGGACCATTTTCCATGTGATTAGGATCTACTGTATAACCACCAGGCTTCCTGTTGTTGCCTCCAACAGCCTCCAATCCCTCTTAATAGTATCCAAATTTCCTTTTGGAGCATTATCCCTATGGGTTCTTGTGGATGATGTCTTCCACTATGGAAGCCCAAGAGACCAAAACTTTCTCTCATGGCTTCAATTCAGCCAGGACATGGGCATCCGACTAAAGCTCAGCAAGCAACTCAAGAATAAGAGGGAAAGGTTGCAGCCATCCATCTCATCAGGCAGTAGAGGCATCAATAATTCAAATGGGCTTTTCTGGTCATGAGACAGTTTCTGGATTTTCTGTGGACTCTATCCAGTTCTTGGCCCTCCAGGCTGCTCTTGCTTCCTGTCATTTCCAAGATCTGGTGTATTTAATACCATGTAAGAAATTAAACAATGCCCTTCCTCTTGGCCCTTTGTATCAGATATTTTGCTAAGGATTTTCACACACACACACACATACACACAGTCATTCTCATTTATTCTCAAACAACTCTCTGAGATGGTAATATTCATGATTTCTATTTTAGAGCCAAGGACACTGAGGCTCAGTGAGGTTGAATAACTTATCGAACTCACACAGCTGGTAAAGTCATTAACTGTCTGGCTCCAAAGCTTATATTCTTTCAAATATGACACTCTGTCTAGATAGTGCTAATGCTATGTATTTGGATATTTCAAAATGTGGAATAAATTGACTACATATGTCAGTGGTCATTTAACTTTCCTATCTAGGTACTACCTCAAAGGGGAGACTTGGAACTCCTTGCTGAAGAAGCTCCAGGAACCTGTGGACACCTCCCTTAGGTTGATCATGCTTTTTTTGCTAGTAGCGTTAGTTCTTGAAACAAGGAGTCCTTGGTCAACTGACCTCTCTTCATGGTCAGTTGAAGTTTCTTCTGGGAATGCAAATCATTTTAACAAACCATAATCTGGAAAAAGAATTGGAAACTAAAAAGAACTTTTGTGAAAAATTTCTGAATCTCTTCTGTTATTCTACATATATCATCCAATGGTGACTGAAGATAATTATGGGATGAACTTGCTCAAATAATTCTAGTTTTGATTATTTGTTACCACTTTGGCTGTATCAGCTATTATATTTCTAATAAGGATAGCTCTTTATAGATACTCCAAAGAGTATTTGTCCCAATGGAGTTAATCAATATTTGTGCATCTATATTTTATCAGGAGATTATACATTTCTAGATACTCGTCCTGAATATACCATTATGTAAATGTGTGACTCTGAACAAGTCGCATAAACTCGTTGAGCCTTACTTTCTTCATCTCTGAAATGGGGGACTTGGAGGAGACATTCTGTAAACTTCCTACTGTAAAATTGTTTTGCTGAGGACCATGCAATCCCAAATATGTTCAGCAGAGGTCAGAAGAAGTCACTAAAAGCGCTGAGGTCTACATTAATCCCAGAGAGTTTTATAGGAGTTCCTATTTTCCAAGTTATGTAACTGGTTTTTAAGATTGGGTAAGGCAAAAAGGAAGATATTTTCCTTGAAGTATTAAAGCAGAGATGCATTGTGTGCTTTGGGCCTCTTTGTCAAATGTAAACCATTTCTCCACTGGTTATTGCTTAGTAAGCAAAGATACATTGCTGGGAACTTTTGATTTAGAATAAATGTAAATAAGTAAAATTGCTACAACAGCAAATTCCATTTCATCGAAGTTCTCCTTTTATAACAAAGAATTCCTAAACCCTACCTAATGACCTATTTATTTTGAATATTTTCTTCAGCAAAATTTTTATTGCAATGGGTTTGACCAATATTTCTTACTCTCTTCTAGTCTCAGAAAAATTATTTAAGAAACATACCATCATAGATATAGAGACTTCTAATTAATATTTAAACATGATATACTTTTTTTTCCAGGTTAAAACTGGATGTATTGGTATAAATATGGATCAAGCGGAAGGAATTGGGCCTTAGAGGAAGACCTATAGTCAAGTCAAACCTACCTCAAAGAACTGTTTAAAGAAAATGGAGTTCTTGTTTGTCTCTTTGTCTGTTTTTTGTTTATTATTATTATTGAAATAATGAAAATGCTCTACTAATGATTGAAGTGGTGAATGCACAACTATGTGATTATACCAAATACCATTGATTGTACATTTTGGATGAACTATATGCTTTATTAATATGTATCAATAAAATTGATTTGTTTTTTTTTTTAATGGAGTGTAGGCAGAGTCTGGTGGTTAAAAGTTTGAGTTTTGGGGTAAGACAGACTCCATTTAACCATTGGTAAGGTTAACCTCCTGGGAGATAAACGTTTTAGTTCTTTATCTATAAATGAAGATAGTAATAATACCTCCTAAGATTGGTGTGAGGAGTAAATGAGACAACACATGTAAAGAATTTAGTGAAGTACCTGCCACGTACTACATGATCCATAAATGAGTTCCTGTTGTCATGCATGAATTTGAGAGGTGTAAGTTTTTTTAGAAAGAACAAACAGGGAAGACAGTCACCTTTCTCCTAACCCTTTTCTTGACTATCTCAGTCTAGGTTCCATGTCCTACTATGTCCATCACAGCTGATGGATCCTGTGGCAGTTTGAGATTATTTTATGAATCCCAAAAAGAGAAAGATTGTGTTTGTAAACTAATGTATTCCTCTGGGTGTGATATCATTTGATTGCATTAAATTCAGTTGAGATGTCTTTGATTAGATTACCTGTTAAGATTAGGGCTTTTTTATTTGACTATGTCAGAGGACATGGCTCAGGGTGAGTCCCCACCCCCTGACTGGGTCTGATATAAACGGACACTACTCAAGAAGATACATGAGAAGAGAGTGAGTGCTGGCCATGTGACAGAAAGGAGAAGGCTCAAACAGCTAAAGCCCTGGGGAGAGATGTACCATTTTGCCTGATAGCTTACAGTTGACCTTGGGAAGAAAGCTGAGACTGATACAGGAAGCTCTATGCCAGCCTGCAGCTGAAATCGGAAAGAAGCTGGGCCACAGAGCCTCAAGAGGAAGAGGAAGCCCAGAGCGGAAGGCAGAGACTAGCTAGAGATTGATGACCATCTTGCTTCAACACGTGTCAACTGACTTTGGTGAGAAATCAACCTTGAGTTGGACTTTTTACGGCCTTGTACCTGTAAGCTTTTACCCCAAATAAATATCCTTTATAAAAGCCAACAGAGGGAGCGAATGTGGCTCAAATGGTCGGGCGTCCGTTTCCCATATGGAGGGACCTGGGTTCAATCCCCGAGACCTCCTGGTAAAATAATGAAAAATATAGAAGGCACGCAGGCACACCATCAGCCCCACGAGCAGGTGAGACCCAGTCCCCACCGAACCATGCAGCAAGAAAGACGCAGGGGAGAGCCAAGACGAGACGCGCTGAGAAACCAGGAACTGAGGTGGCGCAGGTGGCAGAATGCCTGTCTCCCACATTGGAGGTTCCCAGGAGGAGAAGGATGAGAAGAAAGGGCAGGATGGGGAAGCGGCTGTGGCTCAATCAGTGGGGTTCCCGTTTACCATGTGGGAGGCCCCGGGTTCAGTTCCCAGGGCCTCCTGGTGAAGGCAAGCCCACCGTGCCCGCCCACACGGCATGGTTAGCTGACCCAGCGAGCGCAGGCAGCAAGGGGGGGATAAATGAATAAATAAATAAAATCTTTAAATAAAAAAATAAAAAATAAAAAAAAAAGGGCAGGAAACAGACACAGAGACTTGCCCAATGAATGGACACACACACACACACACACACACACACAGCAAAAATGGGGGGGGGTGTTTAAAATGGATAAAAAAGTAAATAAATAAATAAATCTTAAAAAAAAAAAAAAAGCCAACAGATTTCTGCTACATTGCATCAGCACCCCCTTGGCAGTCTGATATAGACCCCAACCTGGCCATCCCTGCTGCAGCTGTTCAGATCTGACTAGCACCATTGTCCCTGGCTCAGACATCTCACAGGTGCACAGAAGCAGCTGGATGTCCAATCCCCATCACAATGCCTATCAGCCCAGCGCTTATCCAACTGCTGACCCATCAGCCACACCCAGAGACTTTGTTTTCCCTATGGGGCAGTGACAGTTGGTGGCCATTTTCCCTCTCTCAAATCTCACGAATCTCAGGCACAGAGCTTAAGGGTGGTGGTAAAATGTTCCTCCCAGTGCTCCACCTTTGGCTTTAGGGTCTTCAGCTGTTCTTTAGCACAGCCCTGTGATAAACCCCATTCACTGTGGTTGCTATTTTTTTTCTCCTGCTATAATAAGCTCCTCCAGGGCAAGGCCTGAGCCCATCTTGCCCACCACTCATGGGCCAGCCACATAAGATGGACTGGATTGTGAGGAGAGCCAAGGCCAGGGACTGAGAAGAGCAGGGACACTTGTTATATCCATCGTGAGAGACAAGCTGTTGCAGGCTCTGCGTCTGCAATAAGGCATGTGAGCAGTGTGCAAGAGGGGGCAGGCCCGGGGGACTCCTGGTAAGGTCAGAGAGGGGGCTGCCAGGGTCCACGATTGACCAGAACCCTCCAGGCTGGATATGGCCTCCCTTGCCTGGCTGGGGCCATCAGACAGGTTGAGAAGGGCTAGGGCAGCAGCAGGATCTCCAACAACCTGCCCACATTCTTGAGACACAGGCCAGTCACTGAAGGACCTTCCAGTGGCTCATGTTCAGAACCAAAGATTAATAATAGCAAGTGACCTGTTTCCTTACACTGACCATTGGTTAGAACTCCCTGGAAAAGGTTCCAACTCTCAAGACCTCAAATGAAATGAAAAGAAAGTAGAAAGAAGTGTTGATTCAAAGAGCAACTTTCTGCTTCCTTCTGAAGATGACCCGGTCCTAACTCTGACTCTGGCGGCCGCCTTGCCTGGACCCACTCCTCTGGGCGGTGCTTTTGGTGCTGGTCACAGAGCTCTGGAGCATTGGTGGCAAAGCCCACCTCTGAGGAGTGGGGGAAACACGGAGCGTAATTGGTGATTGCTGGTGCCCCAAGCTCACAGACCCTAAGCACTACACAGGAAACAAAAACAAAAAAAACATAGAAACAAACACACAAAAAACGAAACAACAACAACAACAAACCACTGCACAGGAGACCTGTTGTTCTCAGTGTAATTGAAGATATTTTTTTTTTTTTTTTTTTTTTGAGGAAAACGTTTTCATCAATTTTACTTGAATATGTATATGCCGGTGTCTTTAAATTGAAATGCTAATATCCCCAAATTCCAGAATGCTTATAATAAAAAGAACTGTGATAAATCACATTCAGAGTGGAATTTCAACATATAATTCACATTTCTAACATCATTTAAATAAAAATCCTTAGCAACATTACCTTAATATAAATATCTCACCAGAAATAGTGTTTTGGTAATAAATAAGTTTGATAAAGTTATATAAACATGGAATTGGATATGTTGTACATGTGTAATTCAAATACATTAAAAATTTCTTTATGCATTTACCTCATAGAAAAATGAAAAAGTATTATTATAAAAAAAAAAAAATTGGCAGTATCAGTTGAAAAAGCCAAATATTCAAGCAGTCGACCCACCCCTAGGGCCCAAATCAGGAGATCTGTGCAAAGTTCTCCAGGAGGTAAGGAAGGCCCCAGGGAGGTGCTGAAGGATAGTGAGGGCGCCCACTAGCACAGTGTAGATGGGGGTGGAGGGGGGTCAGAGGCACAGCAGGGAGTAGAGGGCAGAGGGCGAGTACATAGAATTCAATCAGATGGGTACTTCACAGTGGTAAGTGACCTACTCTCCCCCCACCTCTTCCAGGAAATATTTAAAAAATAGTAATTTTCAAAATTGAAAGTCTCAGCTTCAATAAAATTGTCTTTTAGTATTTTTCAGCAAAAAAATAAATAAATAAAATAAAAACACAACGCTTATTTTCTTCCTTTCCTTTCTGGGTTTATGACCAAATGTCCTGAAGATATCGTTTTTCTTCTTTTAAAGTAGCCAATGTTTTCATTGCTTCTAGTTTTTCAACTCCCGCCTCTTTACTGATTATTTCAACAAGGGTATCACTTACATCCTTGGCCATATTCTTAGCATCTCCACACACGTAAATATAGCCACTCTCGTGGAGGAGGAGTCTCACCACCTGCTTGGAGTGCAGCTGGATGCTGTCTTGCACATACTTGGTTGGGGCATCCTCCCCCACAGGTGCATCTCTTGAGAAGGAAACCTTCAGGTGAGTTAAGATCCCACTCTTAAGGAAATGCCTGAGCTCCTCTCTGAATAAATAATCCCTGTCCTTATGTCTGCAGCCAAAGAACAGCCATATGGCTCCAAAGTTTCCATCAGGGTGTTGTTCCTGGAGTTTCTCTCTCTGCTGTAGGAAGCCAATAAAAGGGGCTATGCCGGTTCCAGGACCCACCATTACAATGGGAGCTGAGGGGTCACTGGGTAAGTGGAAAAAAATTGTTGTTCGAAGAGAGATGGATATCTCAGGTGCCAGGGCTTGTCCTCTGTCTGCAAGTGCCGCACGCGTGCTTGGCTGAAGAATCGAGGCCACCAGCGTGGCCAGCCAGCCTGTACAGACTCCCTTCCGCAAAACCACCGTTGTGGCCTGCGACAAAAACTCCACAACATTGAAAACAAAATGAAGCTTCCCTGGGTGAAATAAACTTGAGCTTGCACAGGAATACGGTCTGGGTTGAAGCTTGGGAAGATGTTCAAGCAGCACTGGAAGCGGTGGCCGACAAGATGGAAAGGCGTGGAGGAGGTCCAGCAAGCCGACGCGCGCATCTCTCACGAAGCGGTTATAATCAGCAGCCCCTTGCTTACTGCACAGCTCCTGAAGCCTTCGCTTGTCAGCACCATCACTGGTATAGTCCACAAGGGCTCGCAAAAATGCCTTTTTAGGAATTGCTCGTATTTCAAGGCACCAGGTGAGGATGAATTGGAGAGAACTCCTCTCAGGTATATGCTGGGGTAAGGCTGCTCCTTTCTTCTTCGTGTCTCCCTTGATTTGCAAGAAGACGTAGTGTTCTTTTTTGTCTGCGAGCTGCAGTCTCTGGAGCAGGTTCTGCACCTCAGAATCACTGTTAGGACAGATCACATTGAAGGCATCTCCAGGCTGATAGGAAAAATCTGTTTTGGAGATGTCCAATTCTAACAGCAGAGTGGTTTTTATGGCATCATCTGTAGTAAGTTGAACTGCCTTCGAAATTGGAACTTGAAAAACTGAATCCACCGAAGTCACAGACACTTGGCTTTCTGCCTGGCCAAAAGACTCCTGCAGATGCACCTGTAAATATTCTGGTGGTAAAGCAGGAATATTCAGAGAGGCCTTTGAAAGTGGGGGCACTGAATGGGTGAGTGAGGACTCAAAGTCTTCAATCAAAGCATTCGGGTGACTGCTGTTGGCTGCATTTTGTTCCAAAACCTCAGAATCCTTTCTTCCTGAATCATCTAATCTCAGATGTTCAATTTGTGATTCGAGGTGTAATAATTCTGGTTCAGCAGAGTCTGTTCTCAAGGAGGCATTAGATGCCATTGTGAGAATTCCACTCACGTCCTCTTTTCCTCTATTTGACATAAAATGCTTTGTGAGGGCAGCCCAAAGTCCATCAATCCATGGCTCAACCACGAGTTCTAACCCCACACAGTCATCTGCATGTCCAGAGTCATAAAAACGCTGGGCTCCAAGCTTTGAAGTCGTCTGTCAATTATCTTTCCTCCATTACAGAAATACATGTATTCTGAATCGCCCAGACCCAATAATCCATATCGCAGGTGAGCAAAGAAATCAACTGGCAGTGTCTTGTCCTGTATTTCTTTAACAAACTTGCGGGCTGTATCTGGTGGGTCTCTGGTGCCCGTGGTGGAAACAACGATGACCAGGGGAGCTGTTTCAGTTTTTAGATTATACTATTTCTTCTGCTATGGCTTTCGCCTGTCCCTTCTGGGTAGCATATAGTAACAAAAACCTCCTCATCCTGTCAAGGTACATGATATACCTGGAATAGCTGTGCGAGACCCTCAACCGAGCAGGCCCCAGCCGGGGACGCCGGGAGCGCACAAGCTCGGCGGCCCGGGAGCCTGTGCACACTGAAGATATTTTTATAAAACCAAAAGAAGAAAACAATCTAATGTGTACTTTACCGGGAAACCTCTTTGGGAACATGTTAATACTAAATATTGAACATTTACATATATTTATAAGAACTCTAATAATAATAATAGCTGCCATTTATTTAGAGAAAGTATGTAGAGCACCTTAAGCACCATTCTTCCCATTTTATAGACAAGGAAACTGAGCCTTGGAGAGGTTAAGCAACTGACCTAAATTTAGATAGCTAGTACATAGTGAAATTAGCTAATGTCTGAATTAGACTGCCTGGATCCCCAGGCACGCATGACTGCAGAACTGACTCCCTTAAAAGCCGCCTGGGTCTCGCCTCTAACAATTCCCTGCTTTGCCCACCCTCTCCAGGTTCCTCAGGCAGTTCTGACTCTCCTCTACCTGGAATGTGATTCCCGCAGATATGGGCACGCTCCCTCGCCTGCTTCCTTCAGGTCTCTCACTAGCTGTCCCCTTACGAGTTGAGACCTTCCCCCACCACTACATGAACTAGTAAGTCCCTCTCCTCACTTCCCTTCCCAGTGCTCTTGTTCCTCTTATCATTCACCTGTTCGATTGTCCTTTCTCTGTCTTCCCAAGTAGAATGGAAAGTCCCCTGAGGTCAAGGGTCTCTGCTCTGTCCTTGGCTGTCTCCAGCACCTCCAGTTCTAGAATCACAGTTCAACAGTCACGAATGACCCCACTCTTCCTCCCATTCTCCCCTCCTCCCTCCCTCTCTCCTCCCAATTCTACTCCTCATCAGTAGACTGATTTACACCTTTTCTGTTCATTCTCAGATCATGACGTGCTTGGTCAGAGGATGAGAGTGGGGGTTGATGGGAGGGGTGGGAAATGTATACCCTCTTCTGCCCCCTTTCTGGGCTAGTGCCCCTCCTCGGTGGCCCCAGTGGAGAAACAGCCCTCTGGGTACACATCATTGTCTCTGGTTCCTTCTCTATGCCTGTGCCTTTCTTCCTGGACCCCCAGTGCTAGCAGATAGTAGGCCCTCAAAGGTGTGTTTGTTGAGTAAATGAAAGGGGGCATGGGAAGGTATCCAAAGACAAATGCAACCTACTTCACAATCTGAGGGCAAGCATGACACATCATTAATTAGTGTTACTTTTTTTTTGGTTTTTTTTTTTTTTTTTGGTATGTCTTCTCTAGCTACAAATGCCGGTGCCAGCCTGGAGTCCCAGAGGTCACAAAGCTTTATTTATGATATATGTCTGACTCAAAACAAATGCTGCTTTGCTCTGTAAAATCAGTGTTGCTCGTAACAGGCCACCCTTCAGTTAGACCCTGACCATATAAAGACACCATCGCCACAGGGCTCCTCCATCCCCCCCATCCTTCCCCCAAGCCATCAGCTTCTCAAGTGCTCCCCCTTTCCTGGGCTAACTCTGCAGCAGCTGAGAGGGGGAAGGAAGTCCTTGTGTTTGTGTGTGTGTGTGGAGGGGGAGGGCACTGAGCAGTAGGGGAAGCCCTGAGGAATGGGAGAAAACAACCAGAAGCCCGGAGACCTTGTGACCTTTAGTTATGACTCATCTTCTAGCTCTTTCTAGCATCCTGGGAGGGGCAGAGACCCGGCTGGGAGGACTTAAACAGCCAAAAGGCCCAAGAAAGTGCAGCCTCAGTCCAACCCAGAAAGAACTTGGGTAACTCTAGCTGCTTTTCCAGTTTTTGGTTTCACCCTGCAGGTAGAACTGGTCCACCTCATTCCTGGCCCTACCAAACTGCCTGGCCAAGCAGTTTCCTGCTCAGCTTGCTCGGCTCCAATTCCAGTTCCACAGTCTGGGTAGGCACCTGTACAGGGCTTTAGCCAGTGCCCCTGCTCATTCTGTTGCAGGTGGTTCCTGGGCCACACTTTGAGAACCACTGGTCTGGACTAAAGCTAAATTTCCCAAACTGGCCAGGTCAAATCATCACCAAGCCACTCCCCTGGATGTCTTGATGTGGTAGGTCTGGGGAGGCCATGAATGTGCCCCAGATGACTTAAAATAGCCAATAAAAACTACACTCATTAGTATCTGGCCCCTGCCTACGTATCAGGCCTAATTGGGCCTAATTTCCTGGGTGCAGACCCATGCTTCCATGGTCAGCTCTGCCTAGAATGCCCGTTCCCACCTCTGTCTGTCTAGGGAGCTCCCCAGACGTCAAGTCACCTGAAGCTGGGTTTTCAGCCTGGGAAACCTTTTCCACCCCAACCCTGATGGAGGTACTTAGGTGCATCCTCTTCTGCTCCTATTCTGGGTGTGCCCCACATTCGGAGCCTGTGGTGACGCTCAGTAGGTTGAGTGACCCAATGCCCATGGAACCCTCCTCTCCATTGCCTTTCTCCTCTACTGAACACCCACCCACCTTCTCACCTCCTTCGCTGCTGGGGGGTGTCAGGGGCACAGTTCTGGCCAATGTTATATAGGCAGAATTCTGCTGCAGATTTCTGGAAACCTTCGCTTTCTTCCTGTGTGGATGCAATGACTGGAACTGCCCTCTTGGCGCTTGGAGGGAAAGGGCAGAGGAACCAGAGAGCAGCAGCAGCAAGCCATCCCCAGACTTGGCAGGGAGGACAGGGGGTGGTGCAAAGACACCAACCCTTATTTATGAACAAACTGCTACTTGGTTTTCTTTTATTGGGAGGGGAATGAGGTCCCTAACTGATAGATAGCTAAGGTGGCAGTTAAGTCCTGGTTTCCCTGAAACCGTCTCAGTTTATACCTGTTTCTAGGGCGAAACTACTAATAGCAGCCCCTTTCACTCTTGTAAGTGTTCTGGTTTGAGTAGTAAAATATCCTCTTGTATTTTACTAGATACTTTTATTTGCCTTTCCAGGAAAGGATGCTTTATTTGTCAGGTCTCACGCTGGCACAGACTCAATGTTCAAGAACTTTTGTAGAATGAACTAAATTCTTTTGGGATTTCTCAGGGATTCTGAATGCCAAAGATAATATAGATGCCTTCAGTTTATTTCAAGGTATTTCAGGATCGGAAAAAGGTTTTCTTAAGTTAAAAATGTCTCCAGAAATATAATTTAGGTAATCCTTTGGCAGGCAGGAGTAGTTTAATATTTTTAGTTGAATAAAAACAGCTATGTCTTCGGAGTTATCAATATTAAGTACAATACAAGCATATAAGTTAATTCTACCTGGCTATGTTCTCCCTAAATTTATACAGATTTACAGATAAAATAATCTAGCATTATATATCTACTGGATCTTTAAGATGATGAAAAATGTAAATCTGTATTTAACCAAATTGAACTATTGTTTTTACAAGCTTTAAGGATAATTGTGTTTTGTAGGATGCTTGTTTGAAGACAGTTTAAAAGATCTTTTTGGTAACTTAAGGTATGTAGTTATATAAAGTATGCAGGACATGCTTTAAGGAAAAGGGGTATAGTTTTGTCCCAAAGTAAAATTCTGGTTGTCTCAGAATGAGAAGCAGGAATGGAATGTGTAGGACAAAACCTAAATGGATTTAGAAAGTTATAGAAGGCTTGCAGAAATGAATTTTATTTGTCATGGTCAATGCTAAGATTTAATAAGCTTATTTGTAACCCCCTTTTAAAAGAGCTTTTGTATCAAATAGTACATACATGCAAAACTAGAATTTGGTTTTCTCTCTATTAAAATGATGAAATTTTCTTGGATTATTGGTCTGCTCTTAGAAAGAGGTTATAAAAGGTTTTTCTTAGCCATCTAAGTAATCTGCCTAAAACAGTGGTCCTTAACAAGGTGTCCTGAGCTTGAATTGAAGTTCGAAAAAACATTATTCTTGTGGGGACGTGTTGGCGTGGGTGTGATATATTTATTAAATAATACACAGGATAGTGTGGACTTAGTAAGGGGTTTGTGGTTTTCACCTGACTGGCAAAGGGATCTGTGGAACAAAAAAGGCTAAGACTCCCTGGCCTAAAAAATAAAAAGATTCTATATCATATCAGAATAATATCTTCATTGATATTTATATTGACCTTACCATCCTTTATTGTTTAAGAGAACAAAACTTCTCACTTTTAAAAGAACTGAGTCTTTTTCTTATAATCATGTTAACTCCTTTTTACTCTTTTATTGTCATTTTGATTAAAGAGGGATATTTGTTTCACAGTGACCCATATTCCTGTTTAACATAATGTTCAAACCTGACAACTTTTTAGACATTTGCCTTCCCAGTATCAAACCCTAAATGATGCCTTATTGATCTTGAGCCATCTTTGGGATGTTCCTGAGGACCCCTGGAAAATCCAAAAGGATTTGTTCTTTCTCCTTGTAAAAAGAGAGGTGCTAGAAATAGGTTCATTTGATATGAGTTGCATGGGAAATGCTGTCAAATTAAGAGATTTTCTAACCTTCTGTTGGTTAAATTTGTATAGGTAAAATGTTATTCATATGAACATTTAGAGATTATATAAAATTTCTAGAAATTTGACAATGTTCTCACTGTCCGTAATATGTCCTGATACTGATCTGCATGATATTAGAAAAGAGTATAGTGTTATGGATCATAATTTTAGTTATTCTTAGAAAAAAATGTTACATGCCACAAAAAATAACCAAATTTCCTTGTCAGTTACTTTGTTTTACTCTGATGCTTCTCTGAAAGTGCTTTTAGTCAGCTGAAGGTCAGAAAAAAAAAGGACTTTAAACATGAAGCAAGGCACGTACATAAATTATGTTCTACCTATCAATTAACATAACCCTGGTGAAAGCATAAAGATGGGGCAGGGTCAACCTTCGGCTGACAGGGCCCTTTTGGACATCTTCAAATGGATTTTATTCAGCTACCCCTTCTACGGAATATAAATATGTCTTTGTTATCATATATCTGTTTTCTGGAGGGATAGAGGCTTTTCCTTGTCATAAAGCTACTGCCCTCACAGTAGCTAAAAAACTATTAGACTCTCGTTTTCCCCACCTGGGGAATTCCTGCTATTCTTGCAAATGATGGGGTCTCCCAATTTACTGGAATTGTAATCAAGGAAATTTCCAAGGTCTCACCCATCAACCAAAACCTTCACTGTCCCTACTATCCTCAATTGTCAGTAAGGGTAGAATGAACAAATGGTATCTTAAAACTTAAATTAGCTAGATCATTTGAACCTTCTCTTGTGACCTTGGCCTAGGGGTCTTTCCTTAGCCTTGATGGCCATAAATCTGGCACATTGGGGAAACACTCACTAACTCCTTATGAAATTATAATGAGAAGACCCATGAAGCTTATTATTTTTCCTACTTTACCAAACTTCGACCTATTACAATGTGAAATTGCTAATTGTAAGGGACCAATTGCATAAACCCAGTTTCACCATTCACAGGCCTAAATTGCCTTCCCTGAGACTCCTCTACAGCAGACTCTATATGACCTTCAACCTGGAGACTTGATATACTGGAAGAGACATCAATGAAAGCCTGCTTTAGAACCTACGTGGAAAAGACCTTATAAGGTCTTACTGACCACCACTATGGCAGTAAAATTACAGGGAATTGACCCCTGGTTCCACCTGTCACAATTAAAACATGCCCCAAGCCCTTGAGAGGTTACTTCTATTTTGGATCTCAAGCTAAAATTGACATTAGGATTCCATAAGCAGAGGGCAAGAGTTATAGGCAGCTTTTGCCCAGGACATCAGAACAAGTAGATGATGCCCTAGATCACAAGTCAAGACAGGCCTGAATTTCCTTATCTGATTCTCTGTCTCCTCCATTTCACCCTCTGTCTATATCCTATACCCCTTACAATGCCCAATCTCCATTCCTTCACCATGATTTTCTTTTATCTCCTCTTTACCCTATTTCTGCCCTATGTACTTCTACCTTGAACACAATTCTTTTGTCCTTCTAGCACCCTAAGGTTTTAGGGGAACTTATTCTACTCAAGACACAAATTTCTGGTTCTCTGAAATTGAGACAAAGGAAGTTGTTGGTTAAATTGGACTAAGATATCAGATAACAAAGATAATGCTGGTTATGATTCTCCTTTTGGAGTTTACACCCAATTAACTCTACACACCAATATCCCATTTCCTTAAAGGCAATAGATACCCTTATGAAGCTCTTCAAATACATTGTTTTGTATGTGGACACAAACACACAGAGTATTACTTGTAAATTGGGGAAAATTAGAAACATGAGGGCTTTTTTTTTTTTTTTTTTTAACCACTAGTTATGACAGGAAAAGTAAACAAAAACACTCCATTAAAATGAATCACTGGGCAGTGGTCAAGATTTGTGACCAAATCACTCTTTACCCCCTCAGCAGTTAAAGTGGTTTTTGTTGGTTTGCTAAAACAGACGCTTATTAGAGTTGGGGGCTGAATGAGATCTCGTGTCATTGTAATACCACCACCACCACCATGAAGACGTCCTCCTTTTTGGACAAAGACCCTGGAAACCCACAGAGAAGGACTTGCACGGGCTTCCCCAAGGCATTTGCAGAGGATCCACCTCTGGGCTCCTAGATTCCTGTCCCCCGCGTGTTTGCGCAGCTCCTGAGCAGTTAACACTGTTTTTGCTCCTTCTAGGTTGAAGACTTTATTTTCTCTGATGGTGCTGAGGCCGGTGCTTTATACTCTGTAGATTCAGAAGTCAATTGCAGCTTGGGTTGCCTGAATCTCACAAAACTTGGGCCCTGGGTCTCCTGTCTGCTCTTTACCCTTTGACCCCTGGGTACTTTGCCTCCAGAGCCTTCCATTTGGGGGCACATTTGACCTTGTATGGAAGCAGTCAAGTGTGTTCATGCTAGAATGTGGTATTACTATATAATATACATAAATAAAGTTGTATAGTGTCCTTTTCGATCTGCGCTTCCTAGAGTTCAGACCTATTAATAGCTGTAGATTTGCTGCCATTTTTTAAAAAGATGGAACATTTATCAAAATAAAATATTCTGCTGGTGAAAAAAATAAATAAAAAATAAAATAATAAAATGAATCAGTGGTGCAACAAGAGACACAGGAGGAAGAACATAATGAGAGACACAACAAAGCAGGGAGCAGGTGGCTCAAGTGATTAGGTGCCTCCCTCCCACATAGGAGGTCCTAGGTTTGTTTCCCGGTGCCCCCTAAAGAAACAAAGAAGACAAACAGACACAGCAAGTGCAAACAATGAGGAGGTGGGGAGAAATAAATAAATAAAATAAGTCTTTAAAAAAATAAAAAAAAAAGAATCACTGGGAAGCAGATGTGGCTTAAGAGATTGAGCTCCCGCCTACCACACGGGAGGTCCGTGGTTGGGTTCCCAGTACCTCCTAAAGAAGACATGAGCTGGTGCGATGGGCAGCATAGCAAGCTGACACAATAAGGTGATGCAGCAAGAGATACAAGAAGAAAAACATAATGAGAGGGAAGCGGCTCTGGCTCAATTGTTTGGGCTCCCATTTACCATATGGAGGGCCCTGGGTTCGATTCAGAAAAACTCACAGCAAATGGACACAATGAGCACAAGCAGGAAGGGAGGGGTAAATAAATAAATAAAAATGAAATCTTAAAAAAAAGAAAAAAAAAAACATAATAAGAAACACAAAGCAGGGATCAGAGGTGACTCAAACGATTAGGCTCTTCCCTCCCACACTGGATGGTCCTGGGTTCAGTTCCCAGGACCTCCTGAAAAAAAGAAACAAGGAAGACAAACAGACATAGCAAGTGCAAACAATGAGGGGCTGGGGAGAAATAAATAAATCTTAAGAAAAAAAAAAAAAAAAAGAATCACTATAGTGAGACTCAGGCTTGGAGAACAGAAATGGTGTTAAAATTGTGGCATCTTCTGATTGGAGATTTATAGGCCGGCTAGACCATTTGACAAATGAGGTCACCCAAAAAGGTGAGGTGACTTGCCTATGGCTAGTTTGATAAAATGAAGGCTGGAGCACAAGGCACCTCCTCTGCTGAATGAAACTTCTACTGCCTTTCCCAACACAAAGTGGGAAGAAAGGCTGCCACAGGACAAGAGTAGGTTAAAATCCTTCCTGAGACTATTCTGTGTCCCTTTTCTCCTACTTGAGGTGAGAACAGTAAGAACATCAGGCTTGGAAGAACAAGTCAGGATCTCTACTGCAAAACTGTCCTAGTTCCCAGCTATAAGCCATTAGAAACTGAACGAATTAAACAGAAAATGTATCCAAAGGTTACTGGGCAGCCCACAGAACCACCAGGAGACCTGTGAGTTAGGCTGAAAACTACACAGTCAGGGACAACAGCCCAAATCACGCTACCCAATAGGGCCTGAGAGAAACCTTGATGTGTGCCACAGCTAGTTCTGCTGCCCCATGCTGTGCCAGGAATTCCAGTTTGCTTCACTCTCCACCACTAACAGTGAACTTTCTCTGGGGTCCCTGCTTCCTTAAGCCACCCGAGTGGTGAGCCTTGTTCACATGTCCAGAACCTACTTGCAAAGGGGAAGCTGGGAAAGGGAAAATCTAGCATTTTCAGTTTCTCTAGTGGGAAGTGGGTACCTCCTCTTGATAAAACTATAAAGTGGGGGGTTCCCCAAATCTAAGAAATAGGGTTCAAATGCTCCGTGGAAAACAGAAAGATAAATGTCCTCCACCTATTGGAACTGGGGCACGATGAAGATGGGATGGGTCCTAGACTTGGGCAGAGAGAGGAGGGAGACCCCTCAGCAGGGACAGGGGGACCACTTCTAGCCAGTAAGTACAATTCGACTTTGTCGTGCAGAATGTGAGGTCTAAGGCATAACTCCACTGTCCTCACTGCCACAAGGCAAGAGTTGCCAAATGAAAGTCACATGCTTGAGGAAATTGCAACACAGGAAAGGAAATTGAGAAACAGCAATCCCAAGGAGAAATGAAGTCTAAACACGTTTAGGGAGGACGAGGAGGCTAATCTCTCCCTACCTTGCTTAAGAGATAAAATTTGAGTGGAGAGGAGGAAGAGGAAAACCTATTAAGCTTCTGCTACCTTTGAGTACCAGGCTCTGGAATGTTGATGACATCCTCTCATTTAATATGGAGAAAGGAACCAGTCTGGAAGAAGAAAGAGGAAATAATACGGTCTTGGTAATTTCGGGGGTGGTGTGGGGAAAAGACTCCTTTCCACTAGTTTTATCCATTAGTGTCACACCCTAGAAGGACCCTCTCTCCGGCTCTCAGTCCACTTCTGGGTGGAGGAGGTGGGTAGGTCGGGGCGGGACTTGTCTGGTTGGCGAGCTGAAGAGGACTGCGCATGCTTAACGCAGCTGCGCCCCCTGCCTTCCGTCGGGTGGGGACTCCGGGCAGCACAGTTATCCAGGGCCCTGCGAGGCCAGGGTCTGTGCTTTCCCCGATTGTCTAATTCTGAGGGTGGTCTCAGGAAATTCACTGTTGCGTAGTTTACCTAAACCACACCTCGATTCTGGTTTTCAGCTGCATGAAGGTGATACTGTAACCCACACCAGCTTTATTCTTGTATGTCTCAATATTCAGAACCCAGACCTAGAAAAAGGGATGCTCTTTAGTGACTCCCACCCCCAAATCCCATCGATAATGAAACATTAAATGATTGATTGTGACTCATCCTAGGAAGCAGGGCTCTTAGCTTGGGGCTCAGGATGGGCTCCAGAGTAGCAGCGGCTCACTTATTCATTCAATATTTATTAAGTTCCTTCTAGGGCCCTGTGCTGCTCTAGGCACTGAAGAGAGTGCTGTGGTGAAAGTGAAAGTCCCTGCCCTTGGGGAACTTAT
This sequence comes from Tolypeutes matacus, assembly GCA_026826555.1. Classification (NCBI taxonomy): domain Eukaryota; kingdom Metazoa; phylum Chordata; class Mammalia; order Cingulata; family Chlamyphoridae; genus Tolypeutes; species Tolypeutes matacus. The sequence continues at coordinate 21,984,879 of JAKSZT010054055.1, forward strand.
ATTTTAGTGGGGAAAGACAGACAATAAAAAACAAATAAATAAACGAGATATCTCAATTTTAGACTTTTTCAGGTCTTTGGAATCTAAATTATACACAGTCACAGAGATTCACTAATAATATTGAAAGAAGTATTTAAATTCACTTGTCATTTCTGGACCATACTGCCAGTAGGCATTTCAAATTAATTTTTTAAAATATAAATTTCTAATTACCTTCTGCATGGAACAATTATAGCTAATTTTCTATATATCTGTATCAATATGTAGTAATAAAATAATTTGTTAAATATAAATACTAAAACTATACCACAGTTTTTGTAAGGCCAGTGGGCCAAACCCTACAGGTTGACTAGTCCAATATTAATTCCCATTTCTCTTCTCCTTGGCTCCCTCCACTATATGAGTGTGGAAAAACAATACTCCCAGTCCCAGCCTTCCTTGTCGCTAAGAGTTCCAGGCAATGTTGTTTTGGCCAATGAAGAATGAAGGAGAAGCTGAAGAATTCTGGGAGCTTATGGGAAAACTTTTGCATCCTCCATACTTACCAAGGAACCAAAGCTGCTGGTGCTGCCCCCGATTCACCCTATTTCCTGCCTTGAATGTGGCCATGGCTTTAGAACTGTGATGACCATCTTGGGAGTAGGTGGCAGTACTTAGGCCTGAAAGCTAGCTAATTAAAGGTGATGGAGGAGAAAGAAATCACCTGGGGTCCTGGGAGCAGTGCTGAGCAGTTGAACCAATTCTGGCATTTGGTATCTCCAGACTCCTTATTATGTGAGGAAAACAAACTCATTTCCTTAACAACGATTAGGCTTTAGATTATTTGCACTCTTAAGCATTTCTGCCTGGCACTCTCTATTTTGGTACTCCTTTATTTTTGAATGTCCTAGGAGTATCAAAAAGGGAAAGTGGGTTAGAGCTCTCTCAAACTCTGAGCATTCTTGGTGGGTATCTTGGTTACATTAAATTTTTCCAGGATCCTAAGTGGTAGGAGGAATCCTGATAACACCTCAACTAATCACGAGTCTCACTCTGGGAAGCTCCATTTCCTAGTTCTGAGCCCTGTTTCTGATTTTACTCCCGCTTCTGGGAAGGAGTTCCCCAAATATGGCCTGACTTATCATCTCTCCTCCATCTGCCCCTTCGGGCTCACTCAAAGCCCTTGTAATTGATACTCTGGTGTAACTGGACTTTGAGTTGCCAGGGAACCTCCACAAAAATGATGGCCCAGCACTAGAGAGGAGAAGAGGTTGTTTAAAACAATTGAATAAAATATTTGTACATTTCCAATGATAATTTATACACATCGGGTAGTTTTAGTTAAAATTTTCATTTTTTTAGTAATAGATACTCTTCTTTGGAACAACTCCATTGAATATTGAAGAAACAAAATGTTACTTTTGAAGGATTTCAAGCACTTGATGCTCCGTGTGTTGGTCCTCACATCTTTCTATCAAAAATTCCTTTTGTGCCTCTCCTGGAAACTGGAATTACTTGATGATTCTAAAATAAGTACAATTAATGTCCAAACAATATACTTTGTGAATGGCATAATTTTCCTGGCTATCCTCATCTATCTGTGCGTAATATAAAGTAAACTTCTTTTGTACACAGAAACAATATTGCCATATTTATGAATATTACCATATTTGTCATTGATATTTTTCCAATCAAGAAATATGCTTAGTATGGTATATGAATATATCTCAGGAAAACTGCTTAATAAATAAGTAACTGTGCAAGAATAGTCAGATATAGCAGCTATGTACAGCAGGGGAAACAGATTGAGAGGTGAAGAATTTTCTTGTTTGTCTGTTTTTTGTTTATTATTATTATTATTGAAATAATGAAAATGCTCTAATAATGACTGAAGTGGTGAATGCGCAACGATGTGATCATACCAAATACCATTGATTGTACACTTTGGATGAATTGTATGCTTTATTAATATTTATCAATAAAATTGATTTGTCAAAAAAACAAGGAATATGCTTAACAATAAAAGAAAATACATCCATATGCTTCAGTTAAATATCTAGTTAAATAAAAAACTAAAAAAATAAACAAACAAACAACAAAAAACCACATTGCCCAGGTCAGTACCAGAGGCCAGACAATCCTAATTATTATTTTTTTTTTTTTAAAGATTTTATTTATTTATTCATTTATCCCCCCCTTGCTGCTTGTGCTCGCTGGGTCAGCTAACCACGCAGTGCAGTGCAGGCGGGCTTGCCTTCACCAGAAGGCCCCGGGAACCGAACCCGGGCCTCCCATATGGTAAACGGTAGCCCTACTGATTGAGCCACAGCTGCTTCCCAACAATCCTAATTAGACTGCAATGATGATATCCTTGTTTGAATTTAACATTCAACTAATGGCTCTTTTAGGGTGCTATTGCACTGCCTCAGGGTTTTCCCAAATCCCAAGGTTCCCTTATCTGAGGCTCTGCCTTCCACCTCGCAGCATTTACTTTGGTTGGTGTAGAGCTTTGATCCACTCACTGGAGCCAACGCTGACGGGGACATCTTGGTTGAAACCAGCAGTATAGGTCCTGCATCCTGCCCACAGGTGTGTTTTGCTGAAGTTGTGCAGAATTTAAAGAAAATTTGAGCTACTTCTAGGTAAACGTAGCAAACTGATTACAAGAGTTTATCTTCTCTATAGAGACACAACTAAAATGATAGCAAAGGAATTTGAAAACAAACAGAGCAAAGAGCAGGAGTGGAGACAGCTAGATAAGAAATTTAAAGAGATTTCTGGAAGGCGGGAGGAGTGGTAACTGGTTTATCAGGGCAGAGGAAGTCCTGATGGTGCTTGTCTGGGGGAAACAGCCACGAGAATCAGGTGATTTTTCCCACAGGTCTGGTTGAAACTGGAAACGGGAGTTAGTTGAAAGTCTGTAACACACACACACCCCATTCCCAGGTAGGGGCCTGGAGAATTATTCCTAATGAAAGGGTTTCAGGAATAGTAGAGAGTAATGACAGAAACACAGAACCAAAATTAGGGAGATTAAATACCTGACAAATGGTTGGAATCTTATCTTCCCTCTACTCCCCATCTTTCTCTGCTTCCAGAAAGTGGGTAGCCAGGTCATTACCTCCCAGGTGGTATATTAGGGATTTTCCTCAGGGAAACCAAAATGCCCCAGAGGAAAGCCCTTTATATACAACATTCCTCAGCTCCTTCCCAATCAGGCTACCTAGACATCTCCAGTCCATAAGGCCTGTCCCCAGGCACAATCTCCAATGAGCCTTTTAAAACCTCACCCTTAAATAAGCAAGGAACCAGTAAACACCAGACATTTTTGAGACACCTCAAGCAAGGACACAAAAACCAAACAACATGAACAATAGATAAAAAGGAACCCTGAGAAAACAGAAAAAATGCAGAAAACAGGAAAACAACTTTAGAAAGTCATTAAGATCTCAGAGAGAGAAGGGAAGATCTTGCATTCAGAAAAGGAACAGAGGAAAAGAAATGGCTCTTGGAAATTAAACATGATGGAACAAGTAAAAAATGCAAAAGAATAGCTGGTAGTAATGTAAAAACAAGCAAACAAAAACGACTTCCAGAAAGTTGAACAAAAAGGAAAAGAGATGAAAAGAGGAAAGAAAAGAGATTTAAGGGGCCAACCCAAATATTCCAAAGCTTTCTCTGTCCCCATGAAATACACTAGAGAATCCTGACTGTGGGCTTTGGGGGAGGGGCCACGTGGACCTTTCTAGTCTCCCTGAAAATGTGGACCATTCAGAGCAGTCGTGGCCTGTACAATGTAGTGGTGAGGGAGGGGAGGCACATTCAACAAGGCCCTCGAAGTAAGATTGAATTATGGAGGCCAACACCTCCTTCTGCCTGGCTCTAAGTCTTTTAAAAAATTATTATTTGACTATTATAAATTAATTTTTTAGTATAGATATTACATTAAAAATTCAAAAGTTTCAAAGTGAAATGTCTCCTTTCCATCCACACCCTCACCCTTCTTGTCCCCAGACAAGGTTCCTCTTTTGCCCAGTTTCCAATAACATTTTCTTGTAAGTCCACAACTTCTTCAAATGCCATCAGGCTTCTACAAACAGTCTGTTCAAGGCCCCTTGGGCTTTCACTAACACTCTCCTCAAAGTCCTTCCAGTTTTTGCCCACTGCCCATTCTGAAGTCACTCCTACATTTTTAGTTGTTACAGCAGCACGCAACCCTTGGTACCAAAATCTGTATTAAGTATCTATTGCTACATAACAAATTGACCCAAAATTTAGCAGCTTAAAAAAAAAAACAATAAATATTTATTAGTTCACACTTCCTGTGGGTCAGGAATTTGGGAGTGTCTTTGATGGGGGGTTCTGTCTCTCTCATGAGGTTACAGTCAAGCTGTCTGAAGACTTGACTGGGGCTGGAGGAGCTGCTTCCAAAATGGCTCCCTCAGGTGGCTGTTGGTCAGAGGCCATGGTTCCCTACCACTTGAACAACCCACAGGGCTGCCTGAGCATCCTCATCACATGTCAGTGAGCAATCCAAGAGTAAGCAAAATCCACAAGGTTTTCATGAACTAGCCTTGGAAGTCACATCTCATCATTTCTGCAATATCTTATAGGTGTCACAAGTCAGCCCAGTTCAGCCTATGCAATGGCGTGAATATCAGCAGGCTAGGCTAGAATCTTGGGGGTCTGGGAACCTGGCTACCACACCCTCCCCAGAAGCAACCAATGGTACTAGTTCCTTATGTGTCCTTTAAGAGATATTTTATTCAAACACATACAATTACAAATTCATTTAGTCTTTCCCTCCCTCTTTTATTTATTTTTATTTTTATTTTTTTAAAGATTTATTTATTTACTCTATCCATTTTAAACCCTTTCCCCATTTGCTGTTTTTGTGTCCATTAGCTAGGCAATTTTCTGTATCTGTTTCCTGCCATCTCTTCTCATCCTCCTTCTCCAGTCTTCACCAGGATTCGATCCTGGAGACCTCAGATATAGGAGAGACGTGTTCTGCCACCTGCTCCACCTCGGTTCCTGGTTTTCGGAGCTTTTGGAGCATCTCGTCTTGTCTCTCCCCTGTTATGTCATCATCTTGCTGTATGGCTCCCGGGGCCTGGCGGCTCACCGGTACAAAGAGCCTGGCAGCCCACCGGTACAAAGAGCCTGGCAGCCCATGCACCTTCTCTCTCTCTCTCTCTCTCTCTCTCTCTATATATATATATATATATATATATATATATATATTTTTTTTTTTAATTTTACCGAGAGGTCCAGGGGATCGAACCCAGGCCCCTCCATATGGCAGACGGATGCCCAACCATTTGAGCCGCATCCGCCCCCCTCCCTCCCTCCCTCTTTTAGACAAATGGTAGCACGCTATTCACACTGTCCTTCAACCTTTCCTTTTTCACTCAAAAATCTATCTTGGAGATCATTCCCTATCAGTACTTAAGGCGTGCTTAAGCATAGCAACTGCATAATATTCCACTGCATGAATGAAGCATAATTAATTTAACCAGTTCCCTATTGTAGGCTGTTTTGAATTTTTTTTTTTTTTTTTAAAGTCAGAATCATGGCTCAAACATTTCTAGCCATGGAACTTTTTAGGCAGGCTACTTAACCTTTTTGAACTTCAGTTCCATCATTTGTAAAAGGGGTATAATAACACTCCCTGGCTCGCACTTCACAGGGTCATTGGGAGATTAAATGAGATCAGCGTGTAAAGCAACTAGTGCAGAGTTCTGCGCGGGGCAGTGCTCAGTCCCCGTTTGTTCTCTTCCTTCCCACTCTAATTAGCTCCCCAGAGCCTGTCAGTGCCCTGGGGGAAGTGCTTTCCTATGTCCAGTTCCACACAGGGGTATCCGGCTTCGCCTCCTTGGTCAAGAAAGGACTCCAGTGTCCTGTCCAAGGAAGCCTCCTGGAGGGGCTCTGCGACTGCTTCTCACGCCCTCATTTTGTCACACTCGAATCAGTGTTAATCTCTGACACTGACCTAGTTGGCAAGGACTGCGGAGCAATGTCAGTCCTGGGACCTGGCACAGCCTCGGGATGTTGCCGCAGAGCAAACACAAGTTTGCTGGCTGGGTTGATTTAAGATGAACGGATTAAACGCAGATGGGAGAGAATCCCCTGCCATGGCAGCTGGGGGAGAACTGGCTCTGCTAGGAGGGTGAGGGGGTACTTTTATTTATTTATTTATTTTATATATACTAACTCTATTGAAATATAATTCACATACCGTACAATCACCTATTTAAGTGTACAATTCCATGATTTTTACTCTACTCACAGAGTTGTGCAATCATCACCCCAAAAAGAAACCCTATGCCCATTAGCAGTGACAACCCCTCTTCCTTTCCTGCCCCTCCTTCCCCCAGCCCCTGGCAACCATGAGTCTACTTTCTGTCTCTTTGGATTTTCCTATTCTGGACATTTCATATAAATAGAATTATACAATATGTGGTCTTTTGATTGACTTCTGGTACTTAGCACAATGTTTTCAAGGTTTATCCCTGTTGTAGCATGAATCATTACTTCATTCTTTTTTATTGCCAAATAATATTCCATTGTATTTTATATACCACATTTTGTTTATCCATTCATCAGTTGATAAACATTTAGCTTGTTTCCACTTTTTTACTAGTATGAATAATGCTGCTATGAATATTCATGTACAAGTTCCTGTGTGGACATATGTTTTCATTTCTCTTTGGCATATACCTAGGATTGGAATTTCTGGGTCACATGGAAATACTATGTTTAATCATCTGACGCCAGAATGTTTTCCAAAGTGACTGCCCCATTTTACATTTCTACCAGCAATACATAAGGGTTCCAATTTCTCCACATCCTTGACCAACACTTGTTATCATTTGACTTTTTTATTATAGCCATCTTAGTGGGTGTGAAGTGGTATCTCGTGTTTTTGACATACATTTCCCTGATGACTTATGCTGTTGAACATCTTTTCATGTACATATTGGCCATCTGAATATCTTCTCTGAAGAAATTTCTCTTCAGATACTTTGTCCATTTTGAAATTGGGTTATTTGTCTTTTTTTTTTTTTTTTTTAATTGTAAGAGTTCTTTATATATTCTAGTAGGAGTCTTATTTTAATCTTTTCAAAAATTACTGTTTTCTTAGTCATAATTATAGTCACATTGTAGAAGCAGTGCATTTGAATCCAAACAATACAGATATGTAGGTTTATTGGGAGGAAGAAGAGTTTGCAAGCTTACACAACACTGCAGGGTCCTAAAGACCCCTGGAATTCAGGAGGTCCAACTAGCAGCTTTACAAGAATCTCTTCAATTGGCTTGCTTGTTCCGGTGCCTTCCTTGGGCAAATGGAAACAGAATTATTCTACCACCTCAAGTTCACACCCAAGAAAACTGACTCTGCTGGCAACAGCAAATAGAAGCTAGAGACATCCCACCGTGCAGTGGACCTTGTGGCCCCAGAAAGCATTTTGTTATTTCACTTCTTATATGATTTCAATAAATATTTAATGAGAGCTACCTATATGTCATGTATAGAGATTCAAAGATGAGTAAGTTGTGAGAGGGAGAAAGAGATACACAAACAAATGATTTGCGATACCATGTGAGCCATGTATCCAAAGCCTCCTGGGAATGTGGAGAAAGAGTCAATCCATTATTTTTTCAGGAATGGGGCAATGGCGAGAAGAGAGATTGGGAATTATAGCCAGCTTTGAGGAAGAGATGATATTTAAGCTGGTCTTGAAATGTGAGTATGGAACAGAAGAGTAAATGGCATGCACAAAATCATAGAGATTTAAGCAGAGCATGGTGAGTTCCTCCCGTGCTTTTGAATGAATGAATGAATAAATTTTTCAAGCCTGTCTTTACCTTCAGAACGGGTATGTTGAGTAGAAGGAAAGATCCAGGGAATAAAGTCCATCCTGCAACAGAAGGGCTTTGACAAAGAGTTTAGTCTGATTCCTAAATTTTCAAGGTCCACACTGGGCCTGATCCAACCCATACGCAAACTCTCAGGTGATGCATAATTCTACCTTCTGAGAAAAAGTCAGCGAGAGGGACCAAGTACCTGTGGAGTGGGGTGGGGATAACCCTACAAAGGGGATTGGTGAGGGTAGGAGGGAGGGAACCCAAAAGACCTACTGTCAGTTCTACACCTCTGTTTGTCCTTACATCCTACCTAGTGTCTACAGACTTGTAATGAGTAACAAATAAATGACGTCAAAATTTGAACCCTTGGTGTAAAACAGGTACTCTTCTGTAGTTCCTAAGTGCCAAAACACGTCCCACTGCCCCTGGACCTTTGTTCTCTACAAGCTGGAAGAAGGCCAATCACTGTTTTCCTAGAAGCCCCAGGCAAGGTGCCAGCTGGCTGTGAGTTTAGTTCCCGCTGCTGTTGCCTGTGTTTGACCGGATCCAGCAGGTGTGTGTTAGTGTGAACATATGCTGCCTCAGACAGGAAGTCACCAAAGACCCAATGCAAAATGGCTTTAACAATAATGAAATGTGTTATCTCACATAACAAGAATTCTGAAAGTCATGTGGTTCCAGGATTGGTCAATTCACCAGAAAAATTATGTTATCAAGGACTCAAGTCCTTTCCATCCCAAAATGGCTGCTTCAGTTTCATACTTCACATTGCAGACAGCAATGACCAGAGTTAGTGAAGGGTTTTTTCTTATCATTCCCTTCTTTTCAGAAGCAAAGGAGAGTCTTCCTGAAGCCCCTGGCAGACTTCTCATATCTTGATGGCTAGAATGGCTTCCCAAGGCCTTTCCTACCAATCACAGGCAAAGGAATGGGACAACCATGATGGGCAGGTAAGACCAATCAGAATTCAGCCCCTGAGGCTGGACAGAAGCCCAGTTTCCCCTGACGGGTAAGATCACCTGTTGCCCATTAAAGCTGGGTTCTGTTGGGTAGGCAACTGTATTAATTTGCTAGGGCTGCCATAACAAATGACCACAAACTGGGTGGCTTAAAACAGCAGAAATGTATTGTTTTGTACAGTTTTGGAGGCACCGAAATCAAGGTGTTGGCAAGGCCATGCTCCCTCAGAATGCTCTAGGGAAGACTCTGTTCCATGCCTATCTTCTATCTTCTGGTGGCTGCCAGTAATCCTTGGCAAATTCCTTGACTTGTAGATGCATCAGTCCAATCTCTGCCTCTGTCGCCACATGGCATTTTCTGAGTGTCTCTGTGTCCAAATTTCTCTCTTCTTATAAGGACACCAGTTGTATTGGATTTAGGGACCACCCTAATCCAGTATGACCTCATCTTAACCTGATTACATCTGCAAAGACCTATTTCCAAGTAAGGCCACATTCACAGGTACCAGGTGGACATGAATTTTGGGGGACACTATTCAACCCAGTACACCAACCAACAGTGTTTGCCACTCAAAACCTCTAGTGGGAATTATTCATTCCTCATAGGCTGTTTGAGGAGGACAAACTCTTCCAGTGGAATTTGTATATGTATAAAGAAAATATATTTTATTTCTGAGTTGCTTAATTCTTTTTCAACATGCTTGCCCTTTACTCATATTTTTAAGTCTCTCTTTTATTTCTCAAATGTTTTAGCTCTGGTAATTCTAATATCAGATGTTTTTGCAATTCTCATCCTGTTTTTGTGTGCTGTTGATTCCCATTAGTGAGGTATTATTTCCTTCTGTGTTTTGTGATTTTCTCAATTTCCTTCTAACTTCACCTGCAGAAATTCTTTGAGTCCAGAGATAAAAGTGGGTTCTTCCAAAAAGGATCTGTGCTTGTTTTTTCAGGCACTGGAGAACACTGTCAGGGACCACTGTGCATTTTCAGCTTGAAGTGTTTTTTTTTGTTGTTTGTTTTTTGAGGTACTGGGGCAGGGGATTGAACCTGGGACCTCGTATGTGGGAAGCTGGCACTCCACCACTGAGCCACATCAGCTCTCCTGAGGTGGATTTTTTTTTGTTTTCTTATTTTTTTATTTTTGTTTTTTTTAAAGGAGGCATTAGGAACTGAACCAGGACCTCCCATGTGGGAAGCAGTTGCTCAATCACTTGAGCCACATCCGCTCCCTCAGCTTGAAGTTTTAAAGTTCAGGCCGCAACCAGCTTGGGGTTAAGATTTCTTGGGGGTGGGGGATGGGTGTTGCCCACTGTGCTCAGTACCAAGATTTAAGAAAGGTGTTGTTTTCCTTGTAGACTGTTGGGGATGGGGGTGGTATTTTTAGTTCACCTTTACCCTGAGACTCCATATTTAATAGGAAATCTCCTATTAAAATTCTCACATCATGCAGGCCCTAGAGCTTGTATTTTGTTCTCAGAGCCCTGCTAGACCATGAAATTGGACACATTCACCAAGTTTGGCAAAACCCTTCAGGAAAATGCTGCCTTCAGTGTTTTTCACCAACTTTCCTCAGTCTTAGCCTAAGCATCTTTACTTTTTAATTATAAATGATAGCATGTTATTTTTCACCTAACAGTATATCTTGGAAATAAAGAGCTTTTCAATCCTTTTGTATGGCTGCATAGTATTCTTTTTTTAGGTACCAGGGCTGGTATTGAACCCAGGATTTGGTAAGTGGGAAGCCAGTGCTCAACCAAGGAGCCACATCAGCTCCCCTGAGTTGGTTTTGTTTGTTTGCTTGTTTTTTTTAGGAGGCACCGGGAATAAAACCCAGGACCTCCCACGTGGAAGGGGGGCACTCAACCACTCGAGCCACATCTGTTCTCCATAGTATTCTATTATATGGATAATGCAACTTATTTAAGCAGGACCCTATTTACAGACATTTAGGCTGTTGTTCCCTAATTTCTAAACAATGCAGCAATAAACCTTGTACATGCATCATTTTATACCGCATGAGTATATTAATAGATAAATTCATGCAGGGAACTGCTGGGTCAAAGGGTATATGCATTTGTAATTTTGACAATGAGTGACATATTGGTCTCCATAGAGATTGTAACAATTTATACTTTCATTATCAACGTAGGAGGGGTAAAGTGTGCTGTTTTTTAATCTTTGCCACCCTACAGGTGAAAATGATATCTCATAAACAATGAATACACTTCTTGACATTCTGGGAAATTAACTAATTGGTCAGCAGGATGACTGACCCATGGTGTCCCAGCAAGTAAACCTATCAAATCAACTCTTGGGATCTCTGAATAGACTGAATTAAAAACTGAAAATATAGCAAAGAGTCTTGGTAGAGGACTTCTCTGACTTAATGAGAGAGAAGATTTTTATAAAAATTCTAATCTCCTTTTCCAAAACAAATTCAACTGTGTATAAAAAGTTTTAAGCAAAGGAATTTCCCTGGTCCTGTCAGGAAAAGGAATATTTACATTCTCTGCACATAGTTAACATGGCTAGCCTAAGAACTAGCTTCCTCTGAATTTCCATTTGGTGGGAGAATATAAGAGATTTTCTAGTTCAGTGATATCCCAATAGAACTTTCTGTGATGGTGGAAATATTTTATATCTGAGCTGTTTCATATGGTGGCCACTAGCCTTCATGTAGCTATAGGGTACTTGAAATATAGCTACTGTGACTGAGGAACTGAATTTCTAATTTAATTTAATTTTAGCTTTAATTTTAATAGCCACATGGGGCTTGTGGCTACCATATTGAACAGCGCAGTTCTAAGGAGAATGTTTCAGAATTTTCTTTTGCTAAGAGAGATGTCCAGGCCTTACTAGTTCAGATTGCCCACACTACAAACTCTGTATACAACCAAGGTATTGCTGATAAACAACAGGATTGTATAGCTTTAAATGTTTATAAAAATTAAAATAAAGTGATAAGAGAAGAGGATACTTCCCTTCAATCACCATTCCAAGGTCACCTTACCCTCCAGGCTGAGTGTGCCCAAATGAAGTCAAAAGATCTTACACTTAATAGGCTAAGGTGGCTTTATTTCAATTTAGTTAACCCTTTAATATGTCTGGAACTTACCTACGAGTGTCAGCTAAAGTAGAAATTTCATTTCTCCCCCAAATTGTAAGCCAATTTCTCCTTCACTATTTTTGAGTTGAAATGACAACTCTATCTAGTACTCATTACTTAGATATATTTGGGTTTGTCTCTAGATGGGATGGCCACCAGCTGCCCCTTTAATTAAGGACTTGTTGCCCTACCGCTGTGAGAGATGTCAGCAGCGGCCTCCAGCATCAGCCCCTTCAAGGAATACCTGTGCTGCAGAAAGCTACTCTGCCCAAGGTCTTACTCCTTCCAGGCTGGCCCACATCCAATGACTGATCCATATGGGAGTATAAGGCCTGCCCACTTTGGCCTAAATTGGACCAATTCTGAAGGGCCATTTAGTTCCCAAGCACCTGCAAGTTTGGCCAAGGTATTCAGCCTGTATCACAATTTGACTTCTTTTCCTTCTGCCCCATCCTGCTTCCTTCCTCCCACTCCCACAGGTGTTGATCCCAAGGGTGCAACCTAATGAATATCCCGCACATTAAACCCTGTTTCAGAGTTGGCTTCCTGTCTGGGAACCCAGCCTACATCTCTTGACTCTCTGGACTTTCTATTCAGTACCATGAAGCTGCCTATCTTTTCACCAGTACAACCCTGCTTAAGTTAGTATAGCTTTAGGAGATAATTTAAGATATGCAGTGCAAGTCCTGCTCATGATGGTACCTCTCAAATTTTATATTTGAATTGTGGCATAATGTGTGGTCTATTCCATGTGCACTTGAGAAGAATGTGTATTCTGCTGTTGTTGGGTGGAGTGTTCTATATATGCCATTAGGTCTAGTTGGTTGATAGTGTTGTTCAAGTCCTCTATTGTGTTATTGCTCTGTTTAGACATTTTATCAATTATTGAAAGTACTGTATGGAAGTTCCCAACTATTATTATAGAACTATCTATTTCTCTCTTCAATTCTGTCAATTTTTGCTCATATATTTTGGTGCTCTGTTGTGAGGTGCATGTATGTTTATAATCATTATATCTCCTTGCTGGATTGAAACTTTTATCAGATACAATATCCTTTTTTGTCTCATGTAATCTTTTGTGACTTAAAGTCTGCTTTTACTGACTGTAATATAGCCTGAGAAAGAAAGATTTGCTTTTTATCATTTCCATCTCTTTAAGTTTTTCAGTCAATGTTTTCCTCATTTCCTTTTTTTGTTTGTATATGGATTTCTTTAGCTCATTGAACATATTTAAGACAGTTGATTTAAAGTCTTTGACTAATAGTTCCAATGTATGAGCTTCCTCAGGGATGGTTTCAGACAAATTCTTTTTTTTTCCCCTGTGAATGGGCCATATTTTCCTATTTCTTGATGTGTTTTGTAATTTAGCTGAGAACTGGATATTCTGAGATTATGATGTTATAAGTCTGGAAATCTAGTTCTCCCACTCCTCTGGGGTTGCTAGGTTGTTGTTATTGTTGTTTGCTGTTGTTGTTGTTTTAGTGTAGACAAGCAAATAGAGTTTATTGAGAAATGAGAAAAAGGAAAAGTACACACTTGAAATATAGGTGCAGGCAGGCTACAGGGTGAGATGCGCTCATGGGGCCCTAAGGTAGGCCTTTTTAAGTCTGTATTAGTCAGCCAAAGGGGTGCTAATGTGAAATACCAAAAATGGTTTGGTCTTTATAAAGGGTTTTTATTTGGGGTAGAAGTCCACATATACCAGGCCATAAACCATTAAGTTTCTTCTCACCAAAGTTCATTGTCATGTGTTAGAGCAAGACAGCTGCCGGCGTTTGCCAGGGTTCAGGCTTCTGGGGTTCCTCTCTTCCCGGGGCTGCATATCTCTCTGGGCTTAGCTCCTGTTTCCTCCACAAGGTCAGCTGTAGACTATCAGGCGAATGGCTTGCTTCTTTTCTCCTGGGGCCTTCTTTCCAACATCAAAACTGATTCTCAAAAGACTGCTTCAACTCTGTTCTTTGCCTTGCCTTTTATATTTGATTCCCCACCCACCAAGGGGCGGGGCTCAATGCCCTAATCATAATCTAATCATGCCCAGATTAACAGATCAGTTTACTAGCATGATCCAATTATATTTTTGGAATTCATAATTACATCAAATTTGCCAACTGTTACAAAGTCCATTCCTCCTTCCCCTTCCTCATATTAAGGAGGGACTTCAGCTATTTGCTGTCCTGATTGGTTGCCTTTCTACCTTCACCTGTCAGCTTTCAGGGAACCATTGGGGAGGCCTTTCTGTTTGGAGTTATCCAGGGATTCTTTTGAGCCTGGGAGTTTCAAATGTGACCTCATGACCAGGGTCTTTGGTGGGCTTTTCAGCTGTAATTGTTATGGCTTTGTTCTCAAGTAGCTGCCTTTTCTCAGGGGGTTTCCGGGAGGGGTCTCGTGGCTATGTTCTGACCAGCAGGGTCCCAGCTGTTATGGCTTTATTCTGACTGGCCACCTTCCCTGTTTCCTAGACTAAATTGCCTCAACTTCCCCCTCATAGAGTTTACACTCTTATTCTTAAGGGAGAACTAAAGGGTGATGGTCATTGTTCTGTAGTTGCTTCCTGCTGGTCAGGGGCAGTAGTCCCTGCCTGACAGGGTGTGAAACTCTGGCTATTCTATTGAGATTGAGGGAAGGCTGGTCCAGCACCATGGCTGGAACTGGATGAAATCTCCATATGACTAATACCTTGTTCTGGAAGATGTTGACTCAGTCTTCGTTGGGTGTTGGGTAGTGTTACTTGCCTCTTTGTCTCCTGCCATGGCTTGCCATATATGTTAGTGGAACACTCTGGGTTTCTAGGTTCTTGGCTATGTTGCATCAAGGAATTTAAGGACATGCCAGAAGGTAGGCAAACGAGTAGTTTATTGAGAAACAAGAAAAAGGAAAAGGACACAACCAAGACATGGGTGTGGGTGGGCTACAGGGTGAAATGCACCTTTGTTGTTGTTGAGGGATGGAGCCATTAATTTGTGATTTTCTAAACTACTTTTGCTCTCAAACATGGAATTGAAAGGGAAAACAGAAAGAAAAAAAAGGTACTCCCTCATTAAGACTTCTCTGCTGCTCAAATTTTTGCCCTCAGAGCTGGCCCTCCATCCCTCTGAAGTGTCTGTTTAACAACTTTGTTCAGTGATCATACCATACCCCTCCCCTGGATTTTGAAGGACTAGGTCCTTATAGCTAACCCTGGCAGCAGCAAACTACACCAGGAGCCCAGGCTGTAGTCCCCACTGCTGCATACCATGCCGGTGGGGAGGGAGGATAGTAGCTGCTGCATGAAGGGTGAAATTCACTGATATTTACCACAATTTACCAGGCTCTTCCTCCAGCTCTTCCCAGAATGCTGCATAGCATTCTACTAGACTCCAGAATTTCAAAATAGTTGATTCAAATAGTTCCTGCCAGTTCAATAGCTGATGTGGTGAAGGGACTGAATTCTGGAGTTTCCCACTCTGCCATCTTCCTACAATCTTCCTCTGGCTTAGAAGCTATTGATTTTTTGTATATTCATTTTATAAGTGATCTTCTTAATTGGGCTTTTTATGAAAATGATGATATGCTGTGTGTAAATGAGTACAATTGTTCTCTTTTACTTCTTTTTCAGTTTTTCAAGTTGTTTTGCCATGATTGGAATTTGGGGAACAGAGTTAAATGATTGGTCTGATAAGAGTAGGAATATCCCAAGTATTCACTTTTAAGTGAGGCATTAGTTGGAATAGTTAATCATGTCAAGGATTGAATCATGTTCTCCACAAAAGGCATGTTCAGGTCCCAACACCTGGTCCTGTGGGTGTGATCCCACTTGTAAATAGGACCTTTGCAGCTTATTATTTAAGGTGTGTCCAAACTAAATGAGGGCTGAAGTCCTTATAAGAAAAAGAAATTGGACACAGAAAGGAAGTCACAGGGAGCAGTGGAACCTGGAAGAAAAAGAAGACACCACCTCGTGCATTGCCATGCGACAGAAAAGCCAAGGACCAAGGATTGCCGGCAGCCAGACCCAGACTGCCACAGTCCTCAGGGAGAGAGCACTGCCTTGCTGATGCCTTGATTTTGAACTTCTCCTAGCTTCAAAACTGTGAGCCAATAAATTCCTGTTGTTTAAGCCAACCCATTTTATGGTATTTGTTTTAGCAACATGACTAAAACATCATGTCAAGAAATGAGCTATTCTTAAAATAATAGGAGGTTTGGTTTGTTTGTTTTCAGAATCAGGAATGGCTGCCAGGATGGGCTTAAATAATAGTATCTTTTTTAATGATTTTTGCCTGGAATGCCCTTTAAGTCTACACATGCTGGCCTTTTTTTCTTTTTTCTTTTTTAATTCTGGAAAGTTTCTTAATTTCATTGATTATTTAGTCTGTTTTAATAATATTCTTGTTCTGTCCTAAGCAACATCTTTAATTCTTAATTTTTATCATTATTCTCTGTTTTCTATATTTATTATCTTTTATCTCAATATTTTGACTTTATTCTTTTCCTCTGCATTTTAGGAGGATTTTTGTCCTCCATATTGTGGATTCAGTTTTCTATCTTGTTGAGTCTAGAGACTTTACTGCTTTGCATATACTTTCAAATTCTATTGCGTTGTTATTAGTATATATATGTATGTTATTTTCACTTATCCAATTCCCTGTTTGAAGAAATTTTATCTGCCTCTGCTGCTCATCTTGTCATCTTGCCATCTCAGTCTATTGTTTGAGAAAGTCATCTTTCAGCTGTTGTGCCATAGAGTCCATGTTTTAATTTTGTTAGGATCACGTGAAATGTATAACTTAAAATTTACTCCAGGTTTCTACTGCAACTCTTCTTTTCCCTTGAGATTCAGATAACATTGAGTCAACCTTCTATCATAGGTCCTGTGGGAATTCCTATGTCAGACACAAGATTTCTACAGATCTCTTGCGGTCACCTCTTGCTCTGATTTCCTGATTCTTGTCACCTAGAGCTCATTTGTTTCTTTTTCTTCATGCTTGTTCTGTTCTGTGCTCAGGGCCTACTGTCTCCCTCAAATGTCTTGAACTTCTAGGCTGTTCTTTCCTCAGATTCTCCCTACATCATGCCCCCTCTGATCAGTTCTAACCTCTCCCAATTCTTATTCATTGCTTATCTCCTTATCTTTTTGCTCACCAGACCATCTTGGCTATGCCTAGAAGGTTTTATCCTCAAAGCTAGTCATGCTCTGCAAGTTATGTTCTTAAACAAAGACATTTCACTCCCTGTGAGTAATTCTGCATTCAGATCATGAAGTAATATTTTTCCTTCTCAATACACTACAGTTCACCTTATTTGCAAGTGTGGTTTGCCTCTTGAGTGCTGTGTTCTCTTCCCATTATGAAACAGAATATTATCATGGTTCCCATGTTGTTTTTTTCCTGCCTCTTTACCTTTGAAAACTGAGAGATTTGTCTTCATCATCTCATCATCATGGGGGTCTCATCATCATCCTCTTCTTCCTGGCCCCTATCATGCTTTGATAGTTTTCTTTGACCTTAATTTGAAAGCCTCTTGATATAACACATGACCAGGGCAGTGATCCTCAGCCTCAGGGAAGACCGGGCACCAGGACTCCATGCTGTTGGGCAAACTCTGTGATTCCAGATGTTTGGTGAGGCTTCTGGACTAGCTTTCTCTGACTGGCCTCTGACAGGTCTGGAGGCCCCAGCTCCCAGGTATGGCCTAGCGTCACTCCTATTGTGGTGCTCAATGACTTAGGGGGAGCCCCTTTGCCTTTCTCTATGGCATAGCCATTTGTAACCTTGGACCGCAGGTTAATATATATAACATAAAATTTTCCATTTTAACAATCTTTAAGTGTACAATTCAGTGGTATTAATTACATTCACAATGTTGTGCAACCATCACCATTATCTATCTCCAAAATTTTTAACATCACCCCAAACAGAAACTCTGTGCCCATTAAGCAATAACTTCTCATTCTCCAGGCCCTGGTAACCTATAATCTACTTTCTGTCTCTTTCATTTGCCTATTTTAGATATTTCATATAAGCGGAATCATACAAGATTTGTCCTTTTGTTCCTGGTTTATAATGTCTCCAGGGTTCATCCATGTGATCATAGCAAGTATGATCTGCTATGAGCCTTTTTCTGGCCAAACAGTATCCCATTATACGTAGATACCACATTTTATTTATTCATCTATCTGTCAGTAGACACTTGGGTTGTTTCCACCTTTTGGCTATTGTGAATAATGCTGCTTGGTGTACGAGTATCTGTTTGAGCCCCTGTTTTCAATTCTTTAGGGTATATAACTAAGGGTGTAATTGTTGGGCATGAGGTAATTTTGGGTTTAAATTTTTGAGGACACAGCTATTTCTGAAGGTAAAACAGATTGCAAGTGAAAAAAATCCAATTAATCCTTGAACTCCTGTTCTTTCTAATTAGGGGATGTTAATGGGGCCCAGGGTTTCCACTAAATATTCCAGGATGCTACTTCATGGGAGAAAAGGGGTTCTGAATGGTCTGGAGCTATCCTTTTAATGTGGGACTACCTACTATAGTCTAGGAGAAATTCCTCAAAGCTTCTGAAATGTAGATGATACCATTTTCTAGTTGGAGCACTGATGCTCATTTTACTTGTTTTTTTTTTTATTCCTTTAAGGCTGAAACTTGGTGTGGGGGTTCGGGTCAGATGCTAGTATTCAAAGTCACTATTTTATCCAAAAGTACCAATAACTTTTTAGTGTTTCTTTTTTTTTAATTTTAGATTATTTTATAAGTTTAAAGCAGATATTCATAGCATTCTGAGTTTTGAACATATCTAGAAAAAGGGCCTACTCAAACAAACTACCCTAATCTAGCTGCTTTAGCACATAGAAAGACTGAGTTGCACTGCCTCTATTTTTGTTAGGATAATCTTTCGATTTATTTTCTCCTGTTCTGTTAGGGGAAAAATCGGCTTAGCGTAATCTGAACACTTCCCAAAAATAATACCCAGCCGAGAATTCCTTTTTGCTAGAGTTTTCTCAGGAAGCAGAGCAAGGCTTTCCATTTCCTAGCAGGCCCCTCAAAAGTCAAATGAACATGAAATGTTTGTAAGGGCATCTCATTTGGTTTTGTTCTCACCAGTCCTTGGATCCCCTGGGGACACCAGGCTCTAATAAACAAAATAACATAAGGAGTAGAAGAAACAGTAGGCACCTTGTAGATAGGAGGTCTGCAGCCAGAACACTGACCTGATGTCAACTCTGCCCTGAGTTGCTGTTTTGAATTTGTAAAATATCTGTTTGGCAGCCAAAATCTAGGAAAAACAACAACAAAAGCCTCACTTAATTAAGTGGCATCTGTGGAAAGATACAGATAAAAAGAGCTTCCAGTTGGTAGACAAAGTACCCTACTAGGCAGAACACATGACGGAGTGGCATAAGTGGCTACAATATGGACTGAGTAACAAGGTGAGTTCCAGAATTCTGCACCTCCACAGACATCAAGTGGATTGGGGGTGGGGGTGGGGGGTAATTTAAAGATGTTTTCTTAATGTTTATCTGTATGGGGTTCTGTCACTTGTCTTTTGTGTGCCTCAGAACCATGACTGTTCTTTCCATGTTTTGACATTATTGTCTACAACATGCATTTTCTTTCTACCTTACATGAATAGACTAAGTTAAAGCTGGACTTGTGGGTTCTGATCATTTCTGCCCCTCATCATTGCTCGATTTGGAGGACTGAGGGTGTAGGGTGTCTGTGTGTGTGAGAGAGAGAGAGAGAGATAAGGAGAGAGAGAGAGAGAATAAAGATCTGAGCTACCTCTAGTAAAGAAGGCCATCAAAAGAGAAGTGTGTCACACTGGAATCCGTGGCCCAAAGTAAAGACTGTGAGGTCTTTGTGCCCTACTCCCTTCCCTACTGCATAAACAAAAATACTTTTTAGAACATTACTTTATTAATAACTAAACTGTATCATTTTTAACAATACCACCTGTGGTGGCTTGGAGTTATGTACACCATAAAAACATATTCCTTATCTTTTTTTTTAAAAGATTTTATTTATTTATTCATTTTCCCCCCCTTGCTGTTCGTGCTCGCCGGGTCAGCCAACCACGCCGCGCGGGCAGGCCCGCCCCCACCAGGAGGCCCCGGGAACCGAACCCGGGGCCCCCCACATGGCAAACGGGAGCCCCACTGATTGAGCCGCAGCCGCTTCCCGTATATTCCTTATCTTAATCCATTCCTGTGGGTATGAACCCCTTGTAAATAGGATTGTTTGATGAGATGACTTCAATTAAAGTGCCCCACTGAATCAAGATGAGTCTTTTTTTTTTTTTTCAAGATGAGTCTTAATCCTATTACCCGAGGCTTTATAGAGAAGGCCACGTAGAGAGAAGCCATGGGAGGAACAAGAAACTGGAAGTCAATGGAACCCGGAAGAGAAAAGAAAAGATGCCACCAGGTGAAGCCAGGAAATCCTAAAGATTGCCAGCCAGCCAGAAGACACCGACCCCAGGAAGAAGCCAGCCTTCTAGCCTCTGAAACCATGAACCAAGATGCTCCTGTTGTTAAGCCAACCCATTGTATGGTATTGTTTTAGCAGCTGAAAACTAAAACAGCATATTACTAAATAAGGATATTTTAAAAGTTTAAATCTAAAACTGAAATATGAAAATATCATAAATGAAATCAATTCTGTCAGAACAAAAAATTTAAAATAGTCTTCATCATGATTTGTTTAGTGAAATCATTGATAAGTTTTGCAACTTGTCGTTGTTTGAGCTATGTTGAGAGTATTCTGTTGAATATTGTTGCCCTTCCTTATTGGTATTTCCCAAACTTCCCTGATGAAAGAATCACCTGAAGAGCATGTGGATGCTTCTGTCACTCAGCAGCTGGTGCTCAGCAGGGCAGAGAGCAACCGGTAATGCTCAACAGTCACGCTCCACTGACCAGCAACTCAGACCAAACCCAGCACCCTGCCCCATCCGTATTCTCAGCTCTTGTCCCTTGTCCTCAGTACAAAAGGTGACTGAGAACATTGTGCTAAAGGTTGGGCCAAAGAACACCGGTGATAGTTGCTGCCTAGAATACAGGGAGAATTTGAACAGCATAAGGATTTAGGTAAGAACAAAGACAGCTTGATTAATTTGTCAAAGCCTACCTCTTAGCATGAAAAATGAAGTATCATTTTTCAGGAGGGTTGAACTCCATTTTCTTGCCTCTCTTCTTGTTTTAATTTGTGCTTCTGTAGCTACTCGTAAAGGAGCAGAATGGCACAGTATTCAAAACAGTTGTACATGATGACTTGGAAAGATTCTACAATACCAAACAATTCACATCACTCTTAAATTACATCTAATTATGCAACATATGTGAAATGTAACATTGATTCTTTACAAAGGTTACTACACTGGTCATTAAATGCTAGAAATGCATAGATTTTTGAAAAATGAAAATAATAGGATTTAGTTTTCAAAAATTTAAATATTTCAGCTTTTTAAAGTAATTTTGATTTAAAATTTTGATATTTTAAAATTATATTGCATTCTTTTAATTATAATAGATAATGTTGAATATTTTGGAAGTAAACCAACTCTTGAAAACATATGAGAAGTTATTTTTTAAATTTTACATTTAAATTATTTTTTAAAAATATATTCGAATTTTTTTGTACTTTGAATACAATTTATTTTTTAATCCTTTAGATCATTACTGTCAAAAGAACACAATTATGTGAAAAATATTGATTATCACAAGTTTTCAGTAATTTTGCTGAGAAATGAAAACAAGAAAAATAATTTTTTGGAAATACATATAATTTTAAAATTATGTTTGTTTTTATTTTATTACTCTTGCAAACATACCTGACCACTCAACTGAACACCAAAACAAAAGCAATAATAATTATCTTCAGTAATTTTTTTAATTTACTGATTTCGGTTTTGTTTTACCAGGAGGTACCGGGGATCGAACCCCGGTCTCTCCATATGGTAGACGGACGCCGAACCTCTTGAGCCACATCCGTTTCCCTGATTTCGGTTTTATATACTCAAATATATACATAGCTTAGTATGTATTTTCAACGTTATCATTTTGAAGATATATTTGTCAAGGTAGGAGAATGCAACACGTTTTATTTAGCAGTTTCTTCTTCTGAGTTATGATTGTAAGTGCTTAGGCATAAAGTGTCTGGGCCTCCACTTGTACTTTTGTCCCAGGGCCTACAAATGTGAGTAGTGTCCCTCCTGGGAGCCTCCTCAAGAGGGGGGTGGTGGGGGTGCTAGCAGCTTTTCTCTTGGAGAGGAATTTTAGGATACGTACTTTCCTCTACCTCCTTACCCATTAAGGACAATTTATTTCAAGTCTCTTGGACATGAGGTTCTAACTTTCACATAATTTGTACACACAGTTTAATGCTCTCTATTGTGCCATAGCCAGGGTCTTAAAAACAAGTTGCCTGTGAACAATTACTAGTTAGAACTAAATAGGTGGAAACAAACCGAATCCTAAAACCCCCTGCTACTCAAAGAAGGATCCTTGGAGCAGAACCGCTGGTGTTACCTGGACATTTATTAGCAAAGCAAAATCTCAAGTCCCACCCCAGACCTGCTGAATAAGAATATGCATTTTAACAAAATCCTCAGTTGACTCATATACCATTAAAGTTTGAGAAGCACTTATAATCTCTGAACTGAGGCAACTACAGGAATAAAGGTGAGGAAGAAGGGGGAGAATGGTGCCTCAGGATTGGCTAAATGCCTGGAGAGCCCCACAGAAGTATTGGGGCTGGGTTTTCTTGCCAGTAAGGTGCCTTAGGTATCACCATAGGAACCTAATAGTTGTGACCTGGCCACTGAGTCCCAGAAGGGGGAGGATGTACTATGAGATAACTTAGGACCCTCTTCTGGGGGCTACTGCCACTAGGTCCAACTGCCCCTCAGTGATCATGTTGTGTATTGAGTGACGCCTAGCCCCCTGGCCATAACCAACATAATCAGGGACAGATCTCAAGTCAAAAGAGAGCTAATTCCTGGCCTGGTCAGTGACATATGACGCATGGTCTGGGCATCAGGTTCTTCTTTGGGGGATTTAGAATGGTTAAGGGGGCAGGGTTGGGGGTGCTGGCAAGGTGTGAAGAGTTAGGGTAGGGTGGCCCTAATGAGCCTTGTGAATGCTGAGGCTCTGAGGGAAAAAGACAATGAATGAGCAGAGGAAGTCAGCCAGGAAGAGGGGTGGGGTGGGAGAGAAAGCAAGACAGAGAATGGAGTAGGCATGCACAAAGGAGTGGGTGGAAAAAGAGAAAGAGAAACAGACATGAGAGAGCAGTCAGGCTCCTGGGCAGCTTCGGTTTCTGCTCTTCCTGAGATCTGGAGTTTACTTTTTTTCCTGGTATAAATCTTGGTTTCTAGCAACCAAACCAGCAGACCCTGAACTGGAAGAAGAGGTAAGTTAATCCCAAATCAGAAACTGGGATAAATTGATTTTGGTGGGAAGAGTGAATATCACTCTGAGGACTGACAGCTAGGTGTTTGGACACCCAGTTTACTACTCACATCTAGCACAGAAATTGCAGTTAGGATGCCTTCTTATTTCTGGTGTTTTGGTGTCTTCTTGTCTCTGGTGTTTTGTAAAATTAGAGAAAAATATTGAAAAGTTCAACAGAAACATTAGGGGTATTACTGGTTAAGAACTTAATTCAAACTTGTGTATTATTCAATTCAATTTTGTTAATAAGGTCTCACTGTTTTATCATGTTAAGAAATATTGGACTTCCCACCCGAGACGTCCGTTCCCTGGTGGCTCAGCGCTGACCCTCGGGAGAGCGGGGCAGCAGCTGCAGGCCTGGTGTAGTCTCCCACCTGGACAGAGTGAAAAGAGAACAATGCAGAAGGAGCCCAGCTCACTAGTGCCTTTACATTGGTTTGGCTTTGGCTATGCAGCACTGGTTGCTTCTGGTGGGATCATTGGTTATGCAAAAGCAGGTAGTGTCCCATCCCTGGCTGCTGGGCTCTTCTTTGGGGGTTTAGCAGGCCTGGGTGCTTATCAGCTGTCTCAGGACCCAAGGAACATTTGGGTTATCCTAGCTACATCTGGATCTTTGGCTGGCATTATGGGAATGAGATTCTACCACTCTGGAAAATTTATGCCTGCAGGCTTAATTGCGGGTATCAGTTTGCTGATGGTTGCGAAACTTGGAATTAGTATGCTCAGTAGACCCCATCAATAATAGTCATAACTCAGCTTGGACTCATAATGAAGAATTAAAAATCGCCAAACTCCCACTATTTTTAATATATTTAGTGAAATAAATACAGCATTTTTATATATTCTGACATTTTACTAAAAACAAAGCCAAATATTGATATTGAACTTTGTGGGAGGAAAAAAAAAATCATTCATCATCAATACAACCCTACAGAGTTGGCAAGTATATAACACAAGAGCTAATTATTATTATACTCTTATGCAATTTGATTCTTGTATATTGATGTTCTTCTTTCTGTATCTAGTGGTAAAATCTCAAAGGGTGAAATGTTAGGTGTTAGTGTTAGGGGTCCTGAAACCCCACTCAGTTGAACAGTGTGAAAAAAATGTCTTATGAGATTTAGAATGTCTGTTGTTATGCTCATCTTAGAGCAAAGACCTAACTTGAAATTATGTTAAATGAAATATGAATGAAAATAAAGTTTTACTCTAAATAAAAAAAAAAAAAAAAGAAAATAAAAAAAAAAAGAAATATTAATGGCGGATGTGGCGCAAATGGTTGGGCATCCGTTTGCCATATGGAGGGACCTGGGTTCGATCCCCGGGACCTCCCGGTAAAATAAAAAATAAAAATGAAAAAAAAAAAAAGAAATATTAAGTTGGGAGGTTTAAAAGAATACTTTTGTAGTAGTCTTGGCTTTAACTTGTGTCCATCCCTGGGCTATTCAGACCTGTATGGTACTCTGGGGGATGCAATTAGGGACTCAAAGAAGTCGATTTGGGGAGAGTCCATTTACATAAGAGTGTAGCAGAAGGAACATGAACGTTAGCCTATACCAGAGGAGTGGGGGTCTTGGGAAGGCAGCGTCCATCTGAGTGCTGGGGAGAGAAGGGCTTCCAAAAGGTGCTGAAGGAGCTGCTGTCCCTTGGAAATATGAAAAATTAGGGCATAAGCTCTATTGTTCTGATGCCCAGTTGATATCAAAATGTGCCAAAAGTGGCAGAGGGTTTGTCCACTTTGGCCTTTCAGTGCACTGAAGGCAGAGCCACGTCTCGGCATCCTGCACCTGCTGGGTCATCTGGGTTTTGTTTTAAGCTGGTTTACTAGCCTCTGTGTCATGTGACCTGCTTTGGTCATCATCCACACTTGTCCAACAGCTGTTTGCTTGTTTTTTAATTTTTCTCTCTCTTTCTCCCTCAGCTCCTGACCTCATCATATCCCAAATCTTTGTCTACTTGTCTCCCAGTCCAACAGGACTACTGCGAAGGTCTCTTACCTGGTCTCCCTGCTGCCACTCTTGTCCTTCTACAGTCCATTCCCAGCATAATAGCCAGCAGGAACTTCCATACATAAGTCTTTGTCTTAATATTCCAGTGTCTTCCCATCAGCCTTAGCACAAGCCAAACCCCTTAGCCTGGTCTACAACACCCTGTGTGGTCTGGACCCCGCCTACCTCTCTGACATTACCTCTCACAGCTCTCCTTGCTCATTCACCTCGACCACACTGACTTGCTCTTCCTCAAACACCCCAAGCTCCTTCCCACCTCAGAGCCTTGTGGGAACTGGTCCGGCTGCCTGGGCTGCTTCTCGCCTCGATGCAATGTCACCTGCACTCCTAAACCTTTCCTCATCTCCGTCTAAAGCGGCCAGCTCTCTGCTGAAGCCACTTTCTTCACCTTATTTATTTACTTTTTGCAGAATGTGTCACTATCTAGTGCTTCCTTGGTCTGTTTCTCATTTGCTTGTTTATTGCCTATCTCCCTCCAGTACAATGGAAGCTTTGTGACAGCAGAGACCTCATTGGCCTCCTTCACCAACAACAGCTTAAGGAAAGGGCTAGATTCTCAGCAAATAGTCATTGAAAGCAGAACGAGTAAACTCTCTCCTATCTCTGATCTCTCCCTTGCTGCTTGGGTTAGGTGCCTGAATTTGCTCCTCCGGCTGTTGAGGCTCCGCTCATGTCTGTTTCTGGTAATTGTGATATACTTCTCAGATCAAATCCTGTCCCTGGAATTTTCTCTAGCCCTCTTAGAGGAAAGGTAATAGGCGGTTTGACTTTGTGCATTTAGACTTTTGGTGATTGAAATTATCGCTTCCTACTCCACACCCATGTGATTTTGTAGAAGAATCCTTTCTACCAGCACTTTGCTCCTTGTCTCTCCTCTCTACCTGTTGACTTTGTTCTCTAAGACAACAGACCTACTTGCTCCACCAGGAGAGAGCATGGGCACTGGCAGTGCCTAGGCCTCATTTCCGAGAAGGTCACCACCAGGGAAATGCTGAGCCCTTTCTCCGAAATTCCCGATTGGAAACTCCTGGTGGAGGACTAGCTGGTTTGGGTCACATGTCCACCCCTGGGCCAACCGGCTGTGACAGGTACACTGGGTCCCACAGCACATGCATGTTTGGCCTCCCACATGGCCACCAGGGTCCCCTCCTGTGTCGCAGGGCTGCTCCTGGAGAAGGATGGAATGATATACACCAAGAAATTATTTGTGGTTATCTCTGGGTAGTGGGATTATGGAATTGTGGATGTGGAAAAATATTATTTCTGCTTATATGTATTTTTAATTTTCTATAGTCAACAAGATAACTTTTATTTTTTTTTAAGTATTTTTAATTTCAAATATACAGTTTTTAGAACCAGGCTTGGAAAACTTCTTGAATTCTGAACATTTTTAAATGTTTCAGAATGTTCCTAGTTACATTTCAAACCTCTGATGTGGCAGTTACAGTTCTGCTGCAGTTGTTTAAAAGGAAAACTTGTGAAATAGTTTCATTACAGACAAATTATTCACTTACCACTGTTATGTTTAAGTTCCTCTTAAGTCCTCTCAAGTTCTAACGATTTGTGGGCAGAAAGCTTTACCCAGTTGTCCTCATCATCCTTGAGCCTGCAGTGAAGTGGAAAGGATTGTGCTTACCACAGTTTTCCAAATGTGCAGAGGCAGAATTACCTAGGGCAGTCACAAAAATGCAGATTCGTGAGCTGTATTCCAGACATACTGACCAGGAATCTCTGGGGGGTGGAGTCTAGAATACGACTTTTCAACAACCTAATTAGGTGATTCAGGGGCACATTAAAGTTTGTGCATCAGTGCCTTAGTTTCTGGCCAAATAAGCTTAGTTCCTGCCCTGAACAGGTCTAGCAACCAGACATGTCATCAGCTGATCTCCACCTCAGCTCTACCTCTACTTCGAGGACCAGTCATACCCTTAGGCAGTTAACTGGTATTTAACAGGTATTTATACTGTTTTGTCTCATCCAACTATGTGTTCTCCTTTTGAATGTTTGGTCTCTCCTAGGAATTTGAGCCACAAAGATCCTGAACCTTCATGATGACCCTGCTATGTGGAGCCCCCTTTGTCTCTGACTGGTTGTCTGCCTTCTTAGACATTCTGGTACGTCCCACCCAGGGATTCTATCTCCTGGAAGACCCTGCTACTTTGGTGACTGCCCTCCAGACTGGACCTTCTCTCCCTGTGCCTACATCTGAGTCTTTCCCCCCCTTTCCCACCTAGTCACCCCTATTCATTGCCATGAGCTGTGCTGGTGACTGGGTTTATTTCTATATGCAGGTTCCACTATCACTGACCTATTCTGTTGACTGATCCCAAAAGATGATATGAAGGAGACGGCCTAAACTGACTTAGGTTTCTTCCATTTAGTTAATTCCTCCAAGTTCAACAATCGAGGTTTAATTCATTGTCTTTTTTTGTTTGTTTTGTTTTGAGGTACCCAGTGCTCAACCACTGAGCCACATCGGCTTCCCTGAGGTGGCTTTTGCATTTGTTTTGCTTGTTGTTTTTGTTTTTTTCGGAGGCACTCGGAACTGAATTTGGGACCTTCCGTGTGGGAGACAGGCACTCAACCACTTGAACCACATCTACTCCCAATTCATTGTCTTATTGTGTCTCAGTGGGGTTGTCTCCAATTAGCCTTAAAACAAGGTTTTCTATAGGACCTGTATAACACAGGGAATCCAGTGGTGGAAGCTGGACTGTGGTTAACAGGACAAACATGAGAACATTTTCTCATGAACTGAAACAAATATTTAATACTAATACAGGTTGTAGTAATCACATAAGTTGGAAGAAAAAAAAGCAAATGTAAGATACGGGCTATAGTTAGTAGTAATATATATATATATATATATATATATTTTTTTTTTTTTTTTAGAGTTTTTCATATTTATTTTGTACCTCAAACAGCTGCTGATATCCCATTTTATGCATTTGGTCCTTGGCATAAGGATTGGTCTTAGAGGACCTTCCTCTTGTGCCTTAATGGGCCCTCCCCCCAGAGGAAAAGTGGAGGTTCCCATTTTCGTTGCTACTAGAAAGGTCTTTGTATTCAAAAGAATTATTATTATTATTATTTTTTTTTAAAGATTTTATTTATTCATTCATTTATCCCCCCCCCCCCGCTGCCTGTGCTCGCCGGGTCAGCCAACCACGCTGTGCAGGCGGGCCTGCCCTCACCAAGAGGCCCCAGGAACCGAACCCGGGGACTCCCATATGGTAAACGGGAGCCCCACCGATTGAGCCACAGCCGCTTCCCAAAATTTTTTTTTTTTTTTTTTTTTTTTTTTTTTTACCGGGAGGTCCGGGAATCGAACCCGGGTCCCTCCATATGGGAGACGGATGCCCAACCAGTTGAGCTACATCTGACCCCTTCAAAAGAATTAATCCACATTTATAAACACTAAATTCTGTCAACTCCTGTCATTTTATATTCATTCAAATGTGTTTTTCTTATGTGTATTATAAAAATATATTTTATGACTTCTTACCCAAATAAATATTTGTAATTGCAAAAAAAAAAAAAAAAAAAAAAAAAAAAAAGAATTAATCCCAGCCTCTGAGAAGAGAGCAGAAAGCAGTGGGGAGATAGCAGTGTGCTGAGCCTTCTGGGGGCAGCTTAGTAATAATATTTTGATGGTGCTCTTTCATAGTTTGTAATAAATGTTTAACAACAATGCAAGGTGTTGGTGGTGGGGTGATGTATGGGAGCTCTGTATAATGATATGCATGTTTGTTTTGTAAATTCACAACTTTTTTTATACATTTATTGGTTATATATGTTCATGTATGAATGGTATACTTCAATACAATTTTATTTTAAAAAAGAGAAGTTTTTCTGGATGCCGCTTTAGCTGTACTTACATTGTCCTTATTTCTTTTTTAAGTTTTGACCATTACATCATTGATTTATCCTCCAAAAGAGAAATTATCAGTAGAAAACCAATGATTTGTTAGTATAATTCTACAGAACAATTGAAATTCAAACTGTTTTTATTTTTTGTTTTTTTGTTGTTTTTTTTGTCAACTCAGTCAAAGCCCTCTACTTCAGAATCATTAACTTTTTTGAAATTGTAGTAACACAAATATGGTTAAAACTAAGATGCAGAAATTTGGTTGGTTGGAAAACATGATAAACTTCCAACTTGCCCCAAAAGAATTACCAAAAGCAAAATTGATTTTTTTCCCCCACAGAAATACAGTTTAATAGAATCACTAACACTAGAGCATTGCTAGAAAATTTAGAGTCCCGAGGTATGGCAAATCATATTTTTTAAAGTTGGCCTCAATAATATCTCCCATCCCACATGCTCTTTTGCAATATGAACTTGCCACACTCCCATCAAGAGGTAGAGTCAAATTTCCCTCCCCTTCAATCTGGTCTGGCTTAGTGACCTCTTGAACAACAGAATTTGACAGAAGTAAAGTTCTGGAACTTTCAAGCCCAAGTCATAAGAAGCTTTGCACTTCCACCTGGGTCTCTTAAAATTCTCACTCTGAGGAAAGTCAGCTACAGTGTAAGAAGTCCAACTACCCTGAGACTGCCATGCTATGAGGAAACCCAAGCCAGACACGTGGAAAGGTTGTGCGAAGAGAGAGAACGCTTTGCCAGCCCACCCCAAGCTGTTTCAGCCACCCCAGCCCAGGTACCAGACATGAGAGTGAAGGGGCCGTCTTGTTAAGAAGATGGAATTCTCATTCATTCTCGTTCCTGAATTCAAGGAATCCAGGCAATCTTTAGACAGTTTCCCTGTTGTCCTTCCCAGTTACAGATTTGTGAGTGTGTCCAATTATACTACCATTGGCATTTATGACCTTAATGTGAGTTCCGATTCTTCAAGCATGACAAGTTTTTTCAGTGCAAGTATTTGGATGTGTTTCCTTTCCCATCAAGAACCTCAATGATTTGCTCTCCTTTGTGGCTGCTCCTTGCCCTGTACATTGAAACTTCCTTTGCTCACCATAAAAACAGGAGTACAAATGAGTGAGAACAAGGTGGTAGTCCACTGGTTTTCCAAGCCTTCATCAACAAAGTCCCTAAAGAGACTACCACATTTCAAAGGTGCCAGTATAAATATTTAAACATAATTTACAGATTCTCCTTGAGAAGCACATCTTGCATTTGAAAAGAAGAAAAGGTAGTATAGTAAGTTTAAGGCTCCAGAGCAGTATAATGTCACTTTGTATCACAGTGAAACACAGCAGTGTACAAGGCACTACTTACGCAAAAGCAACTCAGTGCCACAAATTACAAGAAAGCAGTTTGCTGATTCATCGTATCCTGAAGAAGTTTGAACAGGAAAGTTTTAGTGCACACAACGAAACAATTAAAGACACATGCAGGGAGCATTTGCTGCTCTCTCTTTTTTAATCTTCCCCAAGTAGTGATAAATGGAAATTCTGGCTATGCTAGGAGAATTGGTAGGTTTTCCCTGAGTGCTTGCTTATCCTTCCTCCGTCTCCCCAACCCCAAACAAAAGAGACTGCCATTTTAACTTTCATTGCCCCAAGGAAGAAGGGCAGCCAGGCTACTCTGGGAGACCAGCTCTGGGCATCAATTTCAGAGGTTTCCAATATCTTCCTCCTGAGACCCAAATGACCTTTGAGATCTTGGATATCATGAAGAAACATGCTAAGCTTCTGTAGCGTATTTTTAGGGTTATTTATCAATATTTGTGGGATGTTCAGAAATTTTATTGGTAATGTTTTCTAGTTCATGGTAAAATTATAACTTTCTTTGCTTTTAATTATACAACTAATTTGCCTAAGTTTGACTTTTTATTCATATCATCTGAAAATTATTTAAAAAATTACAAAAGCACTTCTAATTTTCAACTGCTGTTAGTATGATTCATAGGGGCTTATTACATACCTTGGGAAAGTGAGAACCTTAAACCTATGATCTAGTAGAGATCTTTGTACTTAATGCTGTTCCTACTCTCTAAGGCTTGCAGTATATAGAGAAATGAAGACCTTGCTTCTTATGGAAGATCTGGCTGAATCTAGAAAACTGATACAGTAAACAAATGGTGGAAGGATCTTTTTTATTTTCCCTCACCTAAAAAAGATGACTCCCTTCCAGTAGTCATGCTAAAATTCAGAAACACTTTAAGGGATGTGGGGTCTACCGAAGCAGGGGATCTCACGGACATAGAACAATTGTGGTGATACGCAACAACTAAAGTCTGTGAATGGGGTTTGCTAGTTGTTCGTCAGCAGACAAATGTTTAAAAACTATTCTTAAAAATTCTAGTAACAAACATCTTACCTCCGCCTTTGGGACACAATTACTATAATTCTTTATATTGTCCAATTTTTATACAAATTATTAGATTGGGGAAACACCATTTTAGAGTTAGATTGATTTCCTTTATACAGTTTACAGCTGTGCTTCTTTTTTGTGCTTGATGTGATCAAATTCTGCTAAGTTCATTCTTATAAAGATACAATAACTCAAAAAAAAAAAAAAGATACAATAACTCTTCTTTCTGGAGAATTTTGCTTTAGTGGATATTTTTATGTCTATCTTCTGCTTCCTAACTTCTATTGACATGGAGAAGGCTAAGGAGAAACAGATACAGGACTTTCTTTTTTTAAAAAAAATTCTATTGCTTATGTGCCATGTTGTAAAGTGGAAAGAACCACAAAATTAATCTATGAATAGCTTAGGACAAAAAAGGATAATCTGAATGCTAATTTACCATTAAAATTTAGGTATAGTCCTTCCTTTTATATAACTTACCCTGAAAAAAAAAATAGGCTTATATTAAATGGAAACAGTTTGTTCATCCAAAAACATTAAATTATTTGGCATGCTCTTTTTATTTCCTTCAGAGCACTTTTTAAAAATTCTCAATGTTTCACATACTCGCTACTGAATGGCATGCATTGTTCTTACTTGTTAAACATTATAAACAGTGATTTTTAGATTCCACTGTGTTGATGAGAGAGAAGCTTTAAACCTACCTAATTATAAAAAAAAAAAAAAAAAAAAAAAAGGTAAACAGAATTCACTTAAATGCCAAGAAGAAAAATTTAGTCTACTTCAAGAGATGATTCATTTGGAAGCCTTTGTTTGTTTTGTTTTAAATAAGATGCTGATTAGAAATGAAAGGGGCCTGAATTAAGAGCTTAGTGTTGCTAAGTTTTATTGTTTTATAGTCTGGGAAATACCATTTCAGAAATCTTGGTTTATGCAGCAGTTATCTTAATTTGGACAGTAGAAAAGGAGTTGGGCAAATATTCTAATGTTGGACTTCCAGGTAGTTTCCAGGGGTAAATACCACTATTATTCCTTTTTCCCTTACAAACAATTTTCCCCCAAGAACTTTATATGACTCTCCCATTATACTCTTGATAAGCAGGCAGGATGCTTATCTTGAATCTTGGTCTATTAATAATGAAAATATTCTTTGGGGGAGCAGAAGTTGAGCGCCTGCCTCCCACATGGGAAGGTCCCAGGCTCAGATCCCAGTGCCTCCTGATAAAACAAAAACAAACAAGCAGAACAGACAGGAAAACCAACCCGGGGAAGCTGAGGTGGCTCAGTGGTTAAGTGCTGCCTTCTCCCACATGTGAGATTCTGGGTTCAATCCCTGGACCCTGGTACCTCAAAAAAAAAAGATATATATTATATATTCTTTCATATATAAAGATTTATAAATAATTAAAATAATCTTGACAAAAGAAGAGCAAAGCAGGAAAACTCACCCTAGAGACAGAAAGACAAATCCCAATGCCACAGTAATAAAAAGTGCGGCACTGGCAAATAGAATAAAATAGAGTGCACATTATTCACCATTGCCAAAAGTTGGAAACAACCCAGGTGTCCATCAACAGATGAATAGATAAACAAACTGTGGTCTATTCACACGATGGAATGTTATGCAGCTGTAAGAAGAAATGAAGTCATAAAGCATATGGCAACATGGATGAACCTGGAGGACATTATGTTGAGTGAAGCAAGCCAGACACAAAAGGACAAATACTGTATGAGTGCATTACTATGAACCAAATATATTGTGTAATATATTTTTTGAGTCACAAAAAAAACAAACAGGAAAAAACAAAACAACAACAAAAAAATTTACATGTATCCATTACATTTAATTGAGAAATGTATATATTTATTCATCTGTGTTTACTTTTTAGTTTTTAATTGTTTATGTTTCCAATTATTAAATGTACAAAATAAAGTTAAAAAAAAAAAAAGGGGAGCGGCTGTGGCTCAATCAGTAGGGCTCCCGTTTACCATATGGGAGGCCCCAGGCTCGGTTCCCGGGGCCTCCTAGTGGGGGTGGGTCCGCCCGCATGGTGTGGTTGGCTGACCCAGCGAGCACAAGCAGCAAGGGGGGGATAAATGAATAAATAAATAAAATCTTTAAAAAAAAAAAAAAAATAGAGTGCATAGGGGAGCAGATGTGCCCCAAGCAATTGGGCACCTGCCTCCCACATGGGAGGTCCCGGGTTCGGTTCCTAGTGCCTCCTAAAGAAGAGGAGCAGACGCTGCAACTGCCACGACCACCGCAGCAAAGAGCAGACACGCAACCAGCAGGGAGCAGAATTGGCTCAAGCTGTTGGGCACTAACCTCCATTTCTGTGTCCATT
The DNA here is from genome assembly GCA_026826555.1 of Tolypeutes matacus. Classification (NCBI taxonomy): domain Eukaryota; kingdom Metazoa; phylum Chordata; class Mammalia; order Cingulata; family Chlamyphoridae; genus Tolypeutes; species Tolypeutes matacus. Next base: position 22,018,848 of record JAKSZT010054055.1, read on the forward strand.
CACTGGGCAACTCTGTGTCCGTTTCCTGCATTTTCTTCTCATCCCTTTCCTGTCTTTACTGGGATTTGATCCTCACAACCTCTGATGTGGGAGAGAAGCGTCCTACCACCTGTGCCACCTTAGTTCCTGATTTTTCGATGTGTCTCGTCTTGGCTCTCCCTTGTGTCACTCTCCTGTTATGTCATCATCTTACTGTGTGGCTCGTGGGGCCAGGTAGTGCACCCATGCACGGGGCCTGGCAGCTTACCTGCTCGTGGGGCCTGGTAGCACACCTGTGCACGGGACCTGATGGTCCACGTGCCTTCTATATTTTTCTTTTTTTCATTTTTACCGGGAGGTTCCGGGGATCGAACCCAGGTCCCTTCCTATGGGAAACAGACGCCCAACCACCCGAGCCACATCTGTCCCCCTGCTATATCTCTCAAGGTTGACCAAAGATACCCAAAGTTACAGTCTTTTCCCATACAGAATGGTCTTATAATAAATCAGGCTTAGTTTATCACCAGCATTCTAAAAACCAGACCTAGGGAGAAAAACTAGGTCTGGGGACACATCCATGGTTTCTAATATAGTGAATGTTTAGCCTACCCCAATTTTCACAAAATCAGGACAGTGAGAATATTCGCATTCCATTTATTTTTAAAATGCTGGTGGAATTTTTATCAGGATTGGATTGAATCTGTATATCAATTTGAGTAGAATTGACATCTTAATGATATTTAGTCTTCCAATCTGTGAGCATGGAATTTATAACAGTTTGGCATTATTTATGAATTCCAAAAATAGATATTGAATTATGTTTGTGAACTGGTCTTTTCCTCTGGGCATATTAGAGTGTATTGGATTCAGAGGTTTTAATTTTACAATTAAATAATGATTAAGGCTTTGATTGGGCCACATCAGTAGGACGTTGCATCCCCGCCCCCTTGGTGGGCAGGTACTCACAGAGAAACTGCACTGCAGAGAAGGGAGTTTGGAGTCTCGAGCTGGAGGCTGGGGAAGTAAGCATACAGAGGAGCTTGGTCATAAGGAAAGAAAGAAGGTCCAGGAAGAGAAACAAGCCGTTTGCCTAATAGTCTTCAGCTGGCCTTGTGGAGATAACAGAGCAGCTGGGCCCAGAGAGAGGCAAGCCCTGGGAAGAGAGGAACCCAGGAAGCCTGAACCCTTACAGATGTCAGCAGCCATCTTGCTCCAACACGTGGCAATAAACTTTGGTGAGGGAGGTAATTTGTGCTTTATGGCCGGCCTGGTAACTGTAAGCTTCTACCCCAAATAAATACCCTTTATAAAAACCAACCGATTTCTGCATCAGCACCCCTTTGGCTGATTAATACAGAATGTTCTTCCAATTATTTAGATCTTTTTAAATTTCTTTTAACAATGAGTTGTAGTTTTCTGAATACAAGTGTTTTACATTGTTGGTTAAGTTTATTTCTAAATATTTGATTCTTTTAGTTGCTATTGTAAATGGAATTGTTTTTCCCTGACTTCCTCCTCAGATTGCGCATTACTAGTGTCTTTTAAACTCTATTTCATCTAATATAAGTATAGCTACTCTGGCTTTTTTTTTCCTTACTGATCTGCTGCTTCTCTTATTGTCCCTCCTCTGTGTCTCTTTTTGTTGCGTCCTCTTGCTGCGCCAGGTGTTCACGTGGGCCAGCTCTCCTGCACAGGCCAGCACTCCACATGGGCCAGTACTCCGTGTGGGCCAGCTCTCCGCTCAGGCCAGCTCACTGCATGGACCAGCTTGCCTTTCACCAGGAGACCCCAGAGATTGAACCCTGGACCTCCTATATGGTACACAGGAGCCCAACCACTTGAGCCACATCCATTTCCCTGAATATCTTTTTCTAGCCTTTCACTTTCAATCTATTGGTATCCTTGGGTCTAAGGTGAGTCTCTTGCAGACAGCATATAGGTGGCTTGTGTTTTCTTATCCATTCTGCCAGTCTGTGTCTTTTGATTGGGGAGTTTAATCCATTAACATTAAATGTCATTACTGTAAAGGCAGTTTTTATTTCAGCCATCTTGACCTTTGAGTTTTATCTGCTATATTTTATTTTCACTACTCTTTTGAGACTTTCAGTTACTTTTACTGATATAATCTTCATTTTTGGACTCTCTTCCAAGCCTCTCTCCCCTGTCTTTTCTTTTCAGTCTGTAGCACACTCTTTAGTATTTCCTGCAAGGCTGGTCTATTTGTTATAAACACTCTCAGTTTCTGTTTATCAGTGAATATTCTAAACTCATGCTCATTTTTGAAAGACAATCTTGCCGGATATAAGATTCTTGGCTGGAAGTTTTTCTCTTGCAGTATCTTAAATATATCATACCACTGTCTTCTTGCCTCCATGGTTTCTGATTGGGTATCCCTTATATGATATGCCTTGCTTTTCTCTTGTTGCTCTCAGAATTCTCTCTTTGTCTTTGGCATTTGACATTCTGATTAGTCTGTGTCTCAGAATTGGTCTATTCAGATTTGTTCGGATGGGAGTACGTTGTGCTCCTTGGACATGGATATCTATGTCCTTCATTAGGGTTGGGAAATTTTCTACCCTTATTTCTTCAAATATTCCTTCTGCCCCCTTCCCCCTTCTCTTCTTCTTCTGGAACACCCATGACACATATGTTCGCACAGCTCTTGCTGTCATTTAGTTCTTTGAGACCTTGTTCAATTTTTTTGATTCTTTTCTTCATCTGTTCTTTTGTATGTTCGTTTTCAGAGGTCATTTCTTCAAGCTCACCAATCCTTTCTTCTGCCTCCTCAAATCTGCTATTATATGATTCCAGTGTATTTTTAATTTCATTTATTGCACCTTTCAGTCCCATAAGATCTGCTATTTTTCTATGGATGCTTTCAAATTCTTCTTTGTGCTCATCCAAAGTCTTCTTTTTTTTTTTTTTTTTAACTTTATTTTGTACATTTAATAATTGAAAACATAAGCAATAAAAAACTAAAAAGTAAACACAGATGAATATATACATTTCTCAATTAAATGTAATGGATACATGTAAATTTTTTTGTTGTTTTGTTTTTTGTTTATTTTTTTGTTTTTTTTTGTGTGTGAATCAAACAATATATTACACAATATATTTGGTTCATAGTAATGCATTCATACAGTATTTGTCCTTTTGTGTCTGGCTTGCTTCACTCAACATAATGTCCTCCAGATTCATCCATGTTGCCATATGCTTTATGACTTCATTTCTTCTTACAGCTGCATAATATTCCATTACGTGAATAGACCACAGTTTGTTTATCCATTCATCTGTTGATGGACACCTGGGTTGTTTCCACCTTTTGGCAATGATGAATAATGTGGCTATGAACATCGGTGTGCAGATGTCTGTTCATGTCACTGCTCTCAGTTCTTCTGGGTATATACCCAGTAGTGGTATTGCAGGGTCACGTGGCAAGTCTAAATTCAACTTCTTTAGGATCTGCCACACAGTCCTCCATAGTGGTTGTACCATCCTGCATTCCCACCAACAGTGAAGAAGTGTTCCTATCTCTCCACATCCTCTCCAACACTTGTAGTTCTCTGTCTTTTTAATAGTGGCCATTCTGATAGGTGTGAAATGATATCTCATTGTAGTTTTGATTTGCATTTCCCTAATCATGAGTGATGTTGAGCATTTCTTCATGTGATTTTTTGCCCTTTGTATTTCTTCTTCGGAGAAATGTCTATTCAAGTCTTTGGCCCATTTTTTAATTGGGTCATTTGTCTTTTTATTGTTGAGCTGTAACATCTCTTTTTTTTTTTTTTTTTTTTTTTAGATTTTATTTATTTATTCATTTATCCCCCCCTTACTGCTTGTGCTCGCTGGGTCAGCTAACCACGCCGTGCGGGCGGGCTTGCCTTCACCAGGAGGTCCTGGGAACCAAACCCGGGGCCTCCCATAAGGTAAACGGGAGCCCTACTGATTGAGCCACAGCCGCTTCCCTGTAACGCCTCTTTATATATCCTGGATATTAAACCCTTATCAGATATGTGATTTCCAAATATTTTTTCCCATTGAGTCGGCTGCCTTTTCACCCTTCTGACAAAGTCCTGTGAGGTGCAAAAGTGTTTAATTTTAAGGAGGTCCCATTTATCTACTTTTTCTTTTGTTGCACGTGCTTTGGGTGTAAGGTCCAAGAAACCACCACCTACTACAAGGTCTTGAAGATGTTTCCCTACATTTTCTTCTAGTAGTTTTATGGTCCTGGCTTTTATATTTAGATCTTTGATCCATTTTGAGTTGATTCTTGTATAGGGGGTGAGATAGGGGTCCTCTTTCATTCTTTTGCTTATAGATATCCAGTTCTCCCAACACCATTTGTTGAAGAGACTGTTTTTTCCCATCAGCGTGGGCTTGGTACGTTTGTCAAAAACCAGTTGACTATATAGGTGAGGGTTTATTTCTGGATTCTCAATTCTATTCCACTGATCGATATGTCTATCTTTATGCCAGTACCATGCTGTTTTGACCACTACAGCTTTGTAATATGTTTCAAGGTCAGGCAGTGAAATTCCTCCCACATTGCTCTTCTTTTGTAGAATACTTTTGGCTATTCGGGTGCACTTACCCTTCCAGATGAATTTGGTAATTGCCTTCTCTAATTCTGTAAAGAAAGCTGTTGGAATTTTGATTGGTATTGCGTTAAATCTTTAAATCAGTTTGGGCAAGATTGACATCTTCACGATATTTATTCTTCTAATCCATGAACACGGAATGTCTTTCCATTTGTTTAGGTCTTTTAAAATTTCTTTTAGCATTGTTTTGTAGTTTTCTGCATATAGGTCCTGTACTTCCTTGGTGAAATTAACTCCTAGGTATTTGAGTCTTTTTGTTGCTATTGAAAATGGAATTTTCCTCCTGATTTCCTCCTCAGATTGTTCAGTACTAGTGTACAAAAACATTACTGATTTTTTCGTGTTGATCTTATAACCTGCCACTTTGCTGAACTCATTTATTAGTTCAAGTAGCTTTGTTGTGTATATTTCAGGATTTTCTAAATACAGGATCATGTCATCCGCAAGCAGTGAGAGTTTTACTTCCTCTTTTCCTATTTGGACGCCTTTAATTTTTTTGTCTTGTCTAATTGCCCTAGCTAGAACTTCTAGTACAATGTTGAATAACAATGGTGACAGTGGGCATCCTTGTCTTGTTCCTGATCTTAGGGGGAAAGCTTTCAACCTTTCCCCATTGAGTATGATGTTGGCTGTGGGTTTTTCATATATGCCTTTTATCATATTGAGGAATTTTCCTTTTATTCCTATCTTTGGAAGTATTTTTATCAAAAAAGGAAGTTGGATTTTGTCGAATGCCTTTTCTGCATCTATTGAGATGATCATGTGGTTTTTTTCCTTCAACGTGTTAATGTGGTGTATTACATTGATTGATTTTCTTATGTTGAACCAGCATTGCATACCAGGAATAAATCCCACTTGGTCGCGATGTATAAGTCTTTTGATATGCTGTTGGATTCGATTTGCAAGTATTTTGTTGAGAATTTTTGCATCTATGTTCATGAGAGAGATGGGTCTGTAATTTTCTTTTCTTGTGGAATCTTTATCTGGCTTTGGTATTAGGGTGATGTTGGCTTCATAAAATGTGTTGGGTAATTTTCCCTCCTCTTCAATTTTTTGGAAGAGTTTAAACAGGATTGGTGTTAATTCTTTTAGAAATGCTTGGTAGAACTCACCTGTGAAGCCGTCTGGTCCTGGACTTTTCTTTGCTGGGAGATTTTTGATGATGGATTCAATCTCCTTAATTGTGATTGGTTTGTTAAGTTCTTGTATTTCTTGTTGTGTCAGTGTAGGTTGGTTATGAGTTTCTAGAAATTTGTCCATTTCATCCAGGTTGTCTAGTTTGTTGGCATAGAGTTTCTCATAATATCCTCTTATGATTCTTTTTATTTCTGTGAGGTCATTTGTAATTTCCCCCCTTTCATTTCTGATTGTATTTATTTGCATCTTCTGTCTTTTTTTCTTTGTTAGTCTAGCGAGGGGTTTGTCAATTTTATTGATCTTCTCAAAGAACCAGCTTTTGGTTTTGTTGATTTTCTCTATTGCTTTTTTGTTCTCATTTTCATTTATTTCCGCTCTAATCTTTATTATTTCTTTCCTTCTTTTTGCTTTGGGATTGGTTTGCTGTTCTTTCTCTAGTTTCTCAAGTTGTTCAGTTAAATCTTTGAGTTTAGCTCTTTCTTGTTTCTTAATATAGGCATTTAGGGCTATAAATTTCCCTCTCAAGACTCCCTTTGCTGTATCCCATAAGTTTTGATATGTTGTGTTCTCATTTTCATTTGTCTCAATATATTTACTGATTTCACT